>CM036261.1:14900423-15272923 GCA_020698575.1 Bostrychus sinensis | reverse complement strand
TTAATCCACTAACCCATAGGTTGGCAGTTCACCGCTACTGGCACTGCATACCGTGTCCTTGGTCAAGACACCCACCTTGCCTGCATGAATGTGTGAGTGTGATTGTGGGTTTGGTGGTGTTTGATGGTGGTCAGAGGGGCCATAGGTACAGATTTGTAGCCATGCTTCTGTCAGTCTGCCCCAGGGCAGCTGTGGCTACAGAAGTAGCTCACCACCATAGAGTCTGACTGAGGAGTGAATGAATAGTGCACCTAATTGTAAAGCAAATGTGTCTAGAAAAGCACGATATAAGACTGATTTATTATTATTATTATTATTATTATTTCAAGTTGTATTTGGTTTCAAATGTAGGCGGATTATACTGAGCACCTGACAGCTTAGAAATAAACAAAAGTATATGTTGTAATGTTGCATGTGGCATTATTCAAGTACTAAAAATACATACATATATTTTGAAAACTTTTATTTTTTATTTAATTTTTCATGTCTATAAAAAACAAGAATGACAACATGACACAGGGTTAGGGTTAGGCTGTTTCCCAAAATCCCAGGGTTTTTAGTGGTCCCTATCACCAGCGCCTCACCAAAGTGGTGTAAAGAGCCTGATGGTGGTTAGCAGCCAGCACTCTGATCCAGAGCGGTTTGGCAAATTCACCCATTTTGAATCTACAATGAATAGGATATAAATTATAGACATTAGCAACAATTCACTGTGACAACCCAGAGACAGCCCAAAGTCGTTTGATCACATTACACGATGCAGTGACGCAATGCACAGGCTCCCAAGTGCGTTCCAATGCTGCATTAGGTGTGCACTCGCCTTTGCTTTGGAGGGGCTGACTCCAGAGGACACGCCTCCATGGAGGAAAGATCCTTGCAAATGGGGAAACTTTCATATTTTTTAAACTTGGTCACCTCTACAAAAGCACCTCCTCAACACTTTTGCAAAATCCTATTCACTCTATTATCAAAATGAAGAATAATAGAATAATAACGATGTGATGTACATTGTCCCAAAGCTAATCACAATCAGTACAGGGAAATACATTTTTCATCTGTCTTCCCAGTGACTTCTTGCATTTAGTATGCCACTCACTGGTCAGAGCAGCTAATACCAGCCCATTCAAACAGAGGACACAAAGTAGAAGTAACTCCCCAAGTGGCCCGTCCAAAGCCCGACCAGCTAAGCAGGATTAGCGGACAAAAAGAGTTTACCAAGCAAATATTTAAATAAAAATTCTGCCCCAAATGTCTATAGTACTGCAGAACTTCAATACTGCATACTGTTTTGATCCTATAATGCAAAATTGTTAATAAAACTTTCCATTCCTTTTTGCCCAGACTATGTTAACTAACTCAATTCCCTGTTCATGTTTTTCAAATTGCTGTGTTTGAGTTTAGAATTTTCAGGGGCAGCACAGAAGTCTGACCCAGCTAAATTATCCTGTCAGGTTCTGAATAGCCATAGGTAATAATAAAAGATGTATGGAGGACCAAAGGCAAAATTATTGATGTAATACATGCTAATTAAACCCTGTATAAAGTTTATTTCAGCTTACTCTGTTCAAATGCTCACAGTGTTTTAAAGGTGGTCTCTGTTGTAGGTAAGCACTTCTAGTTTGGAGAAGCAGACAGGAGCAATGGGACTGGCTAGTTGTTAGAAAGAAATCAACTCAAAATCAAGTCAAAGTGCTGTTACTTCAAAGTAATATTACTCTCTTAAGTGTAGTTTTTAGTTTCCCTGCCTTTGGTGTAGGAGGTCAGGGGTTAAATTCCCCCCAAAGGGCACCCCGGTCAGTGTTTGTTTTTTTGTTTGTTTGTTTTTTGCACTACCTCGCCAAAAATTAGCTGTGGCAACCCCTAAAAGAAAGGGAACAGTTGAAAGGGACTTAATTTTACTTTAAAATATTACCATATTAAAAATATTAGTAAAAGTACTCAACAAAATGGTACATAAGCAAAGTAAAAAGTATTAAGAGTACAAATGAGTATGTACATATGTACAGCCAAAAGAACTGCTACAACTGCTTCTGGTACTACTACCACTATTCCTCCCACTTTTCTAACTCCTACTAGTACTACTACTACTACATTCTACCACTAGTACTGCTGCTAGTACCACTTATTCCTACTTTTATTTCTACTAGTACTGCTACTCAAATCTGTATGGCAGTACTACCCACCTTGCTTCCATAGCCTAAAATTACTTAAATTACTTGCATCTTTAGAAATGCACTGCTTTCTATTCTCATTTATACAACCCCAGGTACTAGCTCCTTGTTGTAGTAGTAATAGTAGTAATATTCATAGTTGTAGTCATAGTTGTAGCAGTAGCAGTAATAATAGTACAACTACAGAACTTGGCACTCCCCAGTACAAGCTCCATTTGACCATAGTTCCTTTTGGAGAAAGGCCAGCTCAACAAACTCTTGCCGAACTTGCCATATTTGACCAGCCATCATCACAATTCAGCAATTCTGAGAGAAAACCTTTTTTGAAGTATCTAAATAAATTGAATATAATATAAACAAAATAAATTTATATGCATTTTGCTTTGCCAATATGGAAATTATAAAACAACGTAAGGGAATGTGAAGGAGAATCCATAAATCTCTCCAGGGCCTTGTCAAATGGCATTCTCCTAAGCAAAATTTTCATAAATCAGTCACAGTTATGCACATAGAGGAGTGTTCATTTTTCAATCTGGGCTGTTATGCAAGATTGAATATTATATTCAGCAATTATCTATCTGACACCTCAGTTATACTGTAGTTATTGTATATTCACCAAATGCCAGAGGTGCAAGTAATTATATACCTTTACTCTAGTGATTTACTAAAGTATACTTTTTTGTAGGAGCAATAGTAGTAGGAGTTTTAGTATCATATGTTACATAATTATTCTGCCTATACCATATACAAATTTTTTCCATAAACCATGAAGTCGATTGATACTGTAATATGTATGTATATTTTTGGCCTCAGGCTCATAATAATAATAATAATAATAATAATTAATAATTTCTCTCTTTGTTTTTATAGAAGTCTTGTTTGAATATGTGAAGGACATTGATTTGAAAAAGGTAAGTAATATTCTGCTCATATTGACACATCGCAAAAAAGATACAGTTTAAACCATATTATGTATTTTGTAGCTTCAAGAATTGCACTCAAAAGGGGCGGACCTTACCCTACTAGACCAATCAGGATGCAGTATTTTGCACCATGCTGTCAGCACAGGAAGCAAAGAGATGGTGAGCTACATTCTGAAAAATGGTACGTCTACAAACGTCTTCACCATTACCTAGTACATGATTCATAATGGAATGTAGGCAAAGGGAAATAATAATAATTCTGGAATATGAATATACTAATGTGATATTGTCTTGTCTTTTCAGCCTCAAGCCTGCTGGATGTGACGGATACACTGCGGTAAGTTTATTTTTTTAACCTAATTTTTATCTACTTTTTAGACTGTTGAGATAATACTAGAGCAATGTTGGAAAAACAATATGCAGTCTGATAACTGAATATTGCAGTGCCAGTACACAAAGTAATTTCTGATTTTTGCTTTTGGGTAGCAATTTTTTGAAAGCATGCCCAGTCATACTAACATAACTTTTTCTAATCTACACAAAGCATTAGTCTTGTCCCTGTCGGCATCAAGGAGCCAAACCAACTGGCACAGATTAAAGGTCCCGAATCTGCTAAATCAAAATTTATTGAGCTTTAAACCACGTTATAATGTTGTTTCCACCTCAAGAACATACCTGGAGTAGTATTTTGTTTCATTCACACGTTTGAGTAATCCTGTATGCGGAGCCCGTTTCTTTCTAGAGAGCTGAAAACATGCGGTCTCTTCACTCTAAAGGATGAAACCAGGAAGGGCTCCTGCTTCTAAAGCCCATACACCATCACCGGACTCATTCTGATCATTTCAGAGCTTAAATTGCCATCACTACGAAGCAATCAGTTCATGTATCTATCTGCTATGTTGCTAATAGTCATGCTGGCAACAGTGGGCAATGGACAGAGCATAAAATGGCATGGCTATTAGCAACACATCATAACAGATAAATGAGCTGACTGCTTTAAAGTACATATGACAGGTTGGACTACCCATTTCACCAAAGAAAATCTTTGTATATATGATTTTGGTGAAAATTTGTATTCGCTTTCTCAGTCTGTGGGCATCACGGTTAGCTCACAATGTTATAGTAAAATCAAATTAGTAAACAAACAGAACAAAAGTTTTTGTCATTTTTATTTTTGTGTTGGTGAAGCCCACACAGAGGACCAGAGTCTGTTGAGCTAGCGTTGGCATGAGGCTGTGGTCTCGGTCGGTCTCTCTCTAAACAGGTCTAAACAGGTTTAGATGCAAGGCTTGTTGTGTTCAATTATTTAGCCCCCGCTAGCTCCTGGGAAAGCAAAGAGCACTGCCACTGTCCCGATCCAAGTCCCAAGTCCAGTTCTAAACTGGGGCTGGAGTTCTGCTTCCTCCTCTGTCTACGTCATATCCAGGGGTTTAGAGAAAGTTGCAGTTTCCACAGAGAAAGCTCAAATTTTAACTTTTTCTGTATAATACTGTACAGTTTTTTCTGTATAATACTGGCAAATGCTGCTGTAGAATTTACATTCATCCTTTACACAGGTATTAACAAATCTGAATAATTGTGAATTTGATAAAAATGAAAATCTGTCATATGTACTTTAAGCACTAAAATGATCAGAATGAGTTAGGTGTATGGGCTTTAGAAAGGTTTAGGTTTGACGGGTCAATTAGAGCTGTGAGACTAAGCAATTCCTCATCTTCAGAAGGGTAAGGCCTAAGCAAACTGGATTTCTCAAACATGAGTGAATGAAACAAAATACTACTCCAGAGCTATCTTTGAGGTGCAACATTATTACATGGTTAAAAGCTCAGAAAAAGCGATTTACCAGAGGATGGCAGTAGCTCTGCTGTAGAACAGTTCATCCACTAACCAGAAGATTGGTTTAAACCCCACTCTATCCATTGCATACTGCCATTGTGTCTTTAGGCAAAACACTTGACCCAGCTTTCCTCTAGTGTCTGCATACACTGGTGAATGAATGTGTGAGTGCTTGTGAATGTGAATGGGTGAATAGTCCTTTGATGTAAAGTGCTTTGTGTGCCCATGAAGGTAGAAAAGCTCTATATAAATGTTACCACATAGCATTTACATATCTCATGAACATGTTTGACTGACTTTTTATCTTAAAATAGCTTTATTAGCAGTGTTAATAGCAAATTTTGTACTTAATTTCTTAATATTCCATAACTGCTAAAGTAAGCAGTGTGTGACTGTATGGCCAGCTGAAAGTAAACAAAAGTCGTGATATCAAAATAGAGTTTATCTTTTAGAGTCAATATTCACTGTGTTATGACTTTGCTATTTGAGCATCCGTGCCCCAAAATTAAAATATAGTTACTGGCATTAAATTTTGTCTATGAGGCTATATCAGTAACTGTGCCATCTTTGATAACCTCCCAGTAGTCCTCAGTATATATTCCATATGTACTGACCATCAAAAAAGGAGCCTCCATATTAAAGAGCATACAGATCACAGGGCCAGCAGAGCAGCGGGGGGCCACACTGGAGTGGTAAGGGCAGTAGATGTGATGTTTGTGTTTATGTCTCTGTCCTGGGACTCCCACCTCCCCCTCCCCTCAGAGGAGAAACCGCCCTTCACCGAGCTGCCTCCCTGTGTCACCGCACCATCTGTGGGTTCCTGGTGGACGCTGGAGCATCGCTGATGAAAGTGGACTTACAGGTAGGACACAAAGTGTAATGAATACTAATTAAGGACAAACAAGCCTTTAAAACAAAATTATGGTAAGATATCACAATTTTGACAGCTTGTGTTCCCCTTATTAACCGATGTTTTCAAGTTTTGCCTTTTGTCCAACTCATCCAAAGGCCATTTATTCTTAAGGAAAGCAAACAAAATACCAGTAGAGTTGCAATTAACAAGGCCCTGGGTGAACTATTACATAATATTTCAAGACCATCCATTTTCTAATCCATTAGAATTGTATGGTTCCACTGTTAACAATTCCTCTTTGATGCCACTTTGAGCATTTGCATATGTGGAGTCCTCCAAGGCCTGCCCCAGCCCTGAGCAGTGCTTCTTACTTCTTTACCTTTGTTTCATTTCATAGTAGTTAGCACTCTAGCCTTACAGCAAGAAGGTCCCACGTTCGATTCCCAGACCACATGGGGCCTTTCTGTGTGGAGTTTGCATGTTCTCCCCATGTCTGCGAAGGTTTCCTCTGGGTGCTTCAGTTTCCCCTACCTCCTACATGTACAATAAGTCCCCCAAGGGGCCAGGACTCCCCTGCAAAAGCCATTGTTAATCTGAGTGGGACTTTCCTGGTTAAATAAAGATCAAATAAAATAAATAAAAATTCACTAGAAATATTCTTCTTTGAGTAGGCATGTGGTGCATGTGGTTCTTGGCTCTGATGCACTCTTGGAAGACAAAGTGGAGACGTTTATCAGGAATACAGTATGTAACATAGGGAGCGATAGAAAACACCAATTAGACAAGACAAGACAAGCCGGGCCCCCCCAGCCCTAACCCGGCTCTTACTAAAGCATCAGAAGCATAAAGTGATTATCTACAAACATAATATTTTTAAGATAAATAGTAGTAGTGGTGGATTTTTGTTCCTATTCCATTTGTTTTTAAATTAGGTTGTGGAAATTTTAGAATTTAATTTGCACAAATATAATTTTGAGGGTGGGAGGTTCCGGACCCCAGGTTGGAAATCTGCAATGCATTAGAAGAGAGGCCAGTTACATTTTTAACTATTTTTTTACCCCCACTTAAATTTATCAGGAATCAATAAAGAATTGATTGATAAATGGACTTGACATTGATATTGATAAGATTTTATCATATCCCATTCTTTGAAAGGAGCTTCAGAAGTGTTTGGACAGTCCAACTGGGCTAAGATTAGCTTTGAAATATTACAGCATTTGTTCAGATAATCTGACAAAATCAGATCTGCAAATCAGATTTTTATAGATGCTCAAAAAACTAGATGTAGTGGTTTTTCACATGCACAGGTTTCATATGTTAATATTTTATGGTGGCACATTTACCCAGGAGGAACTGGTAAAGAAATATTGGGTGGTGTTTGTTTAACAATACCACCAGACCCAGAAATGAGTAACCATGTGGTATAACTGGTTGACTAAACATTAACCAGTGCAGTTATGTGTGTTGCTGTGCGTTTTGAAGCCTCTGATTGGTCAATAACCATCAGAACAATAGGGCATCTATTTAATATAATCCCTATCTGGACCATTTTACCTCCAGACTGCAGCTCATTGTGTTGGTCCTTGTGATATCTGAGGCTGGAGGGTGTATGAGAAACCATTCTGTGACTTCTGGAGTGCCCATTGTAACAGTGATAGTGACAGTGAGATTAAATTAATTGCGGCCCCAAGTGAGTATGAATTATACTCTCCAGCTCATCAGCACTCTGAGAGGCACAGGGAAGGCTTGTTAAAGACTGGAGTGGATAAAGAGATCAGTCCAGTATTTAGTAAAGGCGTCTTTGAAAACTTAGGTTTATGGGACTTGGTCTCAGTTTGGAGAAGAAGATGGGAGCAATGGCATGGGTCTTGTGTTTATGCATGGCTGCTTTTAGAGAGCTGTTGGTTTGACTTTGCAGAGATCATTTGGATCAGGTGTCTGTCACCCCCTGCTGGCAATGGTGGGGAATGGACAGAGCAAAAAATGGCTCATTAGCATGGCTATTATCAACAGATAGATAAATGAGCTGACTGCTTTATATTGACGTCAGTTTAAGTGCTGAAATGATCCCAGTGAGTCTGGTAACGGTGTATGGGCTTAAGTAAAATGCAGGAGCACTTTCTGGGTTCACGCCTTGAAGCCGAGCGTTTTCAGCTCCTGAGGAACGGGTGGCCTCACCATACAGGATTACACTTAACATGCATGAATGAAACAAAATACTAGTCCAGGTATGTTAGCATTTAGCATATTTGGATTTAACATAAGAGGACTTTTAAATCCTGAATAAGTTAATGCTGCTTCTTATAGAAAGGTATCACAGTTTGTTGTGTATGGGGCTGCGTAATATAACCTGCCAAGAGCCAGGTTGATATAACATTAGCAAAGAGTTACTAACATTTTATCAATCTGTAATGGCTCTCGTTGAAATTGTTTGTGAAGGGGGGATTCTGTAAAATACTTAGAACTGATTGGACACAACAAACTGCTACAACAGTAAAACAACACAATAAAGATGTTGTTAGAAGATTTTTTCTGTTTTTGTAAATCAAAGCAGCATACCTTTAGTTTTTCTGTGTTGCCTTGTTGTTAACAAGTATCGCTAAAAGAGCTTGTTGTTGTCGGCATACCTAAAACCTATTTACTCATGGCAGTACTGCCACACCATTGGCCCGGCCGCCACAGGTCTGGCCCTAAACAGATCAGCAGGAGCCTGACATGATGATTTCGGGAGTTTGTGAGCTCACTGATTTCACAACAGTCCAGCTTTCTGTGCAAGGAAATGCGTATTAAGCAAGTGGTCATAATGTTATGCCTGCTCCATGTATATTACAGTAGGGAAATGCACTCGCCACTGGCAACTTTATTCGGTACATCTCAGTGGCGGCTGCTGATCTTTCATACAAGGGAAGCTAATAACATTTATTCCTGAGCTAACTAGCAGCTAGTTTTCCTACAATGTTGATATTGAACAAACTAATTAACTTGAGACAAGATGCAAACTCCACAGCGCTGAGCCTTGTTTATTTAGAGGGTAACGTGTACAAATGGTGACAATGAGGTAAATCACTTTGCTTCATACACCAGACGGCAGTTCAGCACACGACTGTCTCTTCTGCTCTGAGCTCGCATCGCATGCTTCGGACCCTGTAAATGCCACCGTCAGTCAAAATCTTTAGCCAGTTCCACCAATCATTATCAATCAGCCAGTGTCACAGCCCGCCCATCGCTCCAATGATTTTGTCCAATCAGGGTCTTTCTTTTTTTCAGCGTGTGCCTATTAAAGTGGCCTTAGGGTCTGCTGCTGGACTCCATCTGCTTTGCTGTTGTCTTTCTATCATTTCAAACCAGTCTATTTTTCTTTTATCGCTTGCATCAACAAGTCATTTTCACCACAAAACTGCCGCTCACTGTACATTGTCTCTTTTTTCGCACCATTCTCTGTAAACCACAGAGATGGTTGTGTAGTAGATTAAAATCTGAACCCATTTACCACATAGTATAGAGTAGCACTGTATGGAGTTAAGTTAATGATTCAAAAGTATCTAAGGTAATCACATATCTTAAATACTGAACTCTTAACTTTAAGGTCACGTTAGTTAAAGTATGTCTGTAAGTTAGTTTTACAAGTCAAAATCTAGTGTCAGACTGGAATGGAAGTCCTCAGGGTCTAATTATAAATGTGGAGTCTACTGTTAAGTCACTGTAATTATCAGTGAGTGGATCTGAATGTGACAATGGGAGCCTTATTCTGTCATTACACCCTGACACTGTTCGGAGCAAATGCAAGGCTAGGTATAAAGTATGAATGTAAAATGTCTACTGTAACGTCTTAAAAATCGTTTGAAAAAGTCATATCAATCCCCCCCCCCAAAAAAAAAGTTAGTTTAAAGCTAAAGGGTTTTATGGCTACTTTTAAAGCAAAAAGCCACTCTCCACTTGCACTCTCGTCACAATCAGCTCTGCTACATCTGAGCAGTTTCTTCAACCACTGCTTTTACTTTTTTTTTTTTTTTTTTTTTTTTTTTTTGTATATATATGTATATATATACAAAAATATATATATACAAAAATATATATATATATATATATATATATATATACCAACCAACCCCACCACTCATCCACAACAACAATACCATAGATATCCTTAATCCCTTTATTTTAATGAAAAAAATTCAAATGTGCCACCTCAAAATACTAACAGATTGCATTCACCTTAAACTTCTAGATCTAAATTTATTTCCAGCAATTATGTCTGCCTCATTAAACAATATTGTATTGGCAATATTTGTCCACATTTCAATTTGCTTTTATTTATTTTTTTGCTTTTTGCTTTTTGCTTTTTTTCTTTCTGTTTCTCTGTAACTAGACGTATTCAGAAGTAAAATACATGCTTTCTCTTAAGTTGTCAGCAGCCATAAATTCAACAGCCAATAGGAGTGTACCTTATTGGGGGACACACTACAAAAACAGGAATTTTCCCTGGGTGGATGTGGTTTAGCAAGAAAATCACTGTGAAAACTCTGGTCCCCAATTCATGTAGCATTTATGCAAATTTTTATGATAAATAGTTTATTTGTCAAACTGGTTAAGGTTACGGTTAAGAAAAGGGTTATGGTTAAGGTTAGGGTTAGGAATAGGGTTAGGATTAGTTTACTTTATGTTATTAGTACAAGTATGTGGCAGTAAAGTAACATTTGTCACATTTTTCCTCTTATACTATGCTGATAACACAGCAATAAACCAACCCTAGCCTTATCCCTTCATCTGTTACCAAATAAAGTCTTTATTTATATATTATTACTTGTTTATCCAAGATAAGTTTACTTAAACAGTCACCAACCCAAAACTAAGTGTGTGATATAGGAACTTAAGCTCCGCCCCTGGGCAAAATGCCTGTTTTTTAGTTATTCCCCGTAAGTGGAGTCTGCCAGCATAGTAATCATTAATAAAAAAGCCTATACAACGTCTGTACGTCTTCTTTTCCCCAGATTATTCCAGCGATCAGACTTAACATTCTGACCACCTGCCTAATATTGGTGGTCATAATGTTTTGTGTTGTGATCACCTGCAACTCCATGCGCAACAAACTTTATATCAGAACAAGCAAGTTTTATGAACTACCAATCAACAGGAACCTTTTGTTAGTTTACATTCGCACTGCACAGATGAACTTAGTATAGTATAGTATAATATAGTATAGTTTAGTATAGTGCATTTCTCTGGTTCAATTTGGAACTGGCCAATCACAGCCGTTTATCTGCAGCGCGTCTTTCAAAAGTAGAAGCGCTAACTAAGGTTACCTGCCAAGCTAATTTAATAACTTCTCTGACCTGATTAACAGCGTTTATAGCTTTTCTTCATCACCTGTTGGTTCTGCTGAAGTTTACGTTATTATCCAATCCTCCATTATCCAATAGTACTAGTATTTACTGGTTTATTGGTGCACAGGTTTGGGTGTAATAGTAGGAGCAGTAGTAGCAGTTATAGTGGAAAAAATAGTGTTAGGCAAAGTAGTAGTAGAAGAAGTAGTTGCATTAATAGCACAGGAGCTGATAAAAAATAGGTAGAGGTAGAGTAGTAGTATGAGTAAACCTAGCAGTAGAAGTAGCTGTGGTAGTAGTAAAAGCAACAGTCATACTAGTATTGGTGGTAGTACTATTTATTGTGCACACATTAGGGTGTAGAAGTAGCAGTAGTATTATTAGTAGAAAAAGTAGTAGTAGATAAAATAGTACTAGTCGTTGCATCAGTATTGGTAGTAGTATAGGCACAGATGTACAAAAAATGTAGGTAGTGGTAGAATAGTAGTAGTTGTAATAATAGCAGTTGCAGTAGTAGTAGTAGTAGTAGAAGTAGCTGTAGAAGTAGTAAGAGCAAAAGTCATAGTAGTACAAGTAACAAGAGCAGTAGTAGTATTTACTGTGCACAGGTTTGGGTGTAGAAGTAGTAGGATTAGTAGTAGCAGCAGTAATAGCAGAAAAAGTAGTAGTAGAGTTAGTAGTACATGTAGAAGTAGTCAGAGGTGGGACCAAGTCACTGTTTTCAATCAAACACTCAAGAACAAAGACATGTACTTGTACTTGTGATAAACAGCTGTATTCAGAGAGGACGAGCTAATGTTGAGGCCACTTTTTCTAAAAATAAAGCTAGCGTATATTAGCAACAGCTGTTTCTGGTTTAGTGAAGTACGGCTCTCGCTTCAAGCATCTAAATGTTTAATTTTTAGTTTAGACTGGATTAAACACAACTTAAACTCATGTGGTTATATGTTCATTGGTTAAAATGTGTTAAAGTAACACAGACACACACAGACACACACACAGACACACACCAGCCTCGCAGCATAACCACAATACATTTCTTTCTGCTGTTTATTTATTGACTCAGGTCTGTAGTACAACATCTGTCAGATCCTAGAAAACAGTAAACAAATTAGAATCTTATTCCATATTAAAATCCATTTTTGAGAGATCCTTCATCCTTTACAGCTCATGCTGTTTTTGGGCTGTTTCTATAACAAACATTCTTAAAGTAACACACTGCTCTGGACCATTGGCTAACTACAGACTGTTCATTGCTGTTGAACTATTCGCTGTCATCATAGTATATGTCATAAAAGACCTGTTACTATTGTAAAAAAGTGGAGGTGACAGCAAATTAAAAGTGCAGTGAGTGAAGTCTGTACTTAATGAAAAGTGGCAAACATCATAATCACAGCTAATGACCATTGTGCAACATAGAAGCTACCAAAGTTTTAAATGTAAATCAATGGATCAGATGGTCGAACCTCTGTCCATTTGTAGCTTGTAGTTCAAATATAATACATCACAGAGCTTTGGAAAACACATTATTCAAAAGAAGGAGAAGTTCTCTACGTTTCCAATATTAATTTTGTGCACTGCAGTAAATTGTGGCACAGTTTTTACAAGTTAAATATTAAAACAACACAAAATCTGAGACTGAGAGCTCTGTTGAACATTCTGACCTAACAAACGCCACGGCCATAGCAACAGTAACCGAGGGGCGGAGTCAAAGTATTCTAAACAAAAAGTGATGTCACAAAGCGCAGTCAAAGACAGGACACTGTATGAGTCAAGGCCAAGCACAAGCAGGTCAGATACACTTCGAACACTCGAGAGAGAGAGGACGCACGAACTACGAGCTCACGAAGATCATAACCACAGCGATTTAATCAGACTGAACAGCTGCTGGACAACTACTGAACAGCAACTGTACCAGGAAGATACACAATAAGAGAAGAAAGAGATTGAAGGAGAGTTTGAAATCTCATCTACAAACTCTGAGGAAATGGAAGCCCTAACAAAGATGGTGGAGGAGAGGGAGCAGCTGTGGCTGCAGAGAAAACAGGAGTGGCTGACTCAGGAGAAGGCCTACAAGGAGAGGGAGGAGCAGTGGAGGGCCAAAGAACAGGCCTGGCTCCAAAAAGAGAGGAGCTATATCCAGCGGGAGAGGATGCTCCTCCAACAGAAACAGGACTTCAACCCCAAAGTTGAACTTGAAGTGGAGGTTGAGGAGAAATGCCCTGAGCCTGGTATGGAGGGAAGAGCAGTGGGACAAGATGGTGAACTTTACACCTGTGCCATTGCTCTTAAAGTCAGAGTCAGGGACGCCAAAGTGGGTCAGAACTCACAGGATGACCACAGCATTCAAGTGAGTGGTTCCACAGAGGGTCCCAACACAGATGAGACCTTCACATACACCATTCCGATTCCAATCAAAGCGGCGGGGGTCACAGACAGGAGCAGCTCTGTAGGAGCTGTGCAGACTCCAGACGCACAGAGAGGTGATTCTGAGACCACGCCGGTCGAAGATTCCTCTCAAAGCAAAAACATTGATGTCACCAAAGCTCGAGGTGATTCTGAGGTTCAGGTTCAGGCTGAAACACTGAGCACTGAGGCCCACACTGACACCGAGTCACTGAGGCATGAGATGGTGAGAGACACAGAAGAAAAGCAAGTGGTGGAGGAGGGTGAGGTTACAGAGGAACCTCTATCTGAGCCCACAGTCTGTGTCACTGAGGCTCCAAATGTGAACACAGAGTCTGTATGTGAGGCAGTAGTGGACAACACTGAGCCACTTTCTGTCCATGTCGACTCTGAGACTCTCTCTACACCAGCTGATTGTGAAGAGATCGAGTCAGAAACTGAAGTGGTTGAGACTCATGTGGCTACTGCAGAGTCTGAAGATGCAGATGACAGCAAGTCACTGAAGTCTGAATCAGCACCGTTAGAGGCTCAGGACAGGTCAACAGAGTCTGAATATGAGGGGACAGTGGACGACACTGAACCAATTCATGTCCAGGTTGACTCTGAGGTAGAGTCACCAAAGGAAGTGGCTCAATTGGATCCTGAAGCTGAAGATGGAGAGGAGACCAAACCACTGGAGCCTGAAATGGCGGCGTTGGTTTCTGAGGTGGAGCTTCCTGTCACCAGAGACAGCCCAGTGGAGTCCTACAGTGAACTGGCTGATAATCCAATTCACGAGCCTGAAACCATCAGCACAACACAGGACGAAACTGAGCAGGAGAACACCAAGACAGAGGCAGAGATCACAGTCCTGAAAGATGAGACAGTGAGTGGCACGAAAATGTCAAACAAGCAAAAAAGGAAAATGAGGAAAATGAGGAACTTGATGCGTGCCGCCAAAGTTTCTCAGGACGATATAAATGGGGCTGCAGAAAGGACTGAAAACGCTGTGGACAACAGTGAAGCCAGACAAGAGTCACCAACGGAAGTGGCTCAACTGGATCCTGTTGCAGCTCATGATGTAGACGAGAACAAGCCTCCAGAAGAAAGTAAAGAGACACAAGTGGACTCTAACAGCAGCGCCACAGAGGACACCAAGACCGAGGAGAAAACCACAAACGTCACCAAAAAGCCAACAAGAAGAGGAGGAAAGAGGAGGAGGGGGCAGTGGAAGAGAACCTGTGTGAAACGTGTGGAGTAAGCAGGATATCTCTCTCTCTGTAGGACCAATAGCACCGTTCTTGCAGACCAGTCCGTCTTCTTTGCGTCTTCACGGTAAACTGGATGAAGAATTTATCTGGAGGATGCTATAGAGGAGCTCTGGCCTGACGAGACTAAACTGTGGTCCTACGAGAACACAGAAACCTCACAAACCTTATGTTCAATAATGTTCAATAAAGATTGGCCAAGTTATTTTTTTGTGTTTTCCCATTGAGTTTTTAGTAACAATAGTTCTGTCTGATGTACATGTTTCCATAGTGAGATGTTATGTAGCTCTAGGTACCTCACCTACACTGAACTTTCAACTGTTTGTCATTGTAAGGTAACTAAGAATCACCTTAGACCACTGGTTCTTAGCTGGGCTGTTTGTGGGGTCCTATTTATTTATCAGAGGTGGGACAAAGTCACTGTTTTGCAAGTCACAAGTAAGTCTCAAGTTTTTGGCCTCAAGTCAGAGTCAAAGTCCAAGTCAGTGCCTCACAAGTCCAAATTGAGTCACAAGTCCTACACCTTCCATTTCGAGTCCTTTCAAGTCCTTCTTTAGGACTCTAAACTTAATTTTGGTCACTTTGTATATTGTTGAATGTCACCACCTTAGAAAATTAAATACACAGTGAACAGATGGTAAACTGTTTGCTGTAGCCATATTACCATTTGAACACCCTAAGCCTAGAAGAGCCCTACACAGAAAACAGGTTTCTGAATGCTTTCACAGTAAAGCCAAGTTCTTCAGTATCAGTGATTTACAATAAAGCGAAATACCTTTCATACCAAATACCAGTACATTGTATATTTACTGTATCAATATAATGTGCTCTGCTGGCCTTGTCAGATGTTCACAGGCTTCAAATAAGAGTCACTCTATCACATTTGGAGATTTACAAAGTGAATACTGCCCACTCTACAGTTTACTGAATAGCGACACCTGTGGACAACAGGGGGACTGCAGGGGAGTGATGTGTGGTCAGAGCCATGAGCTCCAGCTCAAAGACAGAGACAACACTGCAGAAAACTCCAGCTGGTGTTCATTTTTCACTTTTTACTGTCTGAGGCAGAGGGAGCTCACTGTGCACAGGTAAAGATCTCCTCTGTGTAATGACTTAAAGCCGCGTGTGCGTCATGGGATTCACAGAGGCTAAGTCTCTCTCAGACTCCACATATTCTCCTTTACACCTCTATTGCGAATGCTTATTTATTACTTTAAGATTTTTTTATTAGTTCATTTTGTTTTTGTTTTTAGTAAGTGTAATCTGCACCTGAACGCCTCATGCCTGCACCTGAACGCCTCGTGTGTTTGGAGTGAGCTGCTCTCAGCTGTGAGGGAAGGAGAGCACAGAGGCAGCTTCTCCTCCTCAACTCTCTGCTCCATCCGTGTCCACCTGACCATTAAAACTAAGTTATGGTGACTAAATAACTCTTTTATGATTGTGCTTGGAGTAAAACATCAGAGGAACTGTCTGAAATGTCCACGGATTCTTGCAGATAGAGCATCAATTAGACCTGTGTATATTTGATATCATTAATGGTTATTACACTTTAACGCTATATATCTCTGTGATTTTTGAGTCAATCTACAAGAAACAAAGACTGACATAGAGCTTAAAATCTCCTCTGTCAGTATGTCAAAATGCCATGTGCTGCTACAGCTCAATACACTTTGAAATGTGCATTAGAAAACATGCACAAGTAGCCTAACATGGCAGAGAGAGAGAGAGAGTGCGTGCTCATTACTGCTCGAGGAATGTAATTAGAGTCATTGTTTCTGCACATTTATCAAAAATCCTACATTTATTTCTTTGAGAAGCATCGAGTCTTCTCAAGTCATGGGGCTCAAGTCCGAGTCAAGTCCCAAGTCACTGGTGTTCAAGTCCAAGTCGAGTCTCAAGTCTTAGTCAGTTTCATCAAGTCGAGTCTAAAGTCATCAAATTAGTGACTGGACTCCAAGTCATGACTTTCAAGTCCACACCTCTGCTTATAGACATTGTAAACAACAAAAGGTCATTGTCATGGGCCTGCTTTATCACTGCATGTGTGCAATGTCAGAGGTCCAGTCCTAGCACCCATAAGCAAAATTCATCTCAGGGGCCCTACTATCAGATGCTTTGTCTGTCTTAGTCTGTGATAAACAAACTGAGATATCCATGCTAGCTTTTTATTAAATTTAATAAATAAGCTTTGAACTAATGATTGATTATTTTTATTCAAACTACCACCTTGCCTGAACCCTGCCTGGGTTTTATTTGATGAACTTTTTTGATGACTTCAGTTTATTTAAGCCAACTTTATTTAAGGATATTTAATCCACTATTTTATAGAACTAAAACTTTTCCCAAATTATTTTACACATTTACTGTAGGTTTCAAATGTGCTATACCATTGTCTACTACAGCCTATTTAAATATTCTGTGATCCCCTTTAATCAAACACTCAAGAACAAAGACATGTACTTGTACTTGTGATAAACAGCTGTATTCAGAGAGGACGAGCTAATGTTGAGGCCACTTTTTCTAAAAATAAAGCTAGCGTATATTAGCAACAGCTGTTTCTGGTTTAGCGAAGTATGGCTCTTGCTTCAAGCATCTAAATGTTTATTGTTTAGTTTAGACTGGATTAAACACAACTTAAACTCATGTGGTTCAGTGGTTAAAATGAGTTAAAGTAACAGTCACACACAGTCACACACAGTCACACACAGTCACACACAGTCACACACAGACACACGGTAAAAAATTCTGCAACATATCAGTTATTAGGTCGCTGGTTTTGGTTTTTGGATTAGAAAGTGTTAAAAATTACTTTTCAGATATAAATTATACAATTAAACTTAATTATTGTTGAAGAATTAATGCTGACATGAAACAGAAAGGAGTCTGATGAAGAGCAGGGCTAAAGAGCCGCAGAGGTTACAGATCTCTGGTGGAACCTCTTGTGCAGAGGTTGTTTGGTTTCTCCATGGTCCTGTTCATTACAGTTCTCACAGCATTGCTCTGTTTGTAACTGGGAAATGTGTCCTTGGTAAGTTTATAGCCTAAATGTTTTAATGGCATGAAATTATTTAAAAAAGTCTTTTATTTACATGGGCCATAAGGGTCTTAGAAGAAATAACTTTTGTTGTGTGAGAAGTGGGTCACAATAAAATGTTCAGGGACAAAACTCAGAGAAAGAGAGGGAAAAGACCAATCTGCCATTTCTGCAGGTTTTAGGAGAAAAAAATCTGTTCATCTCTGAACCACAATACATTTCTTTCTGCTGTTTGTTTATTGACTCAGGTCTGTAGTACAACATCTGTCAGATCCTAGAAAACAGTAAACAAATTAGAATTTTATTCCATATTAAAATCCATTTTTGAGAGATCCTTCATCCTTTACAGCTCATTGCTGTTTTTCTGCTGTTTCTATAACAAACATTCTTAAAGTAACACACTGCTCTGGACCATTGGCTAACTACAGACTGTTCATTGCTGTTGAACTATTCACTGTCATCATAGTATATGTCATAAAAGACCTGTTACTATTGTAAAAAAGTGGAGGTGACAGCACATTATAAGTGCAGTGAGTGAAGTCTGTACTTAATGAAAAGTGGCAAACGTCATAATCACAGCTAATGACCATTGTGCAACATAGAAGCTACCAAAGTTTTAAATGTAAATCAATGAATCAGATGGTCGAACCTCTGTCCATTTGTAGCTTGTAGTTCAAATATAATACATCACAGAGCTTTGGAAAACACATTATTCAAAAGAAGGAGAAGTTCTCTACGTTTCCAATATTAATTTTGTGCACTGCAGTAAATTGTGGCACAGTTTTTACAAGTTAAATATTAAAACAACACAAAATCTGAGGCTGAGAGCTCTGTTGAACATTCTGACCTAGCAAACGCCACGGCCATAGCAACAGTAACCGAGGGGCGGAGTCAAAGGATTCTAAACATTCCAAAAAGTGATGTCACAAAGCGCAGTCAAAGACAGGTCACTGTATGAGTCAAGGCCGAGCACAAGCAGGTCAGATACACTTCGAACACTCGAGAGAGAGGACGCGCGACCTACGAGCTCACGAAGATTATAACCACAGCGATCGATTCAGACTGAACAGCTGCTGGACAACTACTGAACAGCAACTGTACCAGGAAGATACACAATAAGAGAAGAAAGAGATTGAAGGAGAGTTTGAAATCTCATCTACAAACTCTGAGGAAATGGAAGCCCTAACAAAGATGGTGGAGGAGAGGGAGCAGCTGTGGCTGCAGAGAAAACAGGAGTGGCTGACTCAGGAGAAGGCCTACAAGGAGAGGGAGGAGCAGTGGAGGGCCAAAGAACAGGCCTGGCTCCAAAAAGAGAGGAGCTATATCCAGCGGGAGAGGATGCTCCTCCAACAGAAACAGGACTTCAACCCCAAAGTTGAACTTGAAGTGGAGGTTGAGGAGAAATGCCCTGAGCCTGGTATGGAGGGAAGAGCAGTGGGACAAGATGGTGAACTTTACACCTGTGCCATTGCTCTGAAAGTCAGAGTCAGGGACGCCAAAGTGGGTCAGAACTCACAGGATGACCACAGCATTCAAGTGAGTGGTTCCACAGAGGGTCTCAACACAGATGAGACCTTCACATACACCATTCCGATTCCAATCAAAGCGGCGGGGGTCACAGACAGGAGCAGCTCTGTAGGAGCTGTGCAGACTCCAGACGCACAGAGAGGTGATTCTGAGACCACGCCGGTCGAAGATTCCTTTCAAAGCAAAAACATTGATGTCACCAAAGCTCGAGGTGATTCTGAGGTTCAGGTTCAGGCTGAAACACTGAGCACTGAGGCCCACACTGACACCGAGTCACTGAGGCATGAGATGGTGAGAGACACAGAAGAAAAGCAAGTGGTGGAGGAGGGTGAGGTTACAGAGGAACCTCTATCTGAGCCCACAGTCTGTGTCACTGAGGCTCCAAATGTGAACACAGAGTCTGTATGTGAGGCAGTAGTGGACAACACTGAGCCACTTTCTGTCCATGTCGACTCTGAGACTCTCTCTACACCAGCTGATTGTGAAGAGATCGAGTCAGAAACTGAAGTGGTTGAGACTCATGTGGCTACTGCAGAGTCTGAAGATGTTGATGACAGCAAGTCACTGAAGTCTGAATCAGCACCGTTAGAGGCTCAGGACAGGTCAACAGAGTCTGAATATGAGGGGACAGTGGACGACACTGAACCAATTCATGTCCAGGTTGACTCTGAGGTAGAGTCACCAAAGGAAGTGGCTCAATTGGATCCTGAAGCTGAAGATGGAGAGGAGACCAAACCACTGGAGCCTGAAATGGCGGCGTTGGTTTCTGAGGTGGAGCTTCCTGTCACCAGAGACAGCCCAGTGGAGTCCTACAGTGAACTGGCTGATAATCCAATTCAAGAGCCTGAAACCATCAGCACAACACAGGACGAAACTGAGCAGGAGAACACCGAGACAGAGGCTGAGATCACGGTCCTGAAAGATGAGACAGTGAGTGGCACGAAAATGTCAAACAAGCAAAAAAGGAAAATGAGGAAAATGAGGAACTTGATGCGTGCCGCCAAAGTTTCTCAGGACGATATAAATGGGGCTGCAGAAAGCACTGAAAACGCTGTGGACAACAGTGAAGCCAGACAAGAGTCACCAACGGAAGTGGCTCAACTGGATCCTGTTGCAGCTCATGATGTAGACGAGAACAAGCCTCCAGAAGAAGGTAAAGAGACACAAGTGGACTCTAACAGCAGCGCCACAGAGGACACCAAGACCGAGGAGAAAACCACAAACGTCACCAAAAAGCCAACAAGAAGAGGAGGAAAGAGGAGGAGGGGGCAGTGGAAGAGAACCTGTGTGAAACGTGTGGAGTAAGCAGGATATCTCTCTCTCTGTAGGACCAATAGCACAGTTCTTGCAGACCAGTCCGTCTTCTTTGCGTCTTCACGGTAAACTGGATGAAGAATTTATCTGGAGGATGCTATAGAGGAGCTCTGGCCTGACGAGACTAAACTGTGGTCCTACGAGAACACAGAAACCTCACAAACCTTATGTTCAATAATGTTCAATAAAGATTAGCCAAGTTATTTTTTTGTGTTTTCCCATTGAGTTTTTAGTAACAATAGTTCTGTCTGATGTACATGTTTCCATAGTGAGATGTTATGTAGCTCTAGGTACCTCACCTACACTGAACTTTCAACTGTTTGTCATTGAAAGGTAACTAAGAATCACCTTAGACCACTGGTTCTTAGCTGGGCTGTTTGTGGGGTCCTATTTATTTATCATTATTTCTCAATTATTTTACCACCACTGATTCAACATTGACAATCCATGTAGACCACGTGTCAAACTCGAGACCCATGGGCCAAATGTGGCCCGCAGGATAATTTCTTTTGGCCCGCGAGATCATTTCCATTTGATATTAATAATGGCCCGGCGATATATTGTGCTCGATCTGTTTGAACTACATCTCCCATAATGCACTGCAGAAGCAGCGCCGCTGCACGCCGGCACTGCACCTCCCCCGATGTTTTAGCGAGCAGCATTTAACGAGCCGCAGGAGCAGAGAGGGAGTGAAGGATTCTCCAGCAGGAAATTTTAACTTTCCACAAAAGAAATGGACAAAGAGGGGTCAGTGAGAGCAGGAGTTTCTTAAACAGGTGGGACTCTCTGTAAACACACTTTGTTTGTTAAGCTAATGTGGCAGCAATAAAAACAGGCTCCAACTGCACAGCAGTGTAAGAACATCTCCTTTACAAACCGCATTTCCAAAAACAGAAAACCAAGTTGTGTCAGTAAAACCAAGTTATCAGCAGAGAGTTGTCTAAGTTCATTCACAGCACTGCCCTCCGTCGCTCTTTTTCTTTTCTCTCTGTCACTACTTGTGCTCTAATGCACTCATTAACACACAGTGAGCTAAACCTTCCCAGAAAGAGGTATAATCCTGCTCACACTGTGTCCTGCAGAGGACAGAGAGGTGGACAGTAGTTTGCTCAATAAATGTAAAGTAGGCCTATAATTGTTTGTGTGTAGGAGCTGACTCAGCTTAAAGTTGTGCTGGGCTTACATAAGGGACATGACATGCACCTAAATATTTATCTGCTGGTAGTACACTGTCACAGTAAAACAGAGTGGACCTGATGAAAACACCTGTCTTATATGAGGAGTTAGGTAACTGTGGCAGTAAATAATACTTCATAAATAAATAATTGACCAGTGTTAGTCAGTAGTCTGTGGCCTATTTGTTGTTATTTGTTCCGTTCTAAGTTCTGATTTAAAACAAAACTACAAAGCCCCTTAAAACTACAAATCTACACCTGTAGTTCTGTGGGGAAGTATTATTCTATGTTAAAAAGCCTATTGTAGCCTAACTGAGAACAAAAATACAGTAGGCTGGCTTTATTATTTATACAATTCTCTTATTCGGCCCACGACCAAGACTGGTTTTCTAATTTTGGCCCCAGCTCCAATTGAGTTTGACACCCCTGATGTAGACCAACAGCTAATGGAAGCTTATAAACAACAACCAGACCCTCTTTTATGCAAACACGTGATTAACACTCTTTTCTATTCAAATTCATAATAATAATATTTAGTGTATGCATAGGCGTAACTTTAAGGATTGGTACAGACATGTCTTCAGTGATACTGAGCCGACACGGGACAGTTCACATCAATATTTAGGTCACATATCTCCAATAGACTACTTCTTCTCATTGAGTTTCTGTCTGTTAGAATTTTCCAGGTCTAGGTGTAGTAGTAGCAGTCAATTTGGCCCTTGTCAAACTCTCTCAAATCCTTGCACTTCCCCATTTTTCACACTGACTTTGAGGATAAAATGTTCTCTCGCTGCCTAATATATCCCGCTCACTAACAGGTGCCATGATGAAGAGATAATCAGTGTTATTCACTTCAACTGTCAGTGGTCATAATGTTTCGCCTGATCGGTGTATTATTAGATGATGAAACTGTTTTCCTCCAATCCAAAGGAAAAACATAAACTCATATTTTCCATTTAAGATCATCTGACCACGACTTGGCTTAATGTGGGTTTCATGGTGTTAGCACTTTCGCCTCACAACAGCAAGGTCAAAGGTCAGACATGCTGGCCTCTCTGTGCATGTCATCTCTGTGTGTTCTCTCCAGCTTCCTCCAACTACCAAAAGACGCGTGTTAGGAGAACAGATGATTCTATCTCTGAGTGTCCATAAATGGTAACAATAAATAATTGTTAAGAGCGCCTATATTACAGCCTTTGTAAGACAACCAGTTTTATTTTTTAGCCTGCTACATACAATGAATACATAGTGTGGTTTTCAGCTGTTGATTTTCCTATGGCAAATACATTAAACATATCATTACCAGGTTAGAAATGTATCTTTCATTTCTGCAGTCCTCAGACTACATTTTTCGGGGCATATTATTTTAGCTGCTGGATTTAACAATTGTCATTTGTGCATACAATGTGACCGGTTAGCTGATCTAACTCACCTTAAGGTTCTCAAACTTTTTTGGGCCAGGGAACCCTTACAGAGGAGAAAAAATTCCAATCCCATACTGCTGGGTTTCAGATGACATATATGCCTGTAGTATTTAATAGAGATGGGGGGCAGGCAAAATGTCTATTATTAATATGCTGATTTTTTTGGTGTGGTTGGTGTTACAGCCTTTGTGCTGTAGTGTGTTTTTTTTTGTTTTTCCTTGTCTCCACCCACCAGTCCTGCCAGCTCATCAGCCACACCTGGGTGAGAGCTGGGTATAAAAGGCCGGAGCTGCCTTCATTCTGTGGCCAGTGGGTCCTTGGTGCTGCAGCCGCAACCATCGCCTTAGTTTCATTAGTTCTTTGTATACTTTGTTGGTATTCTTTTTTTTTTTCTGTAAATAAACCTTAGTGTTTTTGTTAATCCTACAACATCTCCATTCTCCTGTTTTTTTCTACCACCCGTAAATCTATTTTTAGTTACTGTGCCAGCGCCCCTAGCCATCCCTGGCACGTAACATTTGGGGGCTCGTCCGGGATCTGGTAGATGGATCAGGTATGTATGTGAGTGTGTGTGTGTGCTCCGGTTGATGTTGGTCACGGGTGTTTCTCTAGCTTGCACATTTGAATTGGCATTGCTTTCCCAGATTGGTTAGGGGGTGTCCCGCTTGGCTGTATACAGTCACTCCATCGGTCACCCGTTTTTTGTTTTAGTTTGTTGTTTTCGGGGTGAATCCTGGGCGGAGTGTATTCTCTGATGGGGGTAGGCGCAACAGGGCTTCGGTCGCTGTGCTTCGCCTTTCAAGTGGCCCCGAGCCCGGCAAGCCCCAGAAGATACACAGGCTAAGAGATTTGTTAGGTAGGGATCTGGGATGGCATATGTTGTGTGCGTTTGATGCTAGTGTGTGTAACGCCCTGTCTACTGTTTGTTTCATTGTGAGTGGTGTGTGTGTGAGGTGCGCGCGCTGGTGCTTCCTTCGGGAGCGCGCAGTGGCTCAATTAGACACAGGTGTAGCCCCGGTCAGCTGACTGAGTTAATCAGCTGCGTGATCCGGATTTGCAGTGGCTTTCTTTGTCCGGTGAGTTATGGCTACCTTTGATTTAAAAGCGTTTGTAGCTAATCCTACTCTAGCGGTGTTTAACACTTGTAGGAAATGCGACTTGTTTGAAATTGCCAGACATTACAGTGTTACCGTCTCTACTACGTTGCGTAAGGGGGAGTTGAGGGAGGCTGTATTAGCGGGTTTGGTCGGAGCAGACGTTTTGCCCTTACCTGAGTCTGGTGATCTCGTTTGTGTGGTGGCGGGAGATGCAGTGGCGTCCCCAGTGCGTAGCCCTTCGAGCGGGGCGGCTGAGCAGCCGCTGCCGGTAACTCCTCAACAGGACCCCGCAGGTGGGGAGGAGGAAGGACCGCGTACTCTGCCCCCGTTTGAAGCATTTAGTATGGATTCTTCTCAGAGTTCTAAAAGGGATGCTCGTTTAGAGGTCCGCTTAACCCGTTTGAAAATCCAGAAGGAGGAGAGGGAGCGAGAGTTCCGCCTCAAACGCGAACTTGAGCTGAAGAAACTCGAAATAGAAACCGCCAACGCTAAAGAGGTGGAAATAAAAAGGTTGGAGGCGGAGACCGCATTTAAAATACGACAATTAGAACTGCAATCTCGGCCTATTGGCGCTGAAAACTTTGTGTCCGTTAATCCTCGCGATACGTTTGATGTGACCAAGAACATCCAGTTAGTCCCCGTTTTCCGCGAGTCCGAAGTGGAGTCTTATTTTGGGGCTTTTGAGCGCATTGCTGCTGCACTGCATTGGCCTAGTGATGTGTGGGCAATTTTGTTGCAATGCAAATTGAGCGGTAAAGCTCTAGAAGCCTGCGCCTCTTTATCGGTTTCAGACAGTCTCAATTATGATAAGCTTAAAGGAGCTATTTTACGAGCTTATGAGCTTGTACCGGAAGCCTATAGACAGCGTTTTAGAGGGCTTAAGAAGTCGTTGAATCAAAGTTACGTTGATTTTGCTCGAGAAAAAAGTCTATTGTTTGATAGATGGTGTTCTGCTAGTAAAGTTGATAACCTTGTTTCACTTCGTGAGTTGGTCTTATTGGAAGACTTCAAAAACAGTCTCCCAGAGCGCCTCATTGTCTATTTAAATGAGCAGAAAGTCTCAACGCTCCAGCAAGCTGCTGTTTCGGCCGATGAATTTGCCCTTACGCACAAGACTGCTTTTAAGCGTGAATCTACACCACAAATTGGTGAAAAAGCTTTTCAACTTGACTTGTCAAACAGCTCCAGGTTAGCGAAACCAAAACAATGCTTTTATTGCCATAAGACTGGCCATCTTATAGCCGAATGTGACGCTTTGAAACGCAAACAGCCTGTGGCCAAACCACCAAAAGGGGTGGGACTTGTTAAAACTGTCTCTGCTGGTCCTTCTGCTATTACCTGTAATCAACCAGTCATTTCTCCAGATGAGTGCTTTAAACCCTTTATTTTTGAGGCTTTCGTTTCAGTCCCGGGAGAAGCGAAGCGCTCAGTTGCAGTACTGCGGGATACAGGGGGTTCCCAGTCGTTTATCTTATCTGGTGTGTTACCCCTTAGTTTTAAAACCGACTGTCACTCAAGCACTGTTGTGAAAGGTATTGGCATGAGTTTTGTACCAGCTCCCCTCCATTCTGTCTACATTGAGTCTAAGCTGGTTAGTGGTGTGTTTCCAGTTGCTGTCCGTGACCAGTTTCCTATAGATGGGGTAGATTTTATCATGGGAAATGACATTGCTGGTGGCAAAGTCTATCCTTCCCCTGAGGTTGTTGACCATCCCATTCCTGGCTCTGAGACGGATGAGTTAGCAAAAAACCATCCTGAGATGTTCTCTGTGAGTGTCTTGACCCGAGCCCAGTCTCGTAAGTTGGCTCAGGAGGCTGACGTTGATTTGTGTGACTCAGTGCTGGCCCCTGTTTTCTCTGAGGACAGTGTGCCCTCTTCTGGTGGTGTGGGGAAAGTCACCATGGTCAAGGTTAATAGTGCAGAGCCAGAGTTGCTATCCCCAGTGTCACCTCCATTAACCTGTGAAGCTTTCATTGAGGCCCAAAAGTCTGACTTGTCTTTAACAAAGTGTTTTGCTGCTTTAGAGAACCCTGTTAACAAACAATCATACTTAGTTGAGAACGGAGTTCTAATGCGCAAGTGGGTCCCTAGGTCAGGTAGCCAGCCTGTTTTAGATGACTGGTGTACAGTTTTTCAAATTGTGGTTCCCCAGAGTTACAGGCGACACGTGCTATCCATGGCCCATGAACACCTGTGGTCTGGTCATCTTGGTGTTACCAAAACTTACAACCGTGTCCTACAGCACTTCTTTTGGCCAGGTTTGAAAACTGACGTGGTTCACTTTTGCAAGACCTGTAAAACCTGCCAGGCTGTGGGAAAGCCAAACCAAGTGGTACCACCGGCACCACTTCGTCCTGTTCCTGCAGTGGGTGAGCCATTTGAACACGTTATTGTTGACTGTGTTGGCCCCCTGCCTAAGACAAAAACAGGAAATCAATTTTTGCTTACTGTCATGTGTGTTTCCACTCGGTTTCCTGAGGCAATTCCACTGCGCAAAATCACTGCTCCATCCATTACTAAAGCATTGACCAAGTTTTTTACCACCTTTGGCCTCCCTAAAGTTGTGCAAACTGACCAGGGTACAAATTTCCTCTCAAAGACCTTCAGGCAGACCCTACAGTCTTTCGGTGTGTCTCATTCTGTGTCCAGTGCCTATCACCCTGAGTCCCAAGGTGCGTTAGAGCGCTGGCACCAAACATTAAAATCCATGTTAAGCAAATACTGCTTTGACACTGGGAGAGACTGGGATGAAGGGGTTCCATTTGTGCTTTTTGCTGTCAGGGATGCCACACAGGAGTCTACAGGTTTCAGCCCTGCCGAACTTGTGTTTGGACACAATGTACGTGGTCCACTTAAGGTACTTAAAGAACAGCTTTTGTCCATGACAACGCCTAAAACCAGTGTGTCAGATTTTGTTACCAAGTGCAGAGAACGGTTACAGCAGGCTACAGTTTTAGCTAAGGAAGCACTTTCTTTATCACAAGCCAGGATGAAAAAACGCTTTGACAAGAAAGCTGTAGACCGTCACTTTAAGCCTGGTGATAAGGTCTTAGTCTTGCTTCCAAGTGTTGGCTCTGCTCTTTCTGCCCGTTTCTCTGGCCCATATGATGTTGAAAGAAAAGTTTCAGACACAGATTACCTTATTCTGACACCTGAGCGAAGGAGAAAAAACAGACTTTGTCATGTCAATATGCTCAAGCCATTTCTTGAAAGGGATGAAGTGACAACTAAACAGTCTGTGCTAACTGTGCCTTGTGTGTTCCCAGTCTGTTCTGAGGTGGCAGTTGAGGAGGATTTTGTAGAGCCTTGTGCTGCCCAACAGTGTGGTCGGTTGTCAAACTCTGAGTTTATGTCCAGTATAGACACCAACCTGTCATATCTCAGTGACGAGCAGCGTAAAGACATTCTAGGTCTGCTCCACTCCTATCTCTCACTGTTTAGTGACACGCCATCTCGCACTAATGTCATAGAGCATGACATTGATGTAGGCTCTGCACCTCCCATTAAACAGCATGCATACCGATGTCCCTTGGAGAAGCGTGAGGCCATGAAGAAAGAGGTTAAATATTTGCTAGAGAATGGGTTGGCTAAACCAAGCCATAGTCCTTGGAGTTCTCCTTGTCTTCTCGCTCCCAAGTCTGATGGCTCTCCACGTTTCTGTACAGATTTTAGAAAAGTTAATGCAGTCACTGTACCAGACTCTTTTCCTTTACCCCGTATGGAGGATTGTATCGACAGTATTGGTCCTTCAGTTCACATCACTAAATTGGACTTACTAAAAGGCTACTGGCAGGTTCCCTTGACCTCTAGAGCGTCCGATATCTCTACCTTTGTCACGCCAGATCATTTTATGCAGTACACTGTTATGGCTTTTGGCATGAGAAACGCCCCTGCCACTTTCCAACGCCTTATGCACTTAGTCCTCAGTGATGTTGCTAACTGTAATGTATATCTGGACGATATTGTTGTGTACTCTGACTCTTGGTCCGATCATCTCTCTACTCTGCGTGAGGTGTTCAAACGCTTGTCTGAGGCCAAGTTGACACTGAACTTAGCCAAGTGTGAGTTTGGTAAGGCCACTGTCACTTACCTTGGTAAAGTTGTTGGTCGTGGTCAGGTACGACCTGTTAATGCTAAAGTTGAGGCTGTGTTGTCATACCCCACTCCTTCCACCCGGAGAGAACTGCGCCGTTTTTTAGGCCTTGCCGGTTACTACCGGTGTTTTTGCAAAAACTTTTCTGTGCTAGTTGCCCCTCTTACTGCCCTCTGTAGTCCCTCTGTTCCATACACATGGACTGAGGAATGTGAATGTGCTTTTCAAGCAGCCAAGACCCTCCTCTGCAGTGCCCCTGTCCTTTCTGCACCTGACTATTCTAAACCTTTTAGTCTGGAAGTGGATGCTAGTGCTACTGGAGCTGGCGCTGTACTGTTGCAGGATGATGAAGCTGGTATGCCCCATCCCGTCTCCTACTTCTCTGCTAAGTTTAAGAAGCACCAGCTAAATTATTCCACCATCGAAAAGGAGACTCTGGCCATGCTCCTGGCTCTTCAGCACTTCAATGTTTATGTCAGTTCTACCAGTGTTCCAGTCTCTGTGTTCACAGACCACAACCCTCTTGTGTTCCTCGCCCATATGTACAACCACAACCAGCGGCTGATGCGCTGGGCCTTGTTGGTGCAGGGTTATAACATTACCATCCGGCACAAGAAGGGAAAGGACAACATTGTGGCCGACGCCCTATCCAGAGACTGAAGACCACAACGACTACATATCCTTCCTTAAAATGTGTCATCCATCAATGTTACTACTCAGTAGCTGATGTGTAGCTGCTGGGTGTGGTAACTTGGGGGTTGACTGTATAGTAGGCTGTTATCAAGGGTATTTGTTAACTTTTAAGGGGGGGAGTGTTACAGCCTTTGTGCTGTAGTGTGTTTTTTTTTGTTTTTCCTTGTCTCCACCCACCAGTCCTGCCAGCTCATCAGCCACACCTGGGTGAGAGCTGGGTATAAAAGGCCGGAGCTGCCTTCATTCTGTGGCCAGTGGGTCCTTGGTGCTGCAGCCGCAACCATCGCCTTAGTTTCATTAGTTCTTTGTATACTTTGTTGGTATTCTTTTTTTTTTTCTGTAAATAAACCTTAGTGTTTTTGTTAATCCTACAACATCTCCATTCTCCTGTTTTTTTCTACCACCCGTAAATCTATTTTTAGTTACTGTGCCAGCGCCCCTAGCCATCCCTGGCACGTAACAGTTGGATACATTTAGCAAGATCATAGACCCTATGTTAATATAAATGATCAGGTTCAACAGTGGTGAATTTTCTTTTTGGATATTTCTTATGAAGATAACTTTTAACGTATACACAAAAACTGACTCCAAAATGTCGGCTGTCATATGCGTATTTGCATCATTGGTTGGTATTAAATTTTGTATGAAGTGGTATTAAAGAGGACCAATTAAACCAACTCAACTTTTCAGAGCTTTCCACCAATATGTTGGTTCCTCCTCAAAAACATACATGGAGTAGTTTTTTGTTTTATCCACACATCCAGCATGCTCAGGCACTGCACTTCTCATGAGCTGAAAACATTTGGCATCACGGCTCTACATTGACATGTGAAACCCCGTCAGCTTCATGTTGCTAATAGCTGTGCTAATTAGCCATTATATCATGCACTGTCTATCCCCCACCGTTCAGTACAAGCCCTCAGAGATTTTCCTCTCATGTCTGAACTCAAATCCTCCCAACTTTATTCACGTATGAACTCAAAGCTGTCCCAGTTGGCCTTGGCCTGCCAAGGGAGTGAGGATGGAAATTTGCCCTAAAGGCAAAGGGACCTAATCCAAGCTTTTTCAGCAGAGAGAAAGAAAGAGTTCCCTAAAGGAAAATGGTTTCAGTAAACATAGATTATTTTGTTATTAAATGTGAAATACTAATGCAAAGGTGTCCAAATGTATTTCAAAAAGGCTGAAAAGCTTCACAAGTCTCCTTTAAAGTGTCAGTTGTGTGACTAATAGGGAATTTTTTGCCTCATGCCCATAGTTGTTGAGATCCAGCCACCAGTGACCCCTAGCGGGAATAAATGGATAATAAAAATGTATAAATGTACAACTCAAACTACATTATAGAACCTAAACCACATACACTGATCAGGCATCACATTTTGACCACCTACCTATTAATGGTGGCTATAATGTTATGTTATGATTACCCGCCTATTTTAAAGCCTAATGTACAACAAACTGCAATGTACTGTGTATTGTGACAGATTGTTATCAGCACCCTCATTAACCCTCCTGAAGATGACAGCAGGAAGTAGTCAAAACATGTTATTGTACAATAGAATAACACTGGTTTATTGATAAGAATCGATAAGAATCAATGATCAACAGACACTGTCATAGCCCTATATTGCTGCCTAAATTTCTCTACCCTGATTAAACTATGACCACAAATTGCATCTCCATATTTCCTGTGACTTTGACATCTCTGTCCTTGATTAGGCTGTGTTTGTGCTGCCATTGTTCCTACTGTGCCTCTTCTAAATATAGACACATCTATATGCACTACTGTCATTAATATCTCAGCGGTACATTACCAACATGAACGTGGCACTAGAATCCAAAACACTAAAAATCCTCTGCTTCTCTCAACAGAAACGTGTCGTATAATTAATTTCCCCCATTAACTGCAAGCTCTGCAAATGACAGCCATTCATTTCAATATATTTTTATCACAAACTTAGCCTTTCTAACCCTCATATCTGTCTGTTTACGCGCCTTGCCGTCCACTTAACATCCGCAGCCTTTCCGAATTATCTATTTGTTTCAGACAGTTTATCTTCATGCGTTTTTGCCTAATTTTTTGCGATACCCCCAGCTCGTGCTCCCCCCATCTCGCCCCGCGCCGGTTTAAGTCAGCACTGACCTAGATACAGAGGGGAGAAGGGGAGTGAATGAGTGAGACAAAGAGACTGGAACTGATGAGGAGAAATACAAATGAGTGGAGAAAAACTGGCTTTGAAATTATGATTATCTTCACATTTTTGCATATGGTTGAGTCTGAGATGTTGACTTAGGCTAGACAATGTAAATATGTGGAAATATGGCAACAATATGGGTAAAAATTAGGGGTGTAATGATACGTTTTTGCAATGATATGATATGTCTCAATTAGAAGCGTTTTGATACGATTCAAGAACGATATTGGCTAATTTGGAACAATACGATTTGATATGATTCAACACCCTCATATTGATAATCGATACAGCAACTTTTTGCCAAAAATCATAAAAGTTTACTCTGAAATGTGGCACTGTGGCCGAGGTTGATTATGTCCAGCAGACAGAGAGTGAAGAAAAGTTGAATAGAACATTTTATTTAATTAAAAACACAAAATTTAACTCCAAAAAGCCATATCTGGTTTTATTTTAACATACAAATTTCTAATTTTGATATTTCTGATATTATCGATTGATACTTCATCTGTATCGATATTCACCTCCTAGAAAATGATTCGATTTGATACACTGTCATGTGTATCGATGTAGTTGTATCATAGGAAAAAAAAAAAGATAGTTACTGTATCGTTACACCCCTAGTAAAAATGAATTCGTTTTCTACTTAAATGGTTTTCTCCTTATCAAAATACCTTGATATACACTGATCAGGCATAACATTATGACCACTGGTGAGGTGAATAACACTCTTCATCATGGCTCCTGTTAGTGGATGGGATATATTAGACAAGTGACCATCTTCAAATAAACAGGAGACCGTGGTCAGAAAGGCATACATGGCTTTTCTTTACATGTAGCTCTCTGTATACATGGTTGTAATCATGTGAACTTGCGACTTCCAGTGTGAACTCACTACTCTCCTGTGAACTCGTGGTCTCCTCAGCTGACTTTGGTCAGACATGTGTCACACACGCAACACACTTGTAAATTTGAGTCAGCAAGAATACTGTGTCGGAGACGCAGCGCATTCAGTGTAAATTAGACGTAAAGGGAATAAGAGATAGAAGATGAATGAATAACAGTGAATGAAGTTGGAACAATATCAACAATATACATACTTATACTGTCAGAATTTGTTCAGAAAGAAATTTATCTATCACATGGGGTCACAAGTTATTGTACTCTTTGTGCCAGTCCCAAGCCTGGATAAATGTAGATGGTTGCATCAGGAAGGGCATTTGGTGTAAAACCTATTGTTCTGTCCTCTCTAGATGTAACCAAGCTATCCAGCTAGACATTTAAGAGTTGAGTTAATTTTGCTGGCTTTATTTCTCTGGGCAGCAGTTGTAAGTCAGAACTCAGTTTCTTGTGTTTCTGTAAAGCTGCGGAACACACAAAAATATCCTGCTATTAGTTTCTCATTACATAAGATATAATGGAGACTGGGAATGTGTTGTCACATCGATGGTCACACAAGCTATTTTCAAGAGTAAAACAATGGAGCAATTTAGCATGTAAATTACTGGAGTTAGCATTCACACAAAAGTATTCTGATACTTTAGTGTGTGATAAATATTCACCAAGAGTGACAAAGCAGTTAAAAGAATTGTTTCAAGGCTTGTTTACTTTTTTATTCCACTGTGACTAAGGCTTCTTTATTATTTTTCACCATTTGTGAACTCAGACGTGGCGGATCCATCATTTAACGCCGCTCAATGACGTAGGTTCGCGAACATTATACTGCATTTATTGCGTCTGATCTAACAGTTAATTGAACAATCAAATTGACTGAATTCATCAGCAAATTAAGGTACCAAATGGAAATTACTATTCAAATTCACAATATAACCAAATAATATAGGCTATTTTCATTTAGGCTAGCTTAATTAGCAAAACAAAAGGTCGCTAGCTTATGTACTGCTAGCATATGGTGGTTAAAAATTCTACTGTAATTTCTAAATTCTCTAAATCCATAAACTTATTCTAAATCATATTAGCCTATAGTTTAACAGCCATTGTATTTCAACACAAAATGATGACTCGCAGGTTTATGTGGGCCAAGACTCCACCGAACAAGTCTGCACTTCAGCCAAGACAGCATCACAAACTACGAACATGAGTTTCACCACAAGAGAGCACTTTTTAGCCATTAAACAAACATTTTAGACAATCTTAAACAACACATTTTTAACTGTATTAATACACACTACACCAAATCCAGATGTGAATCACTGCATGCTCAGAGACACTATTAACTGTGGTGACACCAGAAGGGAAAGCTCCAGAAGGTCATTTATTAAGCATGATCATAAATATACATACATATTGTACACAGACCTTAAGAACCATGCTTTACAACATGCTATCTTCAATTAATCATATTACATGGTCACCCTCTCTCACATACTCTTTCATGTCATGTGTTGTTGGATGGATGGAAATCTCTGAACTCCTGTGTGTTCCCCTTGATTCATGACATATTCATCTGTAAGGAGTAAAACATGTATGATCTGTAGCATTTAGAGTTTATGTAGCAGGCCTTTGTGTAATGGGGTCAGGGTTAAGTTTACTGTTTGGTTTTTTGCAGTTGAGCCATAAACACTAATGATGGACACGCACTAAAAGACTGATTGAAGGACATTTAGACTCTCCAGTTCACTTACACACACACACACACACACACACACACACACACACACGCACGTCTGTGGATGGTGGGAGGAGGCGCAGACAGAACTTACATTAACACAGAGAGGACATGGAGTCAGAACATCCATTGAGGAGAGAAACGCAAAAAAAAAATACTAAATACAAATATCCAAAAAATAATATACATACAGTGAAAAGGTGATAGCCAACTCAAAGTACCTCCAAATTGTCAACCTACAAATTAATGTCATTCATACACTCCACAAACAGGTAGGTAAGGTAAGGTATACTTTATTGTCTCTCATAGGGGAAGTTTTTCTTGGGCACATAGCGCTGCATCTTACACAACACACATCAACATACACACAACATGGATTCAAGGACACATTAGAAGCAGTATCGATTAAAAACATATATATAAATATAAAAGCTAGAAACAATATAAAACTATGTAAGAGTGCTATTTTGGAATGGGATAAAATTTCCATTAACAAATCGAACAGATGCTGGAATAAAAGAATATTTATATCTGTTAAATCTAAATTTGGGCAGCCTAAACCTACGACCTGATGGCAGCATCTCAAATTCAGCATTCAGGACCTGTGTTGAGTCAGTTACAATTTTCTGAGCCTCTCTGGCCAAAGACTTCTCGTAAAGAGAGGGTAAAGCATAAACTTGGTGTTTTTCCTTTGCTACTCCTACAGTCTTTAGTGCAGTTTTCATTAAGTTTGATAGTTTAGACTTTGACTGCACTGGCAGATTTCCGTACCACCTGGATGCCATAGTGGAGAACACTTTGCAAAATGGCTCTGTAAAACAGAAGCATAATTTTGCTGTTGACTCCAAAAAGCCGCAATCTTCTCAGAAAACACAAGCATTGCTGTATTCTGGAACACAAGTTGTCCACATGGATCTGCCATGTGAGACTGCTATCAATATGAACACCCAGGTATTTATATGATACCACTTCTTTGATTGGTGTTTTAGCAATTAAAACCGGGCTATGGTCACCTGTTAGTTTTGGATCAAATATTATCTCCACAGACTTGTATTGACTTCAAGTTGGTGCGCAGTACACCAATCCAAAAAATTGCTTATTTTAAACAGTTAATTTAAAGTTACACTGTGTAAGATTCCCGGTCTTGCGCCTCTAGAGGCCACAGGTGCCACTGCACCATCGCAAAACGTAAACACTAGGGCCCCTCCTCCTTCTGAAACTGTGCGAGCGTGCGTCTATTTCCATCATTGTTTCAACTTTAGTTGACCTGCTGCTACCTTTGGAAGTTTGGACTGGATCTTCTATAGAGTTAGCGCTAGCGTTAGCTTATCAACAAATATCGCGCAATGGTCGCAGTAAAAACAACTAATAACTGTATGAAAAAGCACGTTCTAAAGAAAAAATAAAGAGGCTAATTTACCTGCCCAACAATAAAGAAGCAAAAACGTGATCCGATTTGCATCCTTTTCTGTCTCTCATCTGACGCCAGCGAGCAAAAGTCTGTCCGATGTTGACTCTTGTCTGCGATCTGGTGCGGTCCCTTTCACATTTTCTTTTTCTTGCATCGTCCGACATTGTCTTCATCTTCTTGTGTCCTTCGGCCCTGACGAGCTGGCGAAAATAACAACGCTAAAAGTAGCTTCATGGTTATACTGCACCTCAGGTATAAGAGCAGAAGGGAATGCTGTAAAGCAAGTCGTTCCCTGTCACGTGACTTTTCCTGAACAGCGGAGCGCTCCTGGCCAAGTTGCGAGGGCGGTTTCTCAGTACAGAAGCCCCGCTCGGAGCAACAGATCGCGCCTCAGGCCTTATAATCGCTCAAAAAATCACAAAAACAAGTCAGTATGCCCCACATATTCAGGAGAAAAGTTACACAGTGTAACTTTAACATGAATCCTAAATCATAAAAGCATTACAACTGGGCTTTGGTGTGAAAAAACTACATCTATAGATTACTTTGTATTGCCTATATTGAATGATAGTGAAGGTGCTTATAGCCAAGGTGCCCACCTTGGCTATTAAGTGCTGGAGAAACACATATATGATTTTTTTTTTTTTTTTTGAACAAAGTGAGATTCCAGAAGCAGGGATAACAGGCAGGAAGAGGGCTCCGGCAGTACCCAAAGACACTATACCTATAGCCAATTAGCTCCACACCCTATTATTTCTTCGAGCTCTCTTTTTCTGCTAAATCAACTTTTCTGAGCTTTTAATCATGTTAAAATGTTATTTCCATCCCAAAAACATGCAAGGAGTAGTATCTGTTTCATTCACTCTTTCATGTTTGAGTAATCCTGTATGCTGAGCCTGTCCCCTTCTGAAGATCTGAAAATGCTCAGACATACACTGTACACACAGACTCATTCTGATCATTTCTGCTCTTAAACTGCATCGCTATGAAGCAGTTAGTTTATTTATCCATGTTGCTAATAGCTGTTCTAATTAGCCATTTTATGTTCTGCCCATTCCCCACCTTTGTCAGCAGGGGGCAATGGACACTGAATCAAAGCGTTATCTGCAAAGCCACAGTAATAGCTCCCCAACAGAAGAGGTTTTCCACATACACTGTACATTATTTTACATTATTTTAACACATAAAACCTGAAATACTACTGCAAAGGTGTTCAAAACTATTTCAAAAAGCCTAAAAAAAGCATAATATGGGACTTTTAAGTGAAGTGGGTCTGCTGTCCCTTCCCTCTACATGTAGAAATTGCAAGTGGTCTTTAAGTTCACAGATTGTTGCTATTGTATTTAACTTGCATTTTGGGTCCGCTGCCCTCTGAAAATCCATTTATTTGTTTGTTAATTCATTTATTTGAACCATATGTAATGAAACTGTCCTCTGTGTGTTTGTCAGGGAGATACTCCGAAGAACAGAGCTGAGAAGGCCAAAGACCTGGAGCTGGCGGCCTGGCTGGACAGCAAACAGCACTCCCAGATGATCCTGAGCGAGGACCAGGAAACTGCAGTCTGAACCGGAAATAACTGATGTGAACGTAACTGAACCAGACTGAATACTGGACTGAACCTACTGGGGTTTGAAGTGGACCTGACGTGAACAGGTCTACACTGGTCCTAACTGGATCATAGTGGTGTGATCTCTGAGGTCAGCTACAGCGGTGAGACTGAATATTATATTGAAGTCATTATTGTTTGAAGTAAAACATTGGCTGTGTCCGAATGCCATTCCTATATTGTGCATTATGTTGTGATTGTCATTTTGTAGTGGTATCTGAATGTCTGGTGACGGAAAAGTTGTGCACTAAAAATTTCACTCTATGCATTGTGAAAATTGCATAGTCTCTAATCAGTCAGTATGGACCTCAATGCTTTGTGAGTTTTGGAGAACAGTGGGACTATGGCAGGTCTTTAAACTGTTCACAACATGTTTGAATGAAAGTTAGAGACACAAATTTTTCGTTTGCTAATATGTTGTAAGGTGCCATATTATGTTTGTTTTTTTTTCTCAGGCCTTTTGAAATAAATTTGGAGACATTCGCACTGATGTTTCACATTTAATAACTTAAAATAACTTGTATGTATGGAGAGCCTCATAGTTTGGGGAGCTGTTACTTTCCCTGAGCAGAAAATGCTCAGATTATGTGCCTGTCACTTTAAGGCCCAGCTGGCCCCACCTACTTTACAGAGAGCTCGATGGTCTTTGAGTTGAAAAGCCTGTTTACACGACAACACTGGCCAGGAAAACGCAACAGTCATGCTGCCCGTGATTTGCATTTTCACAAAAATGCTTAAGTGTGAGGAAAACAATTGTAAACTGTAATACCTGTCTTTGTCCAGTAAATGGCACTGTGGGCCCCGCAAATGCTCTACACTACACAGTGAGTAAACAGCAGAGGAAATGATAGCGCCAGTCTTGTGGTTTTCTGGAGCCATTCTCATATTACTGACAGTTACTGACTAAATATGAGAGTATGAGACATAAAAGTGTATTTTGCGCTTGCAGGTCAGCTGACCTGCGCCCAGGAGACAGCCAATCACTGTTCAGATTAGGGCTGTTATGCCATCGTTTTCAGTGAAGACGCTGTTTTCACAGTTTACACGAGAGCAGAGCAGCTCCCTGCTGTGAGCCTAAAACAGCGTTTTCAAAAGACTGTGGATTCAGAAAACAGAAACCCCGTCCTCATATAAACGAAAGGCCAATCCACAATCAAACTTTTGCAAATTCGGCAAAACGCGTTGTCGCATAAATGGCGCCTAAACCTGAGAGGAGAATCTCAGAGTGCTTGTACTGAATTGTGGGGGCTAGATAGAGAATCAAATGGCTAATTAGCATGGCTATTAGCAACATGAAGCTAACAGATAAATGAACTGGCTGCTTCATAGTGACGGCAATTTAAGTGCTAAAATGATCAGGAGTCCAGTGACGGTGAATAATCCTACGAAGAGACATGAGTGTTTTCAGCTCTTGAGAAGGGCAGCGCCCCAGCATACAGGAATACTCAAACATGCGTGAATTAAACAAAATATAAAGGCTCAGAAAAAAATATTTAGCATAATAGGGACCTTTAAATATCACTCCAGTCAGGGATTGATAGTCCATTATCCTTTTTTTTTTTTTTTTTTTTTTTTTTTTAACACCAGAGTCACCTGATCAGTGACAAGTGAAAAATAGTCAGTGGGTGTCCGAACCTGTTCACTGAGTCAACTCTATAGTCTACTACACAGTGCGGTTATATATATAGTGATTGAGGGTTAGGGGCGAGGGATGACATTCAGACACAGCCTATGAATATTAATTTTTTGGCTCTGACATGTGATCCAGAGAGCTACAGCTACTATCCGTCCGTTTTGATATTTTCCAGTCCTCTTTAAATAATATAATACTGAGCAAAATATATACATAAAATAACCATCGCTAGCTGATATCTAGTTTTTCTAATATTACCCCGAAGTGCACTTATTGTCTTAAGGAGAAATTGATAGTCACTGAATCCACCCAGTCACAGAATTTACAGTTAACCATAAGGCACACAAATCCATAAAAATATTTCACACACAGAGACATGTTTACATCTACAAACAAATGTATATGTTCTATTTTTACAATTTCAATGTTTGTTGAAGGGGTGCACTTAGCCATAATTTAAAAGTATATCATTTAAGACACACTGCTTATCCATAGACATACAAATTTGGGTTTAGCAAAGACTACTGCCTTAAATTACAAGTACAAGACCAAATACTTTAAAAATGTCCTTCCATTCTTTGTCTTGGTTTGGGTTCACATTAAAATGGGATCTACCAAACCCTGGCTAGGATATAATAAAGGTTTTTTCAGTGCGTACAGATTGATGGAAATGAACAATATTTTGATTATGATTTAAGATAATGTCAAAAATTGATGTCAAGTGTTAAAAATATAGTATTTAGCCAATACACTGAAGTAAAATGTGAAAACTTTTTTATGTTTTTGTCATTTTGATCAATATTTATATTCAAACATACCTGTATGACAACATGTGAGTGATGGAACTACCTGAGGCATACATGACCTAGTTTTGTTCTAAAAGTACTTTGTGCTCTTTTGGAACCATTCAATTTGTAAAAACATTGGACTTTTCAGTTTTGTCTTTTTATTGTGAATGTATAATTATATAATGCAACATTTTGTGATTAATCATAAAGAATACTTGTAATGTACTTCTCTTTTTTATTTGTTGTGTTACCATTCTGTCCAAGCCGACCACAGGAAGTCACAAACCCAGTGTACTCTGTGCACCGGTCCCAAGCCTGGATAAACGCAGACTCACTGAGGGTTGTGTCAGGGAGGGCATCTGGTGTAAAATCTGTGTCAAATCAATATGCGAATCAATGTATTTGTTAACTCAGAAAAATTGATATTAGTGTTGTGCTAATCAAGACCAAGACCAGTCCGAGACCAAGACAAGGCTGAGACTTTCAGGGTTCAAGTCGAGAAGACTTATAAGGACCAAGACCAAACCCTGTGAACTAATAAATCAAGGTGAAAAGTGAAAAAAGTGGTTCAAATACAGTACATTCCAGATTATTTTAATGATCTAATGCAATGGACTCCACAAACAAACATCTAATGCGGAAAACTAATTACTCCGAAATTATAAAGAATAGGAATTTCTCATAACTTTTGGTAGAATCCTTGAGACTGAGACAAGACCAAGACTGGTCTCGGGTGTTACAACACTAATTGATATTTTGCAGTATTTTATTTGGTAATACTGTGTTGATAGTTTTTTTTTTTTCTTTACAAAAAAAAAAAAGGACCAAAAACTAAATGTGTGGCAGCTTTTTCTGGTGTCTCCATGTTTACAAGTATTGCTTAGAGCCTGCCCTCTCTCGACTGTGCACTGCTGTACCATTGGCCTGAACCACCAGCGGTTCAGAACCAATTTTATCAGTATGAGCCTGACAAAATGGATTTTTGTGAACTTATAACAATCCAGCTTGCTTTCCTCAATGGACTGAGCATTTACCCTTGAACTAGAACACCCCTGGATCATGTACATGTCTGTTTTTTTGTTTGCAACTTTATTAAATCTGCTGTGGAATTATGACGATTAAAAAATGGCTTTAGCATCAGCTCATTTGCACTTTCACAGATTTGACCCAAGATCAAGTGCATTTTTAAGAACCTCTCTCCTTTCTTGTCATGGTTGAAAGATGGCCGACACAGCTGGAGAATGCCAACCTGTCTTCCTCTGACCTTTCTCTGCTTCCTGTCTGCACTTTCTTCACTTCTGATCTCTGCTCCAGGTATAACCAGCCAAAAATCCTGGCTAAAAGCAAGATACAGTACATCCTCCTGCAACATCCCTACAAGCTTTCTGATTGGCTAATTGTCTTATTTTGGTGTCAGAAAGCCCTTTACTTGAAGCTAATTGAGTCTGATCCCTGCAGAAGTCGATAGAGATGGATTTTTTTTATCTTGTTTATGGAAGACAGTGTGTGAGGCCTGGTTTTAGAAGATATTTCACATGCGCGGTGTACATCAGATATATGGATTATGTTGTGTGTTGGCAGTCACTTTAATGAGCTGCTACACTGTCTGAGATGTGACCGGCACTGGTTCTGAGACCTCCCTGACCCCCAGCTCGATGCATTAGTGTGACCAAGGAGACTAAAACTAAACAACAATGTCTCACATAATGTTGCATTTCTTGTGATCTGTTTTGGGACATGTATCTTTAAAAAAGTAAAATGTGCTTTATCTATGCTTTTTGTCATAAACTAAACCTAGTTATTTTGAAAAGTATATTGTGCAGTTTAGAGATAAATACAACAGAACTCATTGGTCAGTAGAATTCAAGAAGAAATTAGGCTCATTCCAGATGAACTGCGCCTCGCCTGGATTGTGAACGAGAGTGCACGGCCACAACAGGAGGAGGGGAAATACACCTGTACTGAAGTCAGACAGTTTGTGGCTCAGATCACGCACCATCACGCCCAAAATCCACTTCTCACGTGTGTTGGATATGATTTTGAAAATAAATGCATTAAACTGATTTGTAAGAACTTTTCTGTCCGGTGCTTGACCACAGTCTGTGTGTTAATGAGGTGCTCTTTTGGAGCACACAACATCATGCACATTCAGCAGTGGTTCTTAGCTTTTATGTACGAGTTTATACATTCTAAATGTTAAACAGCCTTCTATAACAGCAGATACTGTGCACAATCTTTTTAATAATATTCTACTTCACACTGAGCAGTGGGCAGGTCAAACTGTAACTTTAGTCTGTATTTAAAAAAATAAAAAGGCGGAGGAGAGGAGAGCAGTGAAGTGTCGTGCGTTACGTTTCTGATCAGCACTAAACTCAGATCCAATCACCTGTCCGTTCACCCCGTCAGGTGGACGTTTTCCCATCATGCACTGAGCCGCAGTTGCTCCTGATGAACTGCGGCGGCTCAGGTGCTGCTCTCGTTTGGATCTCATGAGCTTTCGGTGACCGTCGCACTCATGACATCAGAGCAAGTTGGGAACAAATCTAACCGGCGTGCACTGCGCACAGACCCACACTGACCGAAACTGTGCAAGTCTGGCTCATCTTGAGCACGCCTACTGTCAGTCTCAACCCCATCACCACCTCAACAGTGGAACAACCCTTTTCCTCCACATCACGACTTGAACAATGAAATATCCCTTCACCATCCCATCACCAACATAGCAATAACCCTTATTCATGCCATCACCCCCTCAGCAGTAACACCTTTCACCCCTATCACCAACTCTGCCTGAACATCTCTCCTCCATCACCGCGTTAGCACTGGAACAACTGCCCCCCATCACCACCTCAGCAGTGGAACATCTCTCCTGCATGGCCTCCTCAGCAGTGAAACAACTCTCCTTCACCCCATCTCCGCATCCCCAGTGAAATAACCCTCCACCACATCACCACCTTAACAGTGGAACTCTCCTCCACCCCATCACCACCACAGCAGTGGAGAAATCCTCCTTCGTGCTATCACCATCTCAGCACTGAACCAAATCCTCCTTCACCCCATGACCACCTCTGTATTGGAATAACTCCCATTACCACATTAGCAGTGAAACATCCCACCTCCACCCCATCGCCACCTTAGCAGTGGAACAAGCCTCTTCCACCCCATCACCACCTCAGCAATATAACAACCCTCCAATCTCCACTACCAACTCTCACCACAACTCACATTTAAAAGCCCTAGCACCAAACTTTAAAGCTTTAAAGATGCCCGCTTTCTGCTTTTTCAAAATATTTCCACCAACAATAATTGCCATAATCCTTCTTAATGCTGCTTATTGTAATGCTATGAATGGCCAAATAATGTCATCCAAATAAGTGTCTCTGATGAGTTTTGAAGTAATGTGCTGGGGGTTATTTTCTCCAGACACTTCTCTTCATTTGGCCCTCGACAGCGGCTCCACTCTTATCTTTGAAGTATTACTGTACTTCTCTGCATATTTACATGTCTTTGAAGATTCGGTGGCACTGGCAGTCGTCTGGGCGCCCGGCCTCGTACACTCTGGTACATCCTCCGTCTCATGTGCCACTGTTCCATCCGCTCACAAACTCACACTTTGATGTGCAAGATAAAGTTTCCTCAAAGAAAACTTTTGGGGTTTCTAGCGTCTTGACAGTGATGAGATTTTTCAAAGATTGTCAGAAGTATTAGAGATCTGTTTTGATAGTGCGTTTTGCATGAGTGTTAAAAGGAGTGAAGTTTTTTCTGTTGAAAATATTTCTAAAGGGGAGGGACTTTCTGTAGAATATCCGGAGTTGATTGGATGACCAGCTCTGCCATGATCTGTTTTAGCCAATTACAGCGCTAAAGAATAAACCGCTACGATAGAGGATGTTTGCAAAAAAATATACAATAAACCTAAAACCAAAATCCATTCTATAGACTGATGAAAACAAACCTCCCTCATGTCTTCTCACAGATGTCTCTTGCATTCTCCCTCCCTCCTCAGTACAGTAAAAAAAAAAAAAAGGTAAAGGTCGTGCACAGGTGGCATGAGTTCTGCAGAATGATGATGGGGCTCACATTCTGATTGCTGATTGGCTGGAGCTGTGTGCTGTAGGAGGGGCAGAGAGAGGAAAAATACAGAATTACTCTACATAAGAAAGCTTCCATTTCCTGTTCCTGACCACTGTTTCTTCATCTCATAAAGTTAATAAAAGGAGAAAGGAACCTCAGCAGCAGCAGGAGGAGTTAAACCTGTGTCAAACTACAAAGGTTGGACAGAGCGGGATATTTTTTGAGCAAACTCTCCTCTCTAAACCTAAATCCCCTCTCAGAGATAACGAGTATCATGACAGAGGTGATCATCTTCCTTTGTGAAGCTGGGTTTGTTCATCAGTGTCTCTGAAGGAAGGGCCACTGAGCTTTAGACCACATCCAGGGTTTTCTGAAGAGATGAAGACAAGCATGAGTAGGTGAACTGGTGATCTTTCAGGGCGTACCCCACCTCAGGCCCTAAGCAGCTGAATAATCTCCAGCCTCATGACCCCTGATGGGAGCATTTATTTATTGTGTAGAGTTGCTCTTAACTTGGTAAGTGTACCTTTCTAATGTAACAAAATCAGATGCATTTTGGGGATTTGAGTGAAAAAGTGACCTTTACTGAAGTCATTTTTTAGATTTTAAATGCTTAGTGGTAAACAGGGTCAGACTCTCACTTCACAATTTGTAGTTGTTACAAAAAAACTCAATTTGTATTTAAAAGTCATAATTTTAGTGAGCACTTTAGCACCTGTGTCCGTCACCAAACACCAGATATATTATTAACGACTTGTGTCAAAACCTCTTTCTGTGCCTTGTTCCTGTTTCCTGTTCTAGGTGGCTGGAGCCTGCTACTATGGGCCTGAAATGGGTTCAGTCCAGTTAGTGCTGGAATCCTGTGTGTCACTGTTCTCCTGAGTCATGGTTGGGTCACATCGTGTAGAACTTCTTGAAGTAAATTATAAAGTTACCCCTGAACTAGAAGACCCCTAATAAAGTGTAATCTCCCAGCAAAGAGGTTGTGGGTTCAATCCTTGGGCTGGCTGTTACACAATCTCTCTGTCCTCCTCCAACTTTCCAAAGACATAATAATAATAATAATAATAATAAACAACAATAGGGTAAGCATAATGCTTATTTTAATGCCTCACACACTAGTTCAGGAACACGAGGGGAACGGGACAGGGTGAAGAAGATGAGAATGGACGGGACATGGGCCTGGCAGCCTGAGATGGGGTACATTGTGATGGGTGTGGGGTGGGAGCGGATGGCTCGGGCCTCATGTCCTGTTTGACCCGATGGACTATAGCCAAATTTATTTTATTTTATTTTTTCCCCTCATTATTATTATTATTGTTAAAGTTGTTTTTTTCTTCTCTTTCCTCCTTTTTGTTGTTTGTTTTGCAATTATTATTATTATTATTATTTTATTTATTTTTATGTTATTAAGTATTATTATCATTATTATTGGCGTCATTATTTCTAACTCTTCAATGGAATTTATTTACCCACATAGAAGATAAGGAAAGTATTATTATTTTTATTATTATTATAATTTATTTATTTGTTATTTTTATTATGTTTTATTTATTTATTATTATTATTATTATTATTATTATTATATTTTTACATCAATACATATTCATATCCGCATATATATTCATATTCATATTATTATATACATCTGTTATATGTTGTTTGTTCCTTGTAAGTCATAATATTGTTTTGTTTGTCTCATGTCTTATGTATTACATGTAGTTATGTCTGCACCTATAAAAAAAAAAAAAAAGGATCGGTGACTCTAAATGTCCCCTAATGAATGAATGTGAGAGTGAATGGTTGTCTGTGTGAGACTGACTGGCCACTGCCTAAGGCTCCAGTTCCCCACAACCCCATAACAGAACCATTTTCTTTAACACTTCTATATAAACCTCCATATAGTGCAGATAAGGAGCATGCAGACTCTGACAGTGTAACACTCCAGTGGAAATAATTTACTCCAGCTGACTCCTGACCTTTTAATCTGCAGCACAACACAATAATCCAACAGAACACGTCTCTATTGAAAGCCTCTGCTCCATCTTCACCTTGAGCGCCACTCTTTTCACTGACGACAATGGAACCTAATGCTTTCCTCGGCAGCAGACCACACTCCGCTCTCAGAGGTCACACGTCTGTCTCTGTCCCAGCCTCCTTCACCCTGCGGGCCACTCATGTCCACATCCACCTCTCTGTGTTATAACGCCATGTTCCTGATAAAACACTGCTTCCTGAATGCATTTGTGCGCCGCGTGGCCCTGGAGAAAGCTTTTTGTTTGGGAGTGAGTGGTGCAGAGGAGTGGGGGGGGGGGTTATCAGAGCGGAGAGAAGAGCCACCTCAGGGCTGTTCCACTAAAGCCACAAACGGAGAACTACACAGAGTCTCATAAATACAAATACAGATTACGTACAGTATGTTTTAGGCCAGTCGCTGGAGGTTTGGGATGGGAAATGTAGTGCTATTCTAGCTTCTCAACAGTCCTGGGATTTCAATGATGGATTTTTATGATGTATCAAATATTTTCATTTGTCCTGCTGAAATATGCAAGGCCTTCCCTGAAAAACAGGTCGTCTGAATGGGATTATTTGTTGCCCTAAAACTTACAGACACCTAATCCAAGCATTTTCCGCTAAGTGAAAGTAACAGCTCCCCAAAAGAAGATGTTTTCCATAAATACATGCTTTTAGAAGAGTCACAGTTTTATGTAAACTTCACTTTTTATGTAAACTTCTACCATTCAGATTTTTTCTATGCCATTTTTTAAACAATACCTGGTTTTCTGATACCTATGGTCAGCTAATTCATCTTCTACAATCATAAAACACAATAATATTCAATAAAAGACACATTTTTGTAGCTAGCTGTAAGTTAGCAGTAGTTTATTATTTATTCTGTGTTATTTTTATTTTTATTTTTTTCCCATAGGAGGAGGATCTAAAGCACAGGACAGGGGATGTTTTTTGTTTATTGTTTATATCAATTCCAGGAAAGCCCTTTCAGGCAACCATTAAAGTGATATAAGGCTATAGACATATCATTGAAATTGAAAGTCATACTATTGGCAACAGCAGTAGTAATAGCAGTAGTAATAACAGTCAGAAATATTCCAGCCCAAACACAGATTACATTAATTAAATGAAGTCAAATATGGCTGCTCTCTTATTAAAATATGTGTAATTGAGCTCTATAAATGCATACATTCCAAAAACAGATAAAAGACTATTGTTATTTGAAGGAGCTATTGAAATGAAGCAGACATTAATATTTCATTTAGATAAGACCAATAAAGAGGGCGGGTCTTAGTTTAATGTGAGTCTCATGAATAAAACATTATTTATTCTTTTTTATTCAGTTTAATCTCATTTTGTGTGTTTAAATGCTTTGACCTGAATACTAAAAAGCTGCTAGTTTAGCTTTATGGACATTTATAATTCATGAAGAAAATGTGGATGGTATTCTATAATCACCTGCTCATTCCTGGGAGCTAATATTTCGGCTACTTCTGTCTAACACCTTTACTTTGAAAATGGATCCTGATTCCAAGGAGAAAATTTGGGTTATCTCCAGTTTTTTTTCAGAATATCAAAACTTTACTGAGATACACTGAAAGCCTAACCTGATCTATTTCGAGATCATTTTTCCTTGGTGCATTTGTGCTGCTCATTCAGTCTGATTTTGGCTGTGATTGATGGTTGAGTGCCCGTTTCACAGTTGCACAGAGAAACCCAGTTCATGTTGATAACCTGGTTCTTAATCCCATTAATCCATCTGATGTTTTGAGGAGACGTGTCTGGGTTAGAGGCAACTACACTGATCAGGCATAACATTATGACCACTGACAGGTCAAGTGAATAACACAGATTATCTCTATTGAAGTGTTAGAAATTGGGAAGCTAAATTTGGATGGCTAGAGACGACTGGGTCAGAACATCTTCAAATCAAAAGTGCTCCAAGAAATGAACAGTGGTGAAGCGGCGATAGGTGGTCATAATGTTATGGCTGATTGGTGCTTCTAATCAGAAACACTGGCCAGTTTCGCTGCAAGAGCTCCACTCTCATGAATGGTGTTTTCAGTATATGTTGTTTTGTTTTTTTTGTTTTTTTTTGGCACTCGCATCCGATTTCCTTCTGTTTCCAATACCCATTCAACAAAATCCATGTCTGTGAAGCCGGGCCAGGCATCTCTTCCCACCACCACCTCCACCCCCTACTCCTGCTCTCCACAACACTTCTCCGAAAACACACCACTCTCCCATTGTTACCAGTGTTGTCGTAGGCGTCGCATTGATGGTTCCCGTTCTTTCGCTCTTCCTTGCTCCTCCGAAAAAACACCATTTTTCTCTACCCATCACTTTGATAATCTACCTCTCGCAAGCGGGTCGTGATGCAAGCGGCCGCCGGTCCTCTTCCAAGACGCGCCGCTGATCAAACAATGTTTATTCTACCCGCTTTTCTTTTTGTCCCATTGAGCCGCATGCTGCAATATGCACAGGACTTTGAATGCCGGCGTTCTTGGGCTTGCGTTAGACGAACATATGTGCATGATAGATTGGTCTGGGTTTGAAATAGAAAGTTCAGTATTATGGAGAAAACATTTTGGAAGAGATATTACTCTTTGCGTTTGGCTGAGTTGAGGAAAGAAAGATTTGAGCTCCAAAAATCACAGTGGAAGTTTGTTTTTCTTTCTGGTTCTGTTTTTATTGGGGCCCAGAGTGGACAAAGTGAGCACTGCTGGGGGAGAAGGGCAGTCGTGTTTCTACTTGTGCACATACAGCAATCAGGCATAACATTATGACCACTTGCCATCTCTCCCCATGTGCATCATTTGTCGCCGATTTTTTTCTTAGCCAAAAAAAATCTCAATTTTTGGGGCAAATTTTTATGATCTTTAAAAATGAATTTATGATTTTTATATTTTTTTCCCCCTCTTGTTGGCTATTTAAATCTGTTTGTTGTTTTTAAATTAAATGATTGCATAGTTAAGGGTGATCAGATTTTTAGACCCAAAAACTGGAACATGTATTTTTTTTTCACAAAACACAGTGCATTTGAACTCACCAAGTGACAAAAAAGTGTCTGAAATCCATAAAATTTTTGAATTGAAGTACATGGGCTTAAATTTTGAATTTTAATGGCAATTTATTAATAAAAAATAATGACATCTTTAGACAAATGTTTTAAGTTTTCTGTTTTTCTATTAGAATGGAGACAACTGGACCATGGTTTGTTGAAAACTGGGACATATGAGTGTTTTTACAGATATGTCTTGGGACATGGGACAGAGAGCCTACAACTGGCACTGTCCCGTTTAAAGAGGGATGTCTGGTCACCCTAACATAGATATAGATTTTTATTTTAGTCATATATTCTAAATGTTTGTACAAATGTCTGCACAAAAAAAAAAAAAAAAAATCAAAACAAACAAAAAACAAACAAACAAAAAAAACAACAGCAATAACAGCAAGACAGCAGCAGTGTGCATTACTCTCACAGTTTTAGCTTTAGCCCTCTCTGCTTCTTAAGACCAAGGGCCATATTTACTAAGACAAGTACAAAATTGCAAGTGCAGCTTAAAAAATAGCGTCTGGTATTTGTGGGCGTGTTGCGTGTGATATACGAAGAGAAACTGCGCAAGTAACTGCTGCCGCAAATCTGATATGTAAATGAGAATTTTACATGAGCATAAAACGCACTGACAGCGAGAGCAACGCTGTTTGCCAGCTCTGACTGCATCTTTCCTACAGAGATGCAACACAAAACACAATCTGAGAGTCCAACAAATAACAGGACTGACTGTAGTAGAGCTGTGTTTGCTGACCAGAGTCACGTGACTTATTTCCCCTCTGTGAAAGACAGTGAAGGGAGAGGAAAGTCCTTTTCACTGTCTGTCAGAGCCAGTAACCTTCCAAACAATTATATAAAATGTATCAGTAGCCTATATGCTGTGCTGATGGTGATCGAATCAAAATAACAATTAAAAAACATTTTCGATGTCCTCCGCTCGATCAAATCCACACAGCCTTGAGCCTCTGTAGGGGCAGCTGTCAGTCAAGCGCCGCAGCGAGCACTGGGACGCAATGAGATAAACACAGTGAGTAGAGTTTGCGCAGCGTTTAAAGACTGTTCTGTCACCGCAAGGATTTCAAAGAATGTTAAACAGACTGAAAGCCCAGAGACAGGAGCTGTAAAAGGCTGAAGTTCAGGGAAATACGAGCGAGAATCAAGGAAAAAGTGCTGCAGGTAAAGTCTGTTTCTTTGTTTCCTTCGACTTCAAATCAACACATTACTGTTGTATCTTTGTAAATGAGCCCTGTTAAAGCATTAGAACTTATTTTCAACGCCTCATCTGTGCACTAAAAGCTGCACTCTTACATCCGCAAAACCTTTGTACCTGCTTCTCCAACGTACTAAACTTTCACACAGATTTTGCTCCCGTACTCGTGATAAATCAAACAGCGACTGCAAAGCAACTTCATTTGCATTTTCCACGCCTTGAATTTTGCGCGTTTAGGCAAGAACCCCTTATTTTACATATTCATTGAATCACAGGAGCAAAATCTGCGCCTCGCTGAATTTGCTCCTGTGAGAGACGCAAATCTCAGCTGCGCCTGGGTTTGCTCCACTTTTAGCACGTCTTTTTCATTTAGCGTGCACACAAACCTTTGATAAATCTGGCCCCAAGTCTATTATAATGTACACCATTATACACCACAGTGCATGTGACTAATGAATAAACAAACAAAGACAGGCAGGTTAACGCTGCTGCATGTCGCACTGCGCTGTTTTAGCCAGACTGCTGCCACATCTAAATCAAGGCTATACTAAGGTAACAGGACTCTTTTCTTTGTGATTATTAGTATTTCTGCTAAATTCAATTTTACAACAATTTTACAATTTTTAACTAAATTAAATTAAACTCTTACCCATTTTTCCTGCTTCCTACACAAAAACTTTGAGGGCTGCCTGATACTGTACATCCCACCCACTAACAGCTGCCATGATGAAGAGATAATCTGTGTTATTCACTTGATAATGGACAGGACTCCCAGCTTTAACCACTAACCACTCTGCCACTATGCACAGCACAGAATAAAACACATTTTTCAATGTTTAAAGTGAAATTATAATCACATTATATTTCCAGTGCGTTTGTTCGTAGACAACAGCAAGTCACATCGACAAAATCAAAAACACAAACAAAAACTGAAACACGCACAATCTGAAAACACTACAGCAAAGGAGATTATGGAAAGGGTAGAATCTTCGTGCCTGACTGTGTATATTTCCAAATTTGTGTGTGTGTTTCAGTTTTTGTTATTAATTTTATTGTTGTGATTTTCCCTTTAGGGCACAGTTTGTCCCTATAGGGCTTCCGTAGGCACTTATAGTCTGTAGAAAGCAAGGATATGCCATCACCAACAGATATCTACAAAAACTACATAGTGCACTTTAAACTAACATAAAAATTGGCATCTTTTGGTACACAGACTAATAACAAATCTTCTCTCTGACACTGCCCACCCGTCTTAATGTACACAGACACCACTTAGAAACATTTCTGTTCACCTTTTAGTCCTATCAGTCATATCTGTATCGACTCATACTTTGTGTAAGTTGTGTGATCTTTGAAAAACTTCTGATAAACCTTTACCTCATGTGCCAATCATCTCTCGGATACAGTTTTGAGTATTTTTAGACCATCGTCATCTTATGTAAGTCTAACATTGGAAGCATCGGTCTGTGGTGGTCAACTTTTCACTGCCTCTGGCTCTGTATTGATGCTGCTGTAAACTTTTGCTTCTTAAAACTGCCCACAGAGTCTTCAGCCTAACTGTCTAACTGCCTCAATTCTTAAACACTGAAAAATTATAAAGTTTCCACATTGAGTTATTTCACAAGATAGGACCTGCCAACTATATTTTACAGTGAATATATGTCATAGTAGCACCAGATAATGACAAGGGTAGATTTGAAATATTTATTACTGGAAAATAAGGTATAGGTATAGGGGAACATAGATTCCTGCGCATTTGTGAAAGTACCTATGTTCCCCGGCCCATAGAAAATGGGGAACATACTGTAAGTTTCTGCGCATTTGTAAAAGTATCTATGTTCCCCATTACAGATGTTTCCCAGTTTCTATGGAGCAAGGAACGTAGGTAATGGGGAGCAAAGGTACCTGCTCATTTGTGAAAGCACCTATGTTCCCCAGTTTCTGTGAACCTGGGAACATAGATACTGGGGAACAAAGGTACCTGCTCATTTGTGAAAGTACCTATGTTCCCTGGTCCATAGAAACTGGGGAACATAGGTTTTTGCACATTTGTGAAAGTATCTATGTTCCCCAATACAGATGTTCCCCAGTTTCTATGGAGGAAGGAACATAGATACTGGGGAACAAATGTACCCGCTTATTTGTGAAAGTATCTATGTTCCCCTGTACCGGAGCAAGGAACATAGTTTCCTGCGCAATTGTGAAAGTACCTATGTTCCTCGGTCCATAGAAACTGGGGAACATAGATGCTTTCACACATAAGCAGATATGTCCCCCAGTAGCTACACATTTGTCAAAAGCAAAGGTGATGGGCAGTGTTATGGGAACTTTTCAAGTGAATCTCCAGATCCAAATGTATGCACTTAAGAAAATCCTGTATGTTTTGAAAATGTCTGTATACATTCTCAACAACAAATGTCAAAATTGCTGTTTCCTGTTTGTGTTTTTGCCCTGTCACGTCTGTGTTCTCCAGCCTCTGTCTGTCTCTCACCTGCAGTAAACACAGATCTGACTGTGGGACCGCTGTGTGAGTCAGAACAGTGGAGCGAGGAGCACAGCTGGGAGGGCCCCCGGGGGACAGTGAGCCGCGGACAAACTCATGTCATTAAAACGTTTAGAGCTGCCTCTGCCTCCTCAGCCGTCTCATGTCCCTCCCTGGACACACTCAGATCAGTCTGCTGTGGTGAGACGGCCAATTTACGGTAACCAAGACGCTTTCTTAACAGTATACAGCCCTGCATGGCACACAATCAGAGACAACTGCAACATGAGCAGTTTTATCTTCTGCCCTCAAATTTTGCACCGTTTGTGACCCTCGTGTGCAAAAATGGACATTCTCAAAGACTGCTATAAAAACACCATACTTCAATATTTTTAATGTTTTTTACTTGAAATCTGCTAAAAACGACCAAACATTAAATCATTTTAATTTTAAATCTTTAAATACCAGTTTCATTACATAAATTTTGAAGAATGCATAACAAAAAATAAATAAATAAATAAATAAATAAATAAATAAATAAATAAATAAATAAATAAATAAATAAATAAAAATGCTACAACAAAATTTGTATCCAAATAATATATAGTAGAGGGATGGGGCTCTACTATCCCTCTACTATATATAATTTGGAAAATAATTAAGTTTTGTGGTCATCTTTTTTTTTTTTTTTTTTTATTACATTTTTCAAGTCAGATAACTGGCATTTAAAGGGTTAAATTACATACGGTTATTTAATGTTTGGTCGTTCTGAGCCGATTTTAAGAGATTTATGCATAAAAACATAAAAAAATATTCATGTATAAAGATTTTCCAGCATTTTTTGAACGCATACATTTTTGTACACAAGGGTCATAAAAAGGGTGCAAAATTCATAAATAGAGTATAAATTACAATTACAATATTAGGCTGAAAAAAACATTTTCTGAGAAAATTCATTCCCTATGCTCTAACACAGCCAAAATGATCACCAAAAGAAAAGCAAAATGTACAAAAATATACACAGGGGAGCATAAAGGTTAACACTAGTCAGTGTCTACATTGAACGTATCTATATAGTGTTACATTTACTCTCTACTCTAGTGTTAAAATATCTGTGTAAAATTCACACAGCCCCATGACCTGATGTCTGTAAGATAAAAAAAGGACTGCATTTGACTGCACTCACTCCCAGTGAGGACAGTGGTGGAAAACTTGACTTCTTTAAATGTCATTTTAGTGAGCATGCATTGTTGGTGTGATACTAAAAAGCAGATTAATCAGTAATTCAAACTAATTATAGAAAGTACGAAATGGTGTTTCTGTAAAAAAAAAGTTTTGAACAAAATAAATCTACTATTTTGACAGAAAAAAAAGTGTAAACTGTGCCTATTGAATGAATGTGAGAGTGAATGGCTCTGTGTCTGCCCTGTGACTAACCACTGGCCACCGTCCAGGATGGACCCCGCCTACGGCCCATAGTTCCTGGGGTAGGCTCCAGTCACCTAATGAGAATAAGCAGAAGATGATGAATGAATGAACTTGATGTCTGCTTTTCTTGTTGGTCTGTGAGCAGAGTGAGGGGTGAGAAGGAGTTTAACAGACACTGGCCTGGAATGGTCAGACTCAGAGAGAGGCTGAGAGAAGAGTGTATCACAGTGGTCTCTTAGGACACACCCACATTATATGGGAATTGAACCAACAACCTTTTAACCTTTTTAACAAGGGACCTCTTTTTATTTCAAATGAGGTTAAGGTCATTCATTCATCTCCCTCCTCTTATTCCCATAGAGGACAAGAGCGGCTGGAGTTCATCCCAGCAACTATGGGCCTTAGACGGGGCCAGTTAGTCACAGGGCTGGCCCACATTCACTCACTACTACTTCCCATTCTCCACCAGTTCTTTTGGAGAGTGGAAGGGAGCCAGAAAGAACCTATATTAGTTCCTTAACCTGTCAGTGGTCATAATGTTTTGCCTGATTGCTGTACACATATTAAACTTCTCTTGTTGTTGCCCATATTAGTTTATCTGCTGTGTTGCAACATAACATTAAGTCTATGTTAAGTAATGTTCCTTTCTATCCTCGCCATCCCCTTCTTTAAGCCCCTCTGATGATCTGTACAGTTGTGTCCTTTGTGCTCGGGTCTGGCTCAGAGAGGATGTTTGTTCTCTGTCATCTGCAGCCGGAGCGCCGGGTCTGCCCCACTTTCCTCTCTCCTGTCTGGGTCTGCCTCTCCTCTACCCCCCCCTGCTGCTCCTGTGGCATCTCCAGCTTCTCTGAGGACCTCTCTCTGAACCAAACATGTGCTAAACCAGGACTGTTTTTCACTGTTTTAGATGCTGGGGAACATAGATACTAGTGCATTTCTGAAAGTTCCCATGTCCCATAACATAGGTACTAGGGAACATAGGTATTTTCACAAATGAGCGGGTACCTATGTTTCCCAGTTCCTATGGGCAAGGAAACATAGGTACTAGGGAACATAGATACTGGGGAACATAGGTACTTTCACAAATGAGCGGGTATCTATGTTCTCCAGTTACTATGGGCCAGGAAACATAGGTACAGAGGAACATAGGTAATTTCACAAATGAGTGGGTATGTTTCCCAGTTTCTATGGAATGGGGAACATAGGTATTGGGGAACATACAGTAGGTACCTGCGCTTTTGTGAAAGCATCTATGTTCCCCAGTTTCTATGAACCAGGGAACATAGGTACTGGGGAAACTAAGTACCTGTGCATTTGTGAAAGTACCTATGATCCCAGTTTGTATGACCGAGGAACATAGGCACTGGGGAACATAGATACTTGCATATTTGTGAAAGTACCTATGTTCCCCAGTTTCTATGGACCAAGGAACATAGATACCTGGGCATTTGTGAAAGCACCTATGGTCCCCAGTTTCTGTGAACCAGGGAACATAGGTACTGGGGAAACTAACTACCTGTGCATTTGTGAAAGTACCTATGTTCCCTAGTTTATATAGATCTAGAAACATGGGTAGTGGGGAACATAGATACTTGTATATTTGTGAAAGCATCTATGTTCCCCAGTTTCTATGAACCAGGGAACATAGGTACTGGGGAAACTAAGTACCTGTGCGTTTGTGAAAGTACCTATGATCCCAGTTTGTTTGACCGAGGAACATAGGCACTGGGGAACATAGATACTTGCATATTTGTGAAAGTACTTATGTTCCCTAGTTTCTATGGACTGGGGAACATATGTCCTGGAGAACATACAGTAGGTACCTGCACATTTGTGAAAGCACCTATGTTCCGCAGTTTCTATGGACCTGGGAACATAAGCACTGGGGGAACATATGTATGTGTGCATTTGTGAAAGAACCTATGTACCCCAGTACCTATGCTCCCCAGTTTCTATAGACCAGGGAACATAGGTGCATGTGTGAAAGTACCTATGTTCCCCAGTTTCTATAGACCGGAAAACATGGGTAGTGGGGAACATAGGTACGTACGCATTTGTGAAAGTACCTATGATCCCAGTTTGTATGACTGGGCAACATAGGCACCGTGGAACATAGATACTTGCATATTTGTGAAAGCACTTATATTCCCTAGTTTCTATGGACCGAGGAAAATAGGCACTTGGACATTTGTGAAAGTATCTGTGTTCTCCACTGTGTATGGACCAGGGCACATAGGTATTAGGGAACATAGGTTCTTGCGCATTTTATGAAAGGTCTGACAGTGATTTCACCTAAAACTAAAATCACATTATTACATTTAAAAAAAGGAATGTGTGCTGAAAAAGAAGCTCGAGTGTGCTTCTCCTCCAGCAGTGCTCAGTTTGCTTGAAGTTTTCAGAATGCTGCCTCTGTTTTCACCAAGGCCGTACCTGAGACTGCTTCATTTCATTTTACAACTTTTTTTCATTTTACAACTCCTCAGACAGTCCTGGTGTAAATCTTGATTTCTGCACAATCTTGGTATAATTTGGTTGGTGATGCTCTCTTGTAAGGAGAAGATTGTTTTGTCCACTAGAAAAAAAAGAAACCCATCCCTCAAATTTAAAAAAGAATGGATAAAAAATCAAAAAGGTCTATATTTCCGTATTTTTCGCACTATAAGGCACATCGGATTATAAGGCTCACCTTCAATGAATGGCCTATTTTAAAACTGTTTTCATATATAGGGCGCACCGCATTATAAGGCGCATCCACCAGATGGAGCTGTGCTAAAGGGAATGTCAATAAAACAGTCAGATAAGTCAGTCAGTCAAACTTTCTTAATAGAATACAAACCAGCGTTCTTACAACTCCGTTCACTCCCAAAACAAGTTAGTGCATTCACAATACAGTACTGTACGTACCGGTAGCTCTTATTTGCGCCGCCCTCGTTGAAAACAATGTATTTCCAACTCCATTTGTCACAGTTCAAAGCTACATGAACAGCGTTCGAGCGCTCAGTTTTCTGTCCCCTCAATGTCGCAACTCTTCTACTGAGATGGAGCAAAGGCCGCGCCTCCTTGTTCTTTTGTGGCAGGATCCATAAACACGCCTATGGCACACATGAACAGCTGAGACTGGAATTCCCCTTTACCGTTTTTACCGCTGTCACTTCGGCGACGCCCCCTGAATACGGTAGCCATAATTAACCAACATTGATCCATATATAAGGCGCATCGGATTATAAAGGCGCACTGTCAAATTAAAGGCTTTTAGGTGCGCCTTATAGTGCGGAAAATACGGTAAACGTTATTTAAAAAGTAGAATGTCTTTTTTTTAAATAGTGTTTTTTTTTTGTAACATGTTTTTTTTTTCATTTTGATGAGTGATTGAGACAAAAATTGAGACATGGCTTTATTCTAATGTACTGTTTAATTTTGGTGTTGTTTTTTTTTTGTTTTGTTTTTTTGAAGCAACACATTTAAAAATCTTCCTCTGCTTTTATTTTATTTAATGATGCTTCTTTTTCAAATAGACATTTAACTAAATTTTTTGTCTATTCTTTTTAAATTTGAAGGATGGGTTTCTTTTTGGGGCAAGATTTAGAAAGAAAATGTTCCTCTGCTTTTATTTTTCTATGGATAAAAAATTTAAAAACAGTTTTGTTGTTGCACCTCTGGGCCACCGTAGGAGACTGCTACTGTATACATGGTTGTATTAGCTTTAGGTGTGGAGGGGTTGGGTCTAAGATCTGACAGAAAAGTCAAATGTAAATCTCAAATTTACTGATTGTAGAAAAAAAAATCTCTCAAGAAACTTTCACTTTCATAGATGTATCTGCACTTTTGCTTCTAAAATTCTGATACCTTACAGCTGTCATTATTCTCTCATATCTTTGTTTCTTTTTAAGCTGACAGTTCAGCAGGAAGTTAATCAAAAATATATCAAGGTGTGATAATCTAGGTCTTTTTATAATACATGAACTTTTGAGGCTGATTACACAATGCTAAAGGTTAAAGATTTATTAGCTTTCAAAAACAAGAAGTCACCTAATGCTGTCAGAACAAAGTGGCTCTCATAAATTGCAGCGTTGCTCCTGCTGTCAGAGTGTCAGAATTCTCATTTTCATATCAGATTTGTGCAGTTTTTCTTCATATATCACATGCAACACGCTCACAAAAACACTATTTTTCAATCTAACCTCAAAAATTAGCGCCCATGTAAGGAAATCTGGCCCTTAGAGGATCTCAGCGCTTTGGGATCAGAAGGTTGTCGGTTCAAACCAGACTAGATCTCCCTCTAGTTGAGAAAAACAACATGGACTCCGCCCTTAAACACTCTTCCTTCCTCCTCCTCATCATCAGCGCTCCTCCCTTGTGACTGTTTGGGCTGATCCTGGACATGCTCTCGTGCACTTTTCGGGTTTTATTTCCACTAATGGGGGCCTCCGGAGCGTTTGAACTGTCCCTGGAGACTTTATTAGAGCAATGGTCCATAATTGCAGCCTGGTGAGAACTTTAAGGAATGGTGGTGTCTCCTGGCTCATCGCTAATAATACATGTACATATTTCACATTCGCACACATCTGAATTTCATATCGGTCTGAATAACTTCACAGTGCATTTATACTTCATTTTCCAATCATATTTTAGCCATTGTCCGTCTGTCTGTTGGGTAATTGGATATTGTATGTGCACTATTGATTATACATGTCCATCTGTGAGCACACATATCCACTCTGGACAGTTAGATGTATGAAAAAAATGCATTATAGTGATGGTTATGTGCACAGTGAAGCATACCCAAGGAAATTTGTAATAATAATGGAAAAGAAAAAAGAAAAAAGGAACCAACTGATTTAATGTGTGCCTTAATGCCAATTGCATAGTTCAATCTGCCCTCCTCACCCAAAGGATACAGGTTCTAGGTAACAGACCAGAGCACCTGTCCCGCTTAGGCATCTGTCCCCCCGTCCCACTGATTAAGATAAAGTCCCTCTTTTTCATTGGTGCTCAGTGGATCTTATAAAAAGTGAGATTCAGGTTAAGAACAGCAAAGTAAGATCAGTATTCCTTGTGTAAAATGTAGAATAAAAATTTGTGGGTGTCCCATCTTGATAGGTTGAATAAAGGGTTATTGTGTTGCTGCCCCTGTGGTTTAGGACAGGCCTCTCCTGGAGCTGGATTGTTTGGAGAAAATGCAGACTGAGAACTTTGATTCTTTATTAACTTATAATGGTTTGGCTCCACACTATTTATCTGACCTCCTCACACTGTATGTCCCCTCGAGAATACTAAGCTCTGGGGGAGGGAGTCATGTTTGCTGTCCCGAGAACCCAACAGGCCACTAAAGGGGCCTTCTTATTGAAATTTTGTCATGAGGTCTCTGTGTGGGTTTTATGTACTTTTGCTCTGTAAAGCACTTTGGAAATTGTTCAGAAAGGTGCTGTAAACATAAAGCTTATTACTATTATTATTATAGCCCCTAAACTAAACGTTGGTAATTTGGATTTGTATATCAAAACATTTATTTCTCGAGTCCGTCCCACCCTGTCCCACCAAATCGCAACACTTTTTGTACTTTTTGAGGTGGTCACCCTAGATTGGTAGATGGATCAGTGCAGCTTCCACATAATAGTAATCAGTTTACCAAGGAGCTGAGCTGGAGGACAAATTTCTGATCTGTAATGTTCATACTTTCCTCTCTGGTGAGAAGGTTCCTCTGATGACCTGGACTCAAACACAAAGCACCAACGACCGTTCATTTCCTATAAACCACCAGTCCCTAACCTTTTTTTCTCCCAAGGACCAGTACCAGACAACTTTTTCTGCAGACCAGGGGTGGGGTCATCATTTGCACAAAACGTACCCATGGTGACACGAATACAACAAACTGAGCTTAGGAAAGAGATTTTGTCACTTTTGGAGTGAGTCCACCTTTAGAGTCTCTGACCCTTTACATTGAGATTATGTGGCTGTATCTGTATTTGGGTGCCCCCTGGACCCTCCCGCCCTAGCGCTCTGGTGCTCTGGGCATATCCCAACAGGAGGTGTCCTCATGGCTGACCCAGGACTCTCGAACACCTCAGTACTCCCCTGCATGAGTGGGAAAAGGTCCAGGTAAGATATGGGTCAAGGTGAGGATTTGTTCTCAGCCTTGTTTGTCTTATGTACCCCAGGCTTTTTGTCATAGCACGAGTATCATGATTCTTTAATAAAATATTTTTTACATACTTATTGTAAATATTAATTCTCATGATTTTTTTCTTTTAAACTAACATTTCACATAAAAATAAAACAATTAAATTAAAATGCTTTTTTCCTTATTGAATTTCTGTTACGTTTACTTATTGTACTGTATGTTTTATGTTCAAAATAAATTTCAAAATAAAAAAAATTATCTTAAACTTAATAAATTTACTACATGTACATGTACAATGTATCCTTGTCTTTAATATGAAAATAATGCAAATATTTTATGTATTTTTTATCATTTTGTTAATGAATTAATGAAATAATCCCAAGTACCCCCTGCAACGTGCTTGTGTACCCTAGGGTTCCCCGTACCCCTGGTTGGGAAACACTGCTCTATTGCTCCAAGACTACTACAAGACACTCTAACACATATTCCATATGTACAGAGTGAAGAGATGGTCTCTTTACTCAGAGAACCAAGGTTACAGTGTAACATTCCTATTTGAAGGAATGTCACAATTTTTACTATTTTACCATTTACCAATAGAATTTCACTAAATGCAGCTGCCAGGTCACATATTTAAAGGTCACATATTCTTTTTCACGCTTTCTGATTGCATTAGCATTTCATGTTTTATAACTCAGAATAATGTATGTGTATGGAAAATGTCATCTTTTGGGGAGCTTTGACTTGGCAGAGCTTGGATTAGGTGTCTGTCACCCTCTGCTGGCAACAGTGGGGAATAGACAGTGCATAAAATGGCTATTTAGCATGGCCATTGGCAACATGATGCTAAGAGATACATAAATGAGCCGGCTGCTTCATAATGACGGCAATGTAACCTCTGAGGTGAAAACAACATTCTAACATTTGGAATTCACCATGAACACAAACTGCTTTCATTAGCACATGAGGCTAGTTTTAAGTGCTTTTAGTGAGTCTGTGCTTTCATTAACATTAAAAACCAAAACATGAGTCCATTAATGGAATTTTGAGATCCTTGTATGTTTTGCCTATTTTCTATTTTTTAATTTGCTTTACTTATAGATAAAATACATCTTCTAAATGCTGTAACTGGCTCTCTCGCTGCTCCAGATGTGCTCCTGCAGGTGACTCCAGCCTCTGTGAGTGTCCCTGAGGTGAAATGTGTGTGAAACATGTGAACGTGTGAGGCTGATGTCCCCCGCTGCACTGAGACGCTCATAATGAGTCCTCATAAATCACAGCTAAGGGTCAGCGCTGCTCTGAGGAGGACCTCTCTCCAGGACTATCAGTGGGGCAGTGCATGATGGGAATACTGGTGATGAGGGAGAGGGGCTGCAGGCTGTTCCATATCAGGGAGTAATAACTTTCATTCATGGAACACTGAGGCTGTGGACTTCTCAATGGTTTGGTTTAACAGCAGTGGGGAAAGTACTACACATCTGTACTTCAGTAAAAGTGTGGTTACTTCAAAATAATATTATTCAAGTTAAAGTCCTCAACTAAATTTAAAATTGAGTAAAAAAAGTGTTAAGGGTAGGTTGTGTTATATCTTAGTGAATTGAGCATGCTCATTAACTTCTTCAGGAATTGGAGGGACAGTAACTCGTCTGTGGGACAGGACCACATGAGCCAGCCTTCGCTCCCTTAGTGCATCACCTGTCCCCAGTTCACCACTGTTTCTTCCTTGGACCACTTTTGATAGATGCTGACCAGTTTAGACTGGGAACAGCCCATAAGAGCTGCAGTTTTGGAGACGGTCTGACCCAGTAAAGCCATCACGACTTGGTCCATGTGAACCTCCATCAAATCGTTAGGCCCCCTACACAGTGGCTGTACCGGGCGCAGCTGGGAGTCTACAGGCACCAGACCCACACCACAGAGACCTGAGGTTGTACAGCAGCTGTGTGAGCAGCTCACTGCTGGCAGCACCTTTTTCACAGAAAAGCCATTAATATCAATCAATATGAGAGTGCCGCCACATATAACAGACCTATGGCGACTATATTTGACTGAAGAGGTGTTCATTCATTTTCTACCGCTTATTCCCATTAGGGGTCGCGGGTGACTGGAGCCTATCCCAGTAACTTTGGGCCGTAGGCAGGGTACACCCTGGACAGGGGCCAGCTTGTCGCAGGGCTGACACAGAGACGAACACAGACAGACAACCATTCACTCTCACATTCATTCACTAGGGTCAATTTAGAGTCACCAATTCACCTAACACATGCATGTTTTTGGACGGTGGGAGGAAGCCGGAGAACCCGGAGATGATGGTGTGTATTGGTCCGCCCGGGGCTCGAACCCACGACCTCCTTGCTGGGAGGCGAGAACGCTAACCGCTCTGCCACCGTGCACCCCACTGAAGAGGTGTATGTTTACTATCTCTGTTGGCTGGTCATTGCAAACGTGAGACTTTTTACAGTAAAATTGAAAGTCCTGGTCCATCAGAGCCAGAAATCCCCCAAATATTCAAAAAGTGCACAAGGTATAGGAAATGCTCATGGTAGTTGCCAAAATATAACAATATCTGCTTATTTTGTGTGTGGGCGAAAAACGCAACCCAGTGCCAGCCGTCAGCGTTTGTTGGGGTTCTCACCACTCGTGGTTCAGGCCAATAGTGTTGCAGTACTGCCACAAGTGGGCGGGTTTTAGGTTTGGGTTTTGAGGCGGTAGCAACTCAGTCGTTTGAGATCTTTGCCCACTAACCTGGAAGTTGGCACATTCATACACTGCCCATGTATGAAGGTGTCAGTGTGACTGTTTGGTGGCGGTCCAAGCAGCCACACTTGCATCAGTCTGACCCAGGGCAGCTGTGGCTACAGAAGTTGCTCACCACCGCTGAGTGTGACTGAGGCGTGGATGACTGAGTCACCTAATTGTAAAGTGACTTAAGTGTCTAGAAAAGTACTATATAAGACTAATGCATTATTATTGTCCATAACAACAAGCCTTTTAGCAATAGAAAAACAACATGGCCATACTGAAATGCCATTTTTATGCTGATGTGCTTTTGCAACCAACAACAAAAATCCTCCAACATTTTTATTATTTTTGTTTCACTATTGTGGTGGTTTGTTATTTAGCTATGTCATAGTCATTGCTGTGATTGGCTGAAATAAACAGTAGAACACTTGGAGGTGATTGGATGAAGCTCCAACTAGTGACTGTATTCTCAAAGTTCTTCCTCTTTACAAACATTTTCAACAGGAGCCATCCCAGAGTGATATAATAGAATATGTCAGGAGCAGTGGGGGACCACAGTGCAGTGCCCAGCGACTTCTCCTTCTCATGAACCAGAATCCTGGTCAGAAGGGATTAGCCTAGTGGATTTTTTAGGTTGGGAGTGGGTCTTATATGTACCCCAATTCCTTGGTCTTTCACTCTGGACCTAGGGAGGACCAGGCTTCAGGTCAGGGTTGCAGGGTTGGACTCTGGCTGTACCATGCTGAGTGATGATGTCTCAGAGCTGAACCACTCTTGGTCTGACCCATCAGCTTGGACCTGCCCTGGGAGAGGAGGGCATATGCTGCGTTCCAGTTGTCCTCAGAAGTAGAGACCTGCCCAGGACTGTACAGTCCTGTTCCTGAATCCTCTGACCACTCCCAAAGTTTACCCCCACCTGACTGCCTCTGGGATTCCCATGGGTCCCAAATGTTGGAATATTAAGGGGGTTTTCAACAGGGGACAACATACTGCATCAATCATCAGTCTGGCTTTTTCAGGTTAACAGAACCATGATGAGGAAATAATCTGTGCTATTTTCCTGACCTGTCAGTGGTCATAATGTTATGCCTAATCAGTATATTTTGTTTTTGTTTTTGTTTTGCTTTCTACCATGTTATAATATCATCAAAAACATACCTGCTGTTGTGTTTTGTTTCACTGAAGCCTGTTTGAGTAATCCTGTTTTTCCCGGTGCTGAGATCCTGAGGCCTCAGAACGCTCAGTTCCACAAACCCCTGCCAGTCCATCCAAAAAAACGTGTACAGCTCAGTTTCCACTGATTCCTAGTAGATATTTTTTATTTTTTTAGTAAAATGGCATCATACAAAAAGTTTAAGGAAGGTAAAAGATTTTTTTCTGATATTGATCAAAAGACTGCAACATTCTGCACTCTGCTGCCCTCTGCTGGTCTCTTCACATGCTTCTTTACATCAATAGTAAAGTTATTGGAAACATTTTCTTTTAGTTACTGATTTTCAATACTGATGTACTGATGTGCAATGCTGCGGGGAAACAAACCCACAATATAATAATAAAAATAACAGTCCTCCCAGATAATAGGAAGAAGCATATTTACAAAAAGTCATAATTAGACAGAGTCCATGTAGAATATGAGCATGTTGCACTCAGGCCTCATGTGTTTGGCCCAATTAAAACTAACTCTTCTCTTGTTAGTGCACTGTGTTTGAGCTGGAGTCAAATCTGTCAATCAAAAATATGTGAAAGAGTGCACCTGCAGTAAACTCCACTGTTTACATACAGCAATGAGGCACAGGTCCCAATTATCTACCAACATAAACAATTATTTATACATTTCTCCAGCCTGTCTGTAAGAATAGTAGAATTATACCTAACCAACTAATACAACCGTTCAGGCCATGTTGCCAGCAGTTGTTTGCCTCCACTTTAGGTTGATCATTTCTTGGTGGTGGGATGCATTTCCTCACCTGGCCAGCCTGACCCACCCACGTTCTGTTGGGAGGCAGGAGGGTCTGGTTCCTCTGCCACAGAAAAGCTTCTGCTGCTTACAGAGGTGCTCATAATACAGCGTAACAGAGCTGTACTCAATATAGACTACTGCCCAGGGCACCGGGTTAGGGTTAGGGTCATGGAAAAATGACCAGTGACTGAAATAAGACTAGAGTTACAGATGATGTGATCAGAAACTGGTTTAGTTCTGGTTTTAACCTGGTTTGGTCATGGGTCTAACCTGGTTTAGTTTAGCTCTGGTTTAGTCTTGGTTTAGCTCTGGTTTAGTTCTGGTTTAGACTTTGTTTAGACTTATTTTAGTCTGTTGAAGTTGGTACTTGGAAAACTAAATATTTTCCGTTATTATACTCTGAGGGAAAAGAAAAGAATCACTGCTTTAAGGGATTCTCTACCCTTGAACAACCGAAATGATTTGTGCTAGAGATAATTGATAGAGCATTTACCCCTGAACTAGAATGTTTAGACCTGGTTACACATGCAAACGTCAATGCACAATACACATATTTACAACAAGATATCATAAACATATCTTCCATAAACCACTCTGTATATGTATCCCTTGTACCTGAGCACCACTTGACCCCTGCACACCTCCAGGGAACCAGCTCTGTCTATGTGTGAGAGGCTTGTGGCTGTGTTTACTGAGGTTAGATCCACTTCTACAGCCATACGTGTTTTTTTTTTCTTTTTTTTTCCCTGCAGAGAGAACATTGAGTGTATCTGTAACACCCACGGGCATAACAACTGCCCACTGTTATAATAAACCATAACTCTGCAGCTGTGGATGTAAACAAATCTCTGCAATATAATAACTGCTGCCTTCAACACATTAATAAATACCAAACTTGTAGATTCTAGTCACCCACGACCCCTAATAAGTGAAAAGAGATGAATGAGGAATAATTTAATGCATTCATTTTTAGCTCTTGTGTTATAACTGTGCCAATAAATCCCACTCAATTCATTTCTGGTCTAGATATGTTTGCAAGTATTGATTTCATTCAAAAGTTGCTCATCAGTTAGTGCTGTGGCATGGACTCTATACAATATATATCTAAGTTTTTATTTCAGCTATAGCAAGGGTCTGCAACCTTTTGGATCAAAAGAGACAATTGTTGCCAAAAATACTAAATTTGTATCTGGTATCTGTAAAGAGGTGCTTAGCTTATAATTGAAATAAAATAGTCCTATGACCTATGGATGGTCATTAATAATTGCAAACTAATTGAGTTCTAACTTCATTGATTATCTTAATAAGGCCACTAATCAGCAGTGTAATATACTGGGCCCACGCATATCACAGGTCTACAGCAAAATGCTTCCAGAACAAAAGTAGTGAATTTTTTTTCTTGGATTAGGTCACTAATAAAGAAAAAGTAAGTGAGATTGGCTACAGTTTCCAAGAAACAGTATTGGGTCAAAATAGGAAATTTATGCAAATAAGGCAAAAACAGTAGTTTATCAGAAGGTACAGTGTCTACAAGCAACCAGTTCTATCTGAAAGTCTGCACATTCCAATACATTCATTTTAATATGGCTAGAGTTTTAACATAAAATGTTTTGTTTTTATTTGCAGAAATCTTTCTCTTGGAAGTGGACAAAATGCATGCATGTAGAGAAATTAAATATTTTCAAAATATAAATATTATTTTTAAGCAAAAATGCCTAAATCTATTGTATAAACAGATGCGATTTTGATGTGAAACAATATCATTAAAGATCTTGAATACATGAGCTAACCAGCACAGTTATCAACTGATTTTCAGTTCATCTTATCAAAATAAATGAGATTTAGCCACTTTTATCTCGGAAGCAGATCAAGTCCAAAAAATTTGTAGACCAGTGTACTCAGAGAACTGGAGTTACATCCAGTGATGGCCAATTAAGGCTAGAAACTGTTTTGTTATAAGTTTAAATGATGCAAAATTGACTTTTTTGAGCTTTCGCCCATGTTATAATGTTACCCCATCAAAAACAGACCTGGAGCTGTGTTTTAATTCATTCAAGCCTGTTTGAGTAATCCTTTATTCCCTGGTGCTGAGTTTCAAAATGCTCACTTCCACGAACCTCTGCCAATCCATCCAAAAAACAATGTAGAGCCCTGTTTCCACTGACGTCTCACAGATATTTTTCATTTTTGTAGTAAAATGGCATCATACAAAAAGTTTAAGGAAGGTAAAAGATTTTTTTGAGAAAAATCGGGTGAAAAAATTGTCTGAGGGTTGGGCAAAGCTATTTTTGGGTAAATGATGAGGTTATTTCTCCATATTTTGAATGACAAATCTTTAAAACCCAAAGCCAACCACACTGAAGCTAGGCCAAATCATCTGGTCTCTGTGTCTGAGGAGCTGTGGGAGTGGGGGGGCACTTCTTTCAGCACAGCGGCACTAATTACGGTCGTGCAGTGTTTCATTCACTGTTCCATGGGTTTTGGATGCTTTTTAAGTTGCTGTTGGGTGGGTTTTTATTTTCAGACCTGGCAAAACCCTGGCTGTAGGGACAGCAGTGATGAACAGAGACGCCTGTGTTTTGCCAATAGTAAAGAAAATGAAGTGAAACGCCCAAATGCAAAAACATAACAGAACTGTTTGGTAGCAGTTCTTTAGCCATAACCAAAAGCTTACAGCAATGGTTCCTGACCTTTTTTGTTTTGTGTACCCTCCAGGTTTTTTTTTTTTTTGTCATGTCATGAGTACCCCCACACTAATACACATTGATAATGCTTCAAAATTGTAATAAAAAAACATCTCTGTTTATTAGTTAAAGAGATTTTATACTAAATTTATTGTAAATGCTAATGTGGTGAATAATCTTTGGTCATAATCTGCCAAATATAACAGTATAAACTTCTAATTTTAATTTATTTGACTATATATTTTAATGTTCAAAATTATCTTAAATAATAAAAATATATACTAAATAATAATCTTAAAGTCATAACACATTTACTACAAAAAATTTTAATAACTCCCCTTTGAAACAAGTTATTAAACCTAAAAAAACATTGTAAATAAGAATTTGTTCTTAATGTTCTTCTAAATAAAAGTTAAAAACAACAACAAAAAAACAAAACAAATAAATAATAAAAACATGTAACAAAATCTAAGATTCCAGTAGTATTCTGTCATACTTTCACTTCATTTTTATCACTTAAGCTTGTCTTTCATAAGTTTCAATAGTTCAATATAAAAAAGATTGCAAATGTTTTTCATCTTAGAAATATATTAAGAAATAAGTACCCCCTGCAAAGTGCTTCGCGTACCCCTGGGGGTCCCTGTACCCCTGTTTGGGAAACACTGGCTTACAGCACAAGATGAGAATGAAGACGCTGAGTGTGTGGGGCCAAGTCAGGCTCAGGGGCCAACAGGACAAATGGAAGTTTGACCTCAGAGACGTGCACAGAGCAAGTGGTGAGTAACCTACTGTATTTTTTTTCTGAATCCTCAATCACCCCCTTGAACTGCCACCTTATCGTGGTGGGGGAGTTTGAGTGCCCGAATGATCCTAGGAGCTATGTTGCCTGGGGCATTATGCCCCTGGTAGGGTCTCCCATGGCAAACAGGTCCTAGGTGACGGGCCAGACTAAGAGCAGTTCAAAAATCCCCTATGAATAGAATTATATCGAGGACCGTGACGTCGCCCGGTATGGCGCAGCCGGGGCCCCACCCTGGAGCCAGGCCTGGGGTTGGGGCTCGAATGCGAGCGCCTGGTGGCCGGGCCTTTGCCCATGGGGCCCGGCCGGGTACAACCCGAAAGAGCGACGTGGGCCCGACCTCCTGTGGGCTCACCACCCGCAGAGGAAATCGTAGGGGACCGGTGCTGTGTGGATCGGGCAGCAGTCGAAGGCGGGTGCCTCGACGACCCGGTCCCCGGACACAGCTTCTAGCTGTAGGGACATGGAATGTCACCTCACTGGGGGGGAAGGAGCCTGAGCTTGTGCGGGAGGTTGAGAGATACCGGCTAGATATAGTCGGGCTCACCTCCACGCACAGCTTGGGCTCTGAAACCCAGCTCCTCGAGAGAGGTTGGACTCTCCACCACTCTGGCGTTGCCCGCGGTGAGAGGCGGCGGGCCGGTGTGGGCTTGCTCATAGCCCCCCAGCTCAGCCGCCATGTGTTGGAGTTTACCCCAGTAAACGAGAGGGTCGCGTCCCTACGCCTTCGGGTTGGGGACAGGTCTCTTATTGTTGTTTGTGCCTACGGGCCAAATAGCAGTACAGAGTACCCAGCCTTCTTGGGGTCCCTGGGAGGTGTACTGGAAGGTGCACCGACTGGGGACCCCATTGTTTTGCTGGGAGACTTCAACGCCCACGTGGGCGACGACAGTGATACCTGGAGGGGTGTGATTGGGAAGAACGGCCTCCCCGATCTGAACCCGAATGGTGTTTTGTTATTGGACTTCTGTGCTAGTCACAGTTTGTCCATAACGAACACCATGTTCGAGCACAGGGGTGTCCATAAGTGCACGTGGCACCAGGACACCCTAGGCCGGAGGTCGATGATCGACTTTGTAGTCGTGTCATCTGACCTTCGGCCGTGTGTTTTGGACACTCGGGTGAAGAGAGGGGCTGAGCTGTCAACCGATCACCACCTGGTGGTGAGTTGGATCCGCTGGCAGGGAAGGAGGCCGGACAGACTCGGCAGACCCAAACGTGTTGTGAGGGTCTGTTGGGAACGTCTGGCTGAGCCCTCTGTCAGAGGGGTCTTCAACTCCCACCTCCGGGAGAGCTTTGACCAGATCCCGAGGGAGGTTGGAGACATGGAGTCCGAGTGGACCATGTTCTCCACCTCTATTGTCAATGCGGCCGTTCGGAGCTGTGGTCGCAAGGTCTCTGGTGCCTGTCGTGGCGGCAATCCCCGAACCCGGTGGTGGACACCGGAAGTAAGGGATGTCGTCAGGCTGAAGAAGGAGTCCTATCGAGCTTGGTTGGCTTGTGGGACTCCTGAAGCAGCTGATGGGTACCGGCAGGCCAAGCGTGCTGCAGCCCAGGCGGTTGTGGAGGCAAAAACTCGGGTCTGGGAAAAGTTCGGGGAGGCCATGGAGGAGGACTATCGGTTGGCCTCAAAGAAATTCTGGCAAACCGTCCGCCGCCTCAGGAGGGGGAAGCAGTCCTTCACCAACACTGTTTACAGTGGAGGTGGGGAGCTGTTGACCTCGACTGGGGATGTTGTCGGGCGGTGGAAGGAATACTTTGAGGATCTCCTCAATCCCACTGACACGCCTTCCATTGAGGAAGCAGAGGCTGGGGACTCAGAGGTGGACTTGTCCATCACTCAAGCTGAAGTCACTGAGGTGGTTGAAAAGCTCCTCAGTGGCAAGGCTCCGGGGGTGGATGAGATCTGTCCTGAGTACCTCAAGTCCCTGGATGTTGTGGGGCTGTCGTGGCTGACACGTCTCTGCAACATCGCGTGGCGGTTGGGGACAGTGCCTCTGGACTGGCAGACCGGGGTGGTGGTCCCTCTTTTTAAGAAGGGGGACCGGAGGGTGTGTTCCAACTACAGGGGGATCACACTCCTCAGCCTCCCCGGGAAAGTCTATTCCAGGGTACTGGAGAGGAGAATTCGGCCGATGGTCGAACCTCGGATTCAGGAGGAACAATGCGGTTTTCGTCCTGGCCGTGGAACAGTGGACCAGCTCTACACCCTCTATCGGGTGCTCGAGGGTTCATGGGAGTTCGCCCATCCAGTCCACATGTGTTTTGTGGATTTGGAGAAGGCGTTCGACCGTGTCCCTGGTAGCGTCCTGTGGGGGGTACTCTGGGAGTATGGGGTCCGGGGCCCTTTGCTAAGGGCTGTCCGGTCCCTGTATGACCGGAGCAGGAGCTTGGTCCGCATTGCCGGTTGTAAGTCAGACCTGTTCCCAGTGCATGTTGGACTCCGGCAGGGCTGCCCTTTGTCACCGGTTCTGTTCATTATTTTTATGGACAGAATTTCTAGGCGCAGCCAAGGGCCGGAGGGAGTCTGGTTTGGGAACCACAGGATTTCATCTCTGCTTTTTGCGGATGATGTTGTCCTGTTGGCTTCATCAAACCAGGATCTTCAGTGTGCACTGGGGCGGTTTGCGGCCGAGTGTGAAGCGGCTGGGATGAGAATCAGCACCTCCAAGTCCGAGGCCATGGTTCTCGACCGGAAAAGGGTGGCTTGCCCTCTCCAGGTTGGGGGAGAGTTCCTGCCTCAAGTGGAGGAGTTCAAGTATCTTGGGGTCTTGTTCACGAGTGAGGGAAGGATGGAGCGTGAGATCGACAGACGGATCGGTGCAGCGTCTGCAGTAATGCGGTCGTTGTATCGGTCTGTTGTGGTAAAGAAGGAGCTGAGCCAAAAGGCAAAGCTCTCGATTTACCGGTCGATCTACGTTCCTACTCTCACCTATGGTCATGAGCTTTGGGTCATGACCGAAAGGACAAGATCCCGGATACAAGCGGCCGAAATGAGTTTTCTCCGCAGGGTGGCTGGGCGCTCCCTTAGAGATAGGGTGAGGAGCTCTGTCACACAGGAGGAGCTCGGAGTAGAGCCGCTGATCCTCCACATCGAGAGGAGTCAGTTGAGGTGGCTCGGGCATCTGTTCCGGATGCCTCCTGGTCGCCTCCCTGGGGAGGTGTTCCGGGCATGTCCCACCGGGCGGAGGCCCCGGGGAAGACCTAGGACACGCCGGAGGGACTATGTCTCTCGGCTGGCCTGGGAACGCCTTGGGGTCCCCCCGGTAGAGCTGGAGGAAGTGTCTGTGGATAGGGAAGTCTGGGCATCTTTGCTTAGACTGCTGCCTCCGCGACCCGGTCCCGGATAAGCAGAAGAAGATGGATGGATGGATGGATCCTCAATCATTAAAACCATTCAATCAAAAATTAGGATATACTTGATTTAATTTTGCATTTATTTTATTGTTTCACCTGCTAATACTTTCTTTTGTCTATCTAGTTTTTCTCAAATGTCCTTGTTTTTCTTTTCTTTTTCCACACAATAACACACATTTGCAGTGTCTCAGTGGCAAACAACAGAGAAGAACATTAGTGCAGGCCATGTACATCAGCAAATACTTACAAATAACAAATAAAAGCAGCAGGCCTCAGTTATTAAAAATGTTACTCTTTACATTAAATAAAACAGACTGTGATACAACAAATAAATACAAATAAAGTAAAACCAAGATTACTAACAAAACTCAAATTTGGTTAATGGGAAAAATTACATTTCCCTTTGTCTTTTTAACAGCTGCAGGCTTATGTGCAATCAGAATATTAATATGTTTACTAAATATTAATATATGACTGTAAGAGGATACAATCATCATCATCAAACTTTATTTCAGACACATACTGTTTCAGGTCTATAGCAGTGGTTCCCAAAGTGAGGTCAAACTCAGTTTCTTTTTATGTAGTGGGGGGCCCCCTGCAGCGCCTTTTCGGACCACCAGGGGGCCCCCCAGTACATAAAAAGAAACTGAGTTTGAAATAAAAATATTACTTTAAAACACTTTTGAGCCAACAATCAGTGTCTTTTGTAAAGTTTTTATAAAAATATATGGAGAAAAACATGAGAGTCTTTTGAACAGAGAGAAGTTGTATATTTGGGAGTCTGTGTGGGATTTTTGGAAATTTAAGAGGGCTGTGACTCTCTTGACTTTGGGAATAGCTGCTCCATAGCCTAAAAAGAAAAGAGACAAACAAATAGAAGCACAATAAAACACTTTCACACATTTATATATAGACAATATTAATTTAATTTTATTTATGATAGCTAGTCTGGCCCTCACTGCGTCTGCTGGGACAAAATCTGGCCCTTGGAAAAATGTAGTTGATGACCCCTGCCCTAAAACGTTTCCAAACCTCCAATAGTACGTCTTAACAAGAACTAAACCAGGAAAGTCACTACACTCAGTAATGATTTCTAACCAGGCTTTGTCTTTGCACACATGTGGTCGACCTTTTTAATAACGCTCTGTTTCCTACACATGCATGTCTTTGGATGGATCTGTCTATTCCATCTTGGATTGTCTACCGCTGACTAAAAAATGCTTAAAGTTTGAACAAAGTGACAAACACTGACAGTCACTAGACGGTCAAAAACATAATTGCTTTAAGAAATTGCAGAAGGAATAAAACCAACCGGAGGCACAAAGCTGGCCAATTCTATCCCACATAATCACTTTCTATTTAGTATCATCGACTGACATTCAAGTGGCCTCCAAAACTCAGAAAACTGAATAATTGCTCATGAATGCCTGCTCTGTATTTCACACTATCTTTGAAAATCTCCTTTTACAGTCACCATAAACTCTACCAGATCATATTTCAGCTGCAGTTTTGGTCATATTTTGCAGCTCAGAGCAGATCTAATGAATTTAAAAAGACTTTGATATCCTCTTTGTGTTGTTTTGTTTGCCTTTGAGCGCACATTTCAAACACAGGGTCTATCCTATTATACTGCTGTTTCTGGATCTCATATTGAGCAAACTTTATGGAATCATTTGTGTGTGTGTATAATGCAGGACTTTAGGTCTTCCCATTGTTCTTATAAAAATAATAATCATTCTTTGTTTTCGCCTTGAGCTGCGGTTGTTTATGGATCTCAGTGTGTTTTTATCTTTTTGCAATTTCGGATTCTTTTTGGGACGTGCTCTGAGATATATCTCTAACTATAAGTAGAAGGTTTTACAGACTGCAGCAGAATTTGGCGCTGCTCCAAAATTTAAAGTTTTAAGGATGGTTCATTAGTTAGTTCTTAAGGAAAAGGTAATGCAGAGTTTGGGGAATCTTTGGTCGTAACACAGCTCTGTCTAGGTTTAGGGTCCTCAGTGGAAGCCTTCATGGACATTTGACTGAAATAAAGAACTTGTAGGACTCCTGAGGTTTACAGTGGTGGTCTTCCGTTGTTGAATTATCCAACACCCATGCTGAAGTCAATGTGATCACTGTTGAAATGGCTTTGCAACACTGCATGGAACTCAGGAACAGTGTCAGATTTGGTGGGACCATGAGGATGTGTTCCATTAATGTAGGCACCACTCTGCACAACCTTACTGAGACTGAAGAGGACAGTTTATGTGATACTCCAAACTCCCATCCAGGAACAACAATGCAGTTTTCATCTCTCTTGTGGAAAATTGGACTTGCTCCATACCCTCTCTAGGGGCAGGAACATAGTTTGCTCATTAGGCTTTGTGGATTTTGGGGAAAAATCCACAAAAAAAAAGTTTGCTCTGGGAGTATTTTGTCCTGTGGCCCATTAAGGACTTTTTGTTGTTGTTTGATTTGCTTAAGCTACAGGACCTTCCCGGTTGTTAGAGATTTTGAAAAGACTAGGAGCACACATTTATGGCCCTTTCCCACCAGCAGTACTTTACTTTACTCGGTTTTGATTGCTTTCCAAAAATCGGTTTATCGACAGTGGCGCCTCAGTGATGTGATGTCCTGTAAACAATGGAGGACGCAGAGGCAATGTTGTACTTTCTTCTGGTTTTGTAGGTTTTTGTTACCTGCAAAGCCAAAGAAAAGAGCTGGAAAAGGCTACAAGCAACGAGGAAAAATACTGTGGAGGAGTACAGGAGAGTTTGGGAGAAGATGCGAGCTGCTAAGAGACAACGTTTCAGGGTAAGTCTCTCATTTCGGGTCACTCCATCCAGCTCCCTCTGGACTTTGTCATCACCCACCAGGCAGAGAAATGTCCAGACCTTGTTGAAACTCCACAATATCATTTTACAAGCAGCCACTGGTCTCACAAAAAGGATACGATGTGCTCAGCTGCTGTGCGGACTTTTAAAAATGGCAGTATGTTTTTGTGGCTAACGTCGCATGTATGACTCACAACTGACAACATTCTCTGACCAATCAGCGACCAGCAATCTGTCAACATCACATTTTAGAACTGGTTCGGCTCCAACCTTGGCCGAACAGGTACCACAAAAGTACCTGGTATTGAAAAAGCTGACAAAGCAGGTAGAACCGAGCAGAGTGCTGGTGGAAAAGAGCCATAAGCGACTGGTTTCAGCAGATTTTGTTCCAACTGAGGATCACACATTTAATGACTGCACCTGTGGCACCATGCTTTGTGAGTTTCAGGGGAGAACAGCAGGACCTCGACAACTTTTTAAACTGTACACAACACATTTGAATAAAAGCAGTTAGAGAGGCTTTTTTTGCATTATGTAATAACGAATAAATTGCTTCTAAATAAGCCGCTGTGCAGTAATATTGCTAATGTTAGTTGGCCTTAGCTTTTATAGATGACAGCTTCCCAACACAACATTAAGGCAAAAAGAGCTGCAATAATCTGTTTTAGTCATTATTAAACCCATAATTCATGTTAAATATACCTCTGATTATTATTTTTTAATCTGTAAATACTGAAATATCACTCAGGTCTGATCGGGCTTTATTTCAGAGTCCACTATAGTCCAGAGTCATGTTTGACTATCTGTGACTGATGTCTGGTCATCGAGTCTCTGCGATGCTGTTTCAAGTCTTTAAACCACACTAACTGTTTTCTGGGCTGATGACTAGAGCTGGCTGGTACAGACTCGGCGGGACTGTGCATCATGGTAAAAATGGGCAAAAAATTGCGTAGCGTGTCCCAGATTTAGCCAGCTGATCCTGGAGCATGTTGGGCTTTAGCAGGGCTGCCCTTTCCAGGAAACTCTTGAAATAAATGAGCTCCCAAAGTAGAAAGAACAACATTAACAAAATATTGAAGTAGCCCTTTTTTATTCATGTAATGTTCAGTTTTTAATTACTGTCTGTGTTGCCTGGACCCACACTAAACGCTGAGCTATTTCTGTTCATTTTGATGTTTCTCACCACAGAAAGTGTGCAGGCCATAAAACTCTGTAATGAGCCCAGACTTAGCAGGAATCCATTTGCTCATAAACAATTTCCTCTAGTTTTTTTTTTTTTTTTTTTTTTTTGTCCAATTGTGCTTTTTTCAAATCGCTCTTCCCAGTCTGGGTCAGAGGCAGCGACGGGCACCATGGCAACGGTGTCCCATGGCAACGCAGACGGAGCAGTCATGTGACCAGCAGATCAAGAAGATCAAGTGGGAAGTATTTGGCCACAAAATTCTTGGGGAAGATTTTGACAGCCGTACACATTAGAACATTAGAAGTGTTTCATTCCACAAGTTCTTTTTCTTTCCAAATACTGAGACATTAACAGATGGGCTTTGTGCATGATGGAAGATAACTTCTGTACATAAATTATGTCTTTCTTCTTCAAGGTCAGGGTCACTCAAAAAATTGTTGGAGATATAATGATCTGCATCTTTTCATGAATTCATAATACTGCATACTAATAAGAATCCACCTCCATAAATGTTCTTTTTCTTGTAGTGCATTTTGAATAAAATAATGATATAACAACTCCTACTGAGCATGGGACCTGCACATAAAGCACACTGGCTTGTGACAAAATGAGTTCTTTGTATACAATTGGGAAAAACAGTGTGGCAGTTGGATTCTGGGGGATGTACCTCTGTCCTGGACTGACTGGAGTCAACTTAAGTTTAGGTCTCAGTGGCTGAATGTGTAGTCAACATTTCAGACTTAGTCTCGTCACTTCTTGTGACTTGTGGAACAATGACTTGGACTCAGACTTGAACTGTCTCGGACAAATAAACAATAACTCGGACTTGGTCTAGTTTGCTTTTTACACAAAAAGCAAACGCAGAGCTCTGCTGTATTTAAATCTGAGCAAAAGCAAACTTGCATTAGTTCAGTTATAAAGAAATTTAGTTCTGTTATAAAAAAGGTTGATGTTTACAAAGCTAACATCTCAATCATTTTCATTAACATGACGTGTGACTTGACTCATCTTCACTTTGTTTGGACTCGGCATGATGTTGACTGGACTCCCAAACACTTATTTAGGTGACTTGGACTCAGACTCTGAACTCAAGTTGACTCAACTCGGACTTGAACTTTTTTGCTGACTTGGACATAATCTCAGAGTGATTGAGTACTCTAAAGTGATTTGTACTTGAAAACCAATGACTCAAGAACACTGTCTGGTGATATTTATGAGTTCACAACCTCACTAAAATCTATCTTCAGCAATGCTTTTGCATCTGAACAGCTGCTGGTTCCTCCAATGGAGTGGCAGCACTGGGTGCTTTTATTTTCCTTTAGCTGCTCCTTTACAGGGCCCCCACAGCACATCAACTGTCAGGTTTCTACGCTGGAAGTCTTTTCTCTTGGAGCCAGCTACATACTGGGATTGGAACTATCAATGTGGGTTAAGTGCCTTGCCCAAGGGCACAATGACAATATGCAGTAGGTCAGAACAGGAATCGAACTCCCACTCCTCTGTTTAGTGGGCAACCTGCTGTGGGACCTCCAGTCCCACTGTTGTCTCTGGTAGTACAGCATGCCTACTACTGGCAAAATGGCAGAGTGGTTACTGCTCCTTACACTCAGCAAGGAGGTTGTGGGTTTGATCTCTCTGAGTGGAGTCTGCATGACCTCCCCATGTTACTGTGGGTTCTCTCTGGGTAAGAAATTGCAGGGGTCACAAGCCAGTGTACTCTTTGTGCCACTCCCAAGCCCGGAAAAATGGAGAGGGAAAGGCATCTGGTGTAATGGTTCTACCAAATCAATACATGAATCACTGGGAGGCAGATGAAGAAGAGAAAAGCTGAACTTAAAAAACATTCTGAGTCTGAGATAATTGGTGGATCATAAGTACTCCAGTACACTGCCATTTTGAAAGCATTCCATATAAATAATACAAACAATATTATATTTTTAGTATGTTTTAGGATAGTAATTATGCACGTACAATGTACAATTATCATTGTACATATTTAGGTGGTTTTTTTTTTTTTTTTTTGTTATATTGACTCAATGTCTCTGCTTTTATCCTGAAGATTGTACATTTTGCGAGATGGAAAACATGATTTTTTATTGCATTCTCTATGAATGGTCTTATTTTTCCATTTGTTCAGGGTCATAAGTTTTGCTCACAACAATGGTGAAGACATGACGGTGCACAAGGCCGGATCGCTTTATGAATTCACAATACAGCGTACTAATTAGATGTGTGGAGCATTAGAAGCTATAGTCTCTTATTGACATTGTCCATGATCTATTGATAAGTCCAGTCCTGTTAACACGTGTTGGAAGGGTGGATAATTAGTACAATTGAGATTTAATTCCAGATTAATATTACAGTAAATGTTGCCTTTACTGCTTTTACTACAAGGACAAAAATCTTGACTGGATTCTGTACCATTGCAAGATAGAAGCAAATGATTAGTTTTAGTTGATTCTTTACCACAGTGAGATGTAAGAAGGTTGTAGCACAATCAAATGAGCATTTACTCCAGAACTAGAAGATCCCTGGTTTAATTTTAAAAAGGAAGGGGTGTTTGTTTACCTGCTCCACATGTTTCGACTGCATCCTGTAGTCCTTGCACAATATATTGCAAATTTATCATTATTGCAATATGAGGGGCCACAGCGGTGCAAGACTCTTCAGCCTGCTCCAGTCACGGTGGCTTGCTGTGGTGACCCCTAAAAAAAAAAGGGCAGATCGCTAGCATGTAAGTGACTTGTACCGTAAATGCCACACAGATGAAGTGTAAGCAGAACTGTGTCATGTCAAAGTGGTATCATTATGTCCCACTACTTTCTAACTCTTGTTTAAATACTATGCTATTGAGGCAAATCTGTGTTATTATTTTGGAATTTGTAGGACTGGTATCTGATATTGCCAACTTTATGCTGAGAAACAGAGGAAACAACCAGGCTGCATGCTTTCATTTGTCTGATATAACACAGCAATTTAAATTACAAATAACAGCAGGCACAAGTCTCGCAATCTGACGTTCAATTTTTATGACCTTAGTCACAAAAAGTACAGAGAAATTTCACTTTAAATCTGTGCTCCTGTGACGAGGTGAATTGGGGGAGATTTTTTGTGCACAGCAACGGTTCATGGTCCTTGGTGCATGTTTTCTGACCTCAGTGGCCTCTCTGATCCAGACTTGACCTAATGCTTTCAGCACAGATGACCCTGGCATTTTTTTTTTCTCATTAATGTGCATGACTATCCTGTTCTGCTTTTTTGTTTAGGGAGGAAAATGAATAGACACTGGTCGCTTTTGGTGTGAGTCTACCTATATTGCTCTTGTTTTTTTGTCTCATGAGCAGCTATATCGTTGTCATTGTGAGATAGGGCCAATGCCTTGGTGGAGGTCTGTGCTCTCCTGGTTGGGTTATGCCACAAACCACGTTTCACTGTGGTCTCACTTGTTTATATTTCAGCATTATTACCCCTCACTGAAAGGTGGAGAGTGTATTGGAATTTCAAAAGCAGTGCACAAATTCCACTAAAATTATAGAGTCCACATGAGGAGACTGCAAATTTAAGTCAAAATTTATTTTAATATGGGTTTCCAAACACAAAAACATTCTAAAAAAGATGCAACTAAAATATGTGTATGGGACTCCTGCCAAAGTTAGATAAAGTCGTTATAGGGCAGAAAAATAATAACTGGCCCTCATTAACACCAACCCAGGTTCAAATATACCAGGGGCATCCAAATCTTTTTTTTTTCTTTTTCTATTGAGGGCCACATACTGAAAGATACATGTGATCGAGTTCCACTGGAGGTGATATAGTTTGCATAAAAGAGTTTTATTACCTTCCTCTGCCCATTTCTTTAGCAGTTTCCACTGTGAATCATCGTCAGGTTTAATTCCGAGTGCCCCACATTTATCCAGGCTTGGGGATGGCATATTTTATGGCTGAAATCTGTTTGGCGCCACCAGTCTAACCTCACACAAACATTCTTGGGAGTTTTTAGGGGAGTTTTTTTATCTCCCTGAGGCCTGAACACTGGTGATGGTGAAGAGGAGATGGAGAGGCTGAGGAGGCTGATTATTCTGCTGCTGAGGGGAGAGGGAGCTTATATGTGAGAGTGGCTTAAGAGGTGATTGGATAATAAAAGGGACCAATAAAAAATGGTCTACAGGCCGCATTTGGGCCCCTGACCAGAGTTTGGGCACCCCTAACGTACGCTTATACTGTAACTAATGTAATGCTCCTCTGACACCTCTGTCAAGGCTTTAGCTCTATCTCATGATGGTAGAGATATTACCTGAGAAGCTCTAGTTCAGGGGTAAATACCCAGGGTAAATGGACCCAGTGAGCCCTTAAAACCCATAATAGTAAAAAAAAAAAAAAAAAAAAAAAAATCCAACCTGTCTATTTTACATTCTGCTGAGACTGAGTTTGAAAAATCCACTAAATTTAATGATTTGTTTGGTGGCTAGAGTTGGTATTTTTGATGTTTTCTTGCAATGGTACAGAATCCAGAATTTATTTTAGATCCACTAAAAAAAATCTTCTTTGACTCACCTTCCAACCATTACTTTTGGCATTTTTTTTGTAACAGATTAGCATTCCAACAAACAAACAAAAAAAACAACAACATGAAGACCAACCTAGGTTCAAATATAACTGGTTACATATTACATTATATGACATAGTTTGATTCCCTTTATATTTTACTAGAAGTAGGTCTGTTTTTTCTTATGTTTCCATCTCTTTCTATTCTACATATTTAACCTTTACATAAGGCACTGCTACCTGCTTCTAAGGCTGTTTAATAAAAAAAATTGAAACATGTAAAAAACATTTGAGTGTCAACGACAGCCAGTAGAAATAGGGCAGTAATATTGTGCATGGCTCGGAGCTGCAGCTGGAGCTAATGCATATACATTCTCTTAGTGCATATATGGATGCATGTATGGGTGTTACATAAGCACACTCGTCCTGGATAGATGTCAGGTAGTGGTTAAAAATGTAGAGAGATGGAATCAGAGGAGAGGCTGGGGGCTGCTCTCATATCATCGCCAGAGAGTAATAACTCCAAATGCACAAGGACTGGGTTCAAAATGGAAGGTTAGGTAGAAGTGGTAAGTATACAGCGGGTCAGACTGTGTAGACAAAGATCCAAATGTCAGAAAATACAGAAGATAATACTTGTAAGGACCAAAAGACTTCCTATTTAGCAACCACAAAATGGACCACAAAATACTGTTGGACAGATTGGAAAAAAGAGTATGGTATTGCTGGGTCTGTTTTAAAGTGGTTTACCTCTTACTTAAGTGACAGAACTTTTTCTGTATATGCTAATGGTATTGTGTCTGAAGCCACTCCATTCTTGCATGGTGTTCCCCAGGGATCTGTCCTAGGTCCACTGTTGTTTTTAATGTGCATCAGCCCACTTGGAAAGATTTTGAACCATTTTAACAACATGTCTTACCATTTTTATGCTGATGACATACAGTTGTATTGCTTGTTCAGTGATTCTGAGTTCCACAAACTAACAGATTTATTGGATTGTCTTTCTTGTGTGAAGTTGTGGCTTGCTAGTAACTGTCTCCAACTAAACTCAAAAAAGACTGAAGCCCTAATTGTTGCCCCAGCAAACATAATCCCATCAATCTTTCAACACCTTGGTTCTCTGAGCTCCTCTGTCCAGTCGAGCATCAGAAATCTTGGTGTGTGGTTTGACCAGTCAGTGTCATTGGACTCCAATTCTAGACTTTTGTTCGGATTTTTTTTTTTTTACCATCTAAGAAATATTGCAAAATTGAGGGCAATTTTATCAGACTCGGATCTTGAGATGGTCATTCATGCTTTTATTACTTCTCATTTAGATTTCTATAACTCTGTTTTTAATTGTTTTAACAAATCTTCTCTTACTCGTCTTCAAATGGTTAAAAATGCTGTGGCAAGGCTTTTAACAGGATCTGACAGAAGGACACCCATTTTATCCTCCCTACACTCGCTTCCCATCAAATGTTGTATTGATTTTAAAATTTTAGTTTTAACTTTTAGAGCCCTAAATGGACAGACCCCACAATACATTGCTGATTTGTTGTGCCCCTACTGCCCTGGCTGAGCCCTCCGATCTTCTGGCCAGAGTCTTTTAAAGGTCCCAAAGACTCGCTATAAAACCCAGGGGGACCTGTCTTTTCAGGCTATAGCCCCCAGACTATGGACCGCCCTGCCCCTGTCCCTCCGTGTGGCCGACTCTGTCAATTCTTTAAAAAGGCAGCTTAAGACACTGTTAATTTTGTTGATTGTATGTGTTTATTATTATGATTGCACTTTGTGATTTTATCTGTGAAAAGCGCTCTATAAATAAACTATGCTTACTTTACTTACTTACATTCTGCATCCCTCATCATGCAGCCCTCATTCCTCATTGTGCATCCTTCATTACTTTTCTTACATCCCACATCCTCCATCCCTCATCCCACATCCCTCAACCTGCCTCCCTCAACCTGCATCCCTCATTCCGTATCCTTCATCACTATTCCCGCATCCCTCAACCTGCATCCCTCATTCCGTATCCTTCATCACTATTCCCGCATCCCTCAACCTGCATCCCTCATTCCGTATCCTTCATCACTATTCCCGCATCCCTCAACCTGCATCCCTCATTCCGTATCCTTCATCACTATTCCTGCATCCCTCAACCTGCATCCCTCATTCCGTATCCTTCATCACTATTCCTGCATCCCTCAACCTGCATCCCTCATTCCGTATCCTTCATCACTATTCCTGCATCCCTCAACCTGCATCCCTCATTCCGTATCCTTCATCACTATTCCCGCATCCCTCAACCTGCATCCCTCATTCCGTATCCTTCATCACTATTCCCGCATCCCTCAACCTGCATCCCTCATTCCGTATCCTTCATCACTATTCCCGCATCCCTCAACCTGCATCCCTCATTCCGTATCCTTCATCACTATTCCCGCATCCCTCAACCTGCATCCCTCATTCCGTATCCTTCATCACTATTCCTGCATCCCTCAACCTGCATCCCTCATTCCGTATCCTTCATCACTATTCCCGCATCCCTCAACCTGCATCCCTCATTCCGTATCCTTCATCACTATTCCCGCATCCCTCAACCTGCATCCCTCATTCCGTATCCTTCATCACTATTCCCGCATCCCTCAACCTGCATCCCTCATTCCGTATCCTTCATCACTATTCCTGCATCCCTCAACCTGCATCCCTCATTCCGTATCCTTCATCACTATTCCTGCATCCCTCAACCTGCATCCCTCATTCCGTATCCTTCATCACTATTCCTGCATCCCTCAACCTGCATCCCTCATTCCGTATCCTTCATCACTATTCCCGCATCCCTCAACCTGCATCCCTCATTCCGTATCCTTCATCACTATTCCCGCATCCCTCAACCTGCATCCCTCATTCCGTATCCTTCATCACTATTCCCGCATCCCTCAACCTGCATCCCTCATTCCGTATCCTTCATCACTATTCCCGCATCCCTCAACCTGCATCCCTCATTCCGTATCCTTCATCACTATTCCTGCATCCCTCAACCTGCATCCCTCATTCCGTATCCTTCATCACTATTCCCGCATCCCTCAACCTGCATCCCTCATTCCGTATCCTTCATCACTATTCCCGCATCCCTCAACCTGCATCCCTCATTCCGTATCCTTCATCACTATTCCCGCATCCCTCAACCTGCATCCCTCATTCCGTATCCTTCATCACTATTCCCGCATCCCTCAACCTGCATCCCTCATTCCGTATCCTTCATCACTATTCCCGCATCCCTCAACCTGCATCCCTCATTCCGTATCCTTCATCACTATTCCCGCATCCCTCAACCTGCATCCCTCATTCCGTATCCTTCATCACTATTCCCGCATCCCTCAACCTGCATCCCTCATTCCGTATCCTTCATCACTATTCCCGCATCCCTCAACCTGCATCCCTCATTCCGTATCCTTCATCACTATTCCTGCATCCCTCAACCTGCATCCCTCATTCCGTATCCTTCATCACTATTCCTGCATCCCTCAACCTGCATCCCTCATTCCGTATCCTTCATCACTATTCCCGCATCCCTCAACCTGCATCCCTCATTTTGTATCCTTCATCACTATTCCTACATCCCTCAACCTGCATCCCTCATTCCGTATGCTTCATCACTATTCCTACATCCCTCAACCTGCATCCCTCATTCCGTATCCTTCATCACTATTCCTACATCCCTCATCCTGCATCCCTCAACCTGCCTCCCTCATCCCTCATCTCTCATCCTTCATCCCTCATCCTGTACCCCTCATTACTACTCCTGCATCCCTCATCCTGTGTCCCTCATCCCACAGTCAACTCAACCTGATCAGATCATCATCATCCCTCCATCTTATCCAGCCCATCTTCCTCTAAACATTTCAACTCTGCCCTGTTGCTGTAGCCAGGTCCTTGCTAATGAATGATCCTTGAGTATAAATGTAAGATTGTAGGTGAGCATCTGTCTTTGAAGGACAATTACAGTTTGGGACCATGGGCAATTTCCTGGTGAGCCCGCCCTGCCTTTAATGAATGTAATATGTATCTGTATGACCTTGTATAAGACCTTTTCCCCCTCTCTTCCATTCTCCTGTGGCCTCTGGGAAAAATGAATAGCCCACCTTTGAACACAGTACACGCTGTATTCATATCCCATTAGGAAAATACACTCAGCAACCAAGAAGCAACAAAAGAGATTTTTTCCCCCCTATTTTTTCTAATGCAGGCTGCAAATCCATAAACAAATATGAATAGATGCGTACAGCGTGGTTATGAGCACAATGCACTGTCACTACAAGCTGCATTATCAAAGCTTCTCCCATTCAGAAACAAATCCTGTTTTTTCATTCAACAATATTTTCCCATGTGAATATTTTGGACTGCTACTTGTAAGTGTGCTGGCATAAAAAAAAATCATAGGGTTAAATGAAAATGACTGGGGCAGATATGAATCAATGACTGCAGGAAATGCTTACTTATTGATAACGGCTTCAAAGACATTCTGTGCGGGAGAGTGGGAGCCTGGAGATGCTGGCTTACGGTCACAGATACACAAATATCCATAAATCACTGCAGTGCTATGGTGTCTTAAAACTGGGGGAGGCAATTTTACATCAGAACCATTTTTTATAGGCTATATCAGTGCTATTATGGACACTTTATGGTTAATGGCTTGTTAAAAACTTTATTAAAGCAAGAAAAATGTTGTATACAAACAATAAAATATGAATGTGTCACAGTTGTGTCTCAAAGATGCAGTAAGTAGGAAACAAAAAATATAAGTCATTCCACTATAGCATAGCATTATTTATGTATTTATTTATCAATCAATTAATTATTTTCTATAGCTTTTTCCAATTAGGGTTGCAGGAGGCTGGTACAGTGTACATCCTGGACTCATATTTATTCATCTTTGATCGCTGGTACGGTGGCCCTGGAGGGCAATAAAAACACAGCATAAAAAAATGAAAACAACAATTGACAAACAAATGAATTAATTAGTTCATTAGTAGGGTATGCTGTATGTAACTTACCATAATGGAGAATCAGTGTTCTTTTCAACAAGGTTCCACCCAGGGCTGATGGGAGACGGTGTCATTTTCTGTGTGGCCCAGAAAACTCATCAGATCATGTTTTTCATATCCAGGCATAGAAAAACGGGCTTACCAGAGGTGGGATGAGTACCAAACATTTATACTTAAAGGGATCATAAGCAGCATGCACTCATACTGGTTTGAGAACAGTACTGCATCATATCTTGGCACACATGTAACTACTGATGAGTACAAGTTACTTTTCAGCCATTGAGCCATTGAGGTTCACTTATTGTAATGAAATCTCAACTGTCTCCAGCCCTGGGCCAGACAGACTGCCCTTTGACAATATTTTTTTTAACAGTAGTGGAGTAGATTACAGATTACGTGACTTAAATGAGTGGTAATTGTTATCACTTTGTGTCAAAAGCACAAAGTGATAACAATTACCAGCATTTATTTTTTGTAATTAATCAGCAGCAGTAGTAGATTTTTATTCCTATTGCATTTGTTTTCCAAAAGTTTGCATTCATAGAATTCTAACGGGCCTATAGTTAAAAACTGAGCTAGAGGCAGGTCAGAATTCTGTTAGAATCTGCTGCTAATAAGTTAAGATGCTGATGTCTTGTGCTGCAGTATAGCTCAGTTGGTGGAGCAGCAACACTCCAACACTTTGCCAAATGTCTCTCCCTGCGCTTACTCCCCAGGATTTCCTCCACTCCACTGTATACTATCCAGTAAAGCCTGAAAATGCTTAAAATGCTTAAAAATGCTTAAAAATATATATATTATATATTTTCCCATTCATTTCTACAGGGAGCAAAATAAAATAAAAAAATATTAATTTAGCCATTTCTGGACTGCAGGAACTAATTGTTGTTGTTTATATGCTTAATAAAAATTACTCTGAATCAATTTAATCCAGATCTGAGTCAGGTCCAGTTGCTAATGTGAACATACAAAAGTAGAATTTATGGTGATTGAAGAATAAATCTTAGCTTACAATGTCAAACTATTGTGGTCTGCCACATTTCTGTTACTATTTGTCCCGCATAACCTTAAAATAAAGAAATGTAAATTAGGTAGCCTTTAGCTTATATGCTAATTATAGACGCTAATTGCAACGTTAAATCAAACGGCTAAACGCTGACACACTCACTAATGTTAGAAAAGCAGGCTCTGATATTACTCACATGTGGCAGAGTGGTTCATCTGAGGTTTGGACATCAGTACATTCTAGAACATGAACACAAACTGTGGGATGTGCAATGTTTTCAATTTAATTTGCGCAATATAATTTTGATAACCTCAGAACAGAGACAACTTTGTGGACCTCAGGTTGGGAACCACTGCCTTAAATTATACTCGATTACAAGTAAACTTGCAGTAAAAATAATTACCCAAAAAATCTACTTAATTACAGTACTTTGAGTATTTGTAATGTATTAGTTACCTCTCTGTTACTTACCATTCTAGTTCTACTCCACACAAACAGCTCCTTTGAAGTGTTTGACTGCGTTCATGTTGAAACAGTCTTAAAAACTGTGTTAAGCAGCTGAGAACACGGCTGCTAAATGACTGATACAACAAACCTCTGTGCCTTCAGCTCGCTCTGTGTTTGGGTCCAAATATTTGCTGCAGCTGAGATGATAATTCGTGGCCTTGTGGAGCTTACGGCCTCACGCTGAGCCCTGCCGATGAGAGAGATCACACGCTCTCCATAGCAACGCATCCCAACCGCCGCCACACAACCTCCAAAAGAGCAGCCGGCAAGAAGACGCTCCTCTGCTGCTCTGTCGCTGAGTTTTTCTTCTTCAAACTCCTCTGTAATGAAGACAAAATGAGAATCACAGCCCCTCCATTTCTCTGTGTTTTTAAAATTTTAACAGCCACACATAAACCTGAGTAATAATGCCTTTTGCTTCATTTTTCATTGGTTAATTCGAACGCCTGTACAAACCAATCTAGGTCAGCTGTGATTGTTTCATCTTTGCTCTGGAATAAATTATAGTTGTGGCTTCTCTCTGTGTTGCCATGGTTACGGCGGTGTGTTGAGGGAGGGGGGAATTCTGGCTTCCAACTATATAAACTGTGTATTAAAACAAAGTACTGCTAATGCCAGTACTTCTCCGACTAATGCTACTACTGAAACTTTATACTCACAGCTCAAAGGTTAAAGTGGTCACATGAGATTACAATTTGGGGTTTTAACAACAAAATATGAGGTCAGCCCTAAGTTCCATGGTACATATGTTCCTCAGTACCTATGTTCCATGATACCTATGTTCCCGGAAGAACAGAGAGCTAGGAGCTAGAACATCAGAATGCACTATGTTCTCCAGTACATATCTGCCCTGGTTTCTGTGGACCGGGGAACATAGGTATTGAGGAACATAGGTACTTTCAAAAATATGCACATTCCCCAGTACCTATGTTTACTGTTCCATAGAAACTGGGGAACCTAGGTACTGGGGAACATATGTACCCTGACAACTGTGCAGGTACCCATGTTCCCCAGTACATATGCTTCCAAGTACATATGTTCCTTGGTGTCTGTGTTTCCCAGTTTTTGTGGGAACATAGGTACTGAAGGATATAGGTACTTTCCCAAATGTGCATGTACCTATGTTTCCTGGTACCTATGTTCCCAAGTTTCTGTGGACCGGGGAACAGAGGTACTTTCACAAATGCAGAGGTACCTATTTTTCCTCAGTACCTATGTTTCCCAGGGACCTATGTTCCTTGGTATCTGTGTTCCCCATTTTCTGTGGACTGGGAGAACATAGGTGGTGGGGAACATAGGTACTTTTACAAATGCACAGGTATCTAAGTTCCCCAGTGTTTATGGTCCCTGGTATCTATGTTCCCCAATATCTACTGTATGTTCCCCAATTTCTATGGGCCAGGGACATAGTACTTTCACAAATGTGCAGGTACCAATGTTCCCCAGTAGCTATGTTTTCAAGTACCTTTCTTCCCTACCTATGTTCCATGGTCCATAAAAACTGGGGAACATAGACAGACACCCCAAAATTTAGCAAAGGAAGGCAGTTAAAATGCTGAGGGTTGGGTACAAATGGTGAGGGGCCACAATCCTCTATGGGACAGAGCACTCACTTTGCTCCATGTTCCACACAAACACAAACGCCGTTGGCCACTGCTGTTTTATTTGGGTCACTTATTTTGGTTTATTAAGTGAAGTTGGTAGATTTGTTGGAGTCTAGTTTTCGGGACAACAGTTTGGATACATGCTAAATCAGTAACATGGTATAATGGAGCTAATGGATTTATGATTCCTGCCCACCTGGGGTTAGCGTCTCTAATGGGATGCAGGATTGCGCTGCCACTGCCTGAAACCAAGCCCGGCTTTCACACAGTGGCCTGTTTCCCATGGTTCATTTGAGCAAGTGACTGTACTCATTCAATCCCCATATATGGTACGTTCTAAAACCCACAGAACAGAGAAACAGTGGTGGAAAATGTACTACAGTTTTTTACTTAAATAAAAGTATTTTGCACAGATTCAAGAACTAATGAATCTGTTAAATGTGATTTTGCTGAAAAACTGTGCCGAAATGGAAGAGACTGAATCTGTCGGTGAGGTTTTTCTGAAGACTTTACTGCCTCTTTTATACTCATGTACTGTGTCCACACTGAGAACACAACAAAAACTAATGATTTTAAACCAAACTCAAAATACTTTTTACTTCAAACCAATTCAAAAAAGTAGTGGAATAAAAAGTACGGATACTTGCTCTAAAATGTAATGAAGTAAAAGTAAAAGTGCCCCTTGTAAAATTTACTCAAGTAAAGTACAGATACAAAAACAGAAAATCTAAAGTTAAAAGAACAACTTTTTTCTTTTTTGTTTTCTTTGTTTTCTTTTTTTTTTTTTTTTACCAGAAAATGGTTTGCCTATACATGCATGAGAAGGGGCGGGTAGCAGCCAATGAGAAAATGGGAACCCAACACCTGACCGTAACCATAATGTACTTGTTAACATCATAAATGAATATATGTTTTGTAGTGCTCCATTGGCATAGGAAGTAGCGTATTACAATGCAACCAGTAGCAGGCCCACTTTCCACTTTCCCCATCGGCTGCAGACTTCTCCTGACAAAGGCTGCAGTTCTGGGGACAGCTGCGTCCACATGTGTCCTGCAGCTCCACTCGTGTCTCCCCAGATGAAGTGACAAGGACCAAGCCACCAGCTCTGTCCCTTGTCTAGCTTATACTGAGAGATAGAAGCAGGATGATTTGTTCTACATGTCCGAAACTACTGTTCCTGCTCGGCTCCAGGGACAGAGGCAGTGGTCTTGGCTTTCTCAGGAGCTGACAGAGGCTGGACAGACGCACACAGCCACCAGCCCCACAGACTGCTCCCCAACAGAGGACCTTTCACAAATTAGCCACGGTGCTGCAGAATGTTCCTGCTGGAGCTGTCATTGTTAGAGTTTTGATCATCTGCAGGAGCCCAAGCCTGACCTGAGTCGGACACTATCCCTGGGCCGGACTCCTTAGCAGTTCCCTGTGGATGCAGTGTGTTTCGTATGGTGGCCCTGAAGGGCAAGTCACACCACAACAAAGTCAAAAATATGCAAATTTGAAAAAATATGCGCACAAATATGGAAACATGCACACAAAACACGCACACAAATTTGAAAACACAGACACAAATTTGGAAACATGCACATAAGTCCAAAAACATGCACACAAATTTGGAAACGCACACACAGATTCAGAAATATGCACACAAATTCGAAAATGCACACAAATTCAAAGACGCGCATAAATTTGAAAACACACACACAACTTTGAAAACACGGACACAAATTTGGAAACACCTAATACAAATTTGGAAGTGCACACAAATCCAAAAACAAGCACACAAATTCGGAAATTGTGTGCATGTTTCCAAATTTGTGTGCTTGTTTCAGTTATTGTTCATGTCCTTTTGACTTTGTTGGTTTGTCTTGCCCATTTTGTAATTCACATATTACATTTTGAGTATAAATGTTATATCCTTGTTGCACAGAACAGGTGGCACAGATCTGAGTTGTCTGCTGTAGAAGGTCCAACTTCAAGGACCCAGACCCAGACCATCATTTGTCTGAACCGAGGAACGCTGCACTCTGCATTTGACCCAGTGAGCGACCTGAGCAGCAGCTAAGGACTCCAGGTCTTGTGTGTTGATCTCTGTTGATAAAAAAAGCTTTTTCCAGCTGCGTCTTTTAGCGAAAGTGAAGCCGTTTCTATCTCGCAGTGACCTGGAAAAAGCTGTTCATGCTTTTATCAGTTCACTTATCGACTGCTGTAGTGCATTATATTTTGGCATCACACAGGCATCACTCCATTGTTTGCAACTGGTACAAAATGCAGCTGCCCAACTTTTATTTTTCAGAATTTTTGTTTTTAAAGCCCTTAATGGTCTTGCCCCTCCCTATTTATCAGAGATTTTAACCATCCACTGTCCCAGCAGAGCCCTCCAGTCGCAGATGCTTTTGGATGTCCCTAGGTCCCGGTACAAACATCATCTAAGTGCTATAGAAATAAACTTTGAGATCTTGAGCCAGGAAAATGGTCAGGAGAACCTAACTAACTATTACCACTGCTATAACTACTTGTCCTGGTACCCCTGCCTCTTCTGTTGCCATGGTCACGGTGGGCTGTAAAAGGATGGGGTTCTGGCGTCCGACTTTATTAAGTGTCTATTAAACGTATTGATGGCGTCAGACTAAAAGACATCATCTCTCTCACACTGATGTGGCTGGATGTGTTTTCTGAATGTGTGTCATATTTTTGTGCAGATCAAAGAGAAACATGTATAGCTCTATAAATAACATCATATAGTAATGCTGCAGTATAATGAGGCTCTGTGGAGGATGCATTCATGGGACAGTCTCAGTCAGGAAAGGCATAGGAACTTTAAGCAAAAGATGAACTATGTAAGAATTATATCCAGTTTACCCAATATGGTTACATTTTTAAGTAAGTTTTATTCAAATCCTAATTTAGTAACTTTAAAATGACCTAAATCACATTTAAGTTTAGCTTTGTTGCTTTTGACTATTTATAGGTACATGTGATTAAGAGGAGACAAAACATTTTTTTCAGTTTAGGACCAGGTTTTTACAGAGGAGTTTATTTATTTATTATTCCTAGCCTGGTTTACTGGGCATTTTACTCTTAAAAACAAGACAAAATTTGATATTTTAAGGCTACTGTCATTATTTATGTGAAAGACAAAATAAGATGTCCAAAATATATCTCCTCTGTAAAAACATTTTCATGTAACATGTCGAAAAACTTAATCAAAAATTTCAAACCTTGCTCTCTCCAATATTCAGATTTTGTTTTAAGAAATGTATGCATTTTTTTAAATGTAATAAATTTTTTTCATATATAATGGCTAATTTTAATTTGAAAACATTAAATAACTCAAAACTTGCATTACATTTCCCCCCCATATTTACATCAGTAATCTATAGGAACATTTTCACATTGATATCTGTTAATAAATTCTTTTCATTTGCAGTGTCTCACCTTAAGTAAGTTTATCAAAAGGAAGCTCAGATTAAAGAATAAAAATGTATTCCTGTAATTACTAAATTTCAAGTGTATAAGTACCACTCAAAACAATATTAGAATAAAATGATTTAAAAATAATTAATAATAATTGCAGGCCAATTTGGTTGTGGATACTTACTCATCTTTTTGTAGAGTTTTCTGGGTTTGTGATTTGATGTGGTTTATTTGTGGCTGATTTTTATTTTAATTGTTGTGTAACTCATTTCATTGCATTGTATTTTACACTGTAAAAATGTTTTGATGAGAACTCAAGGCAACAGGATCCCTCAATATTTTTGAGTTTTGAGTCCAAATCAAAATCTCAAGTTTTCAACAACTAATATTTTCTGTTCACCTAATTTAACGTTCACATGTTTGAAAACTTTCAATTTTAAGTTTTGCTCTCTATCATTATTGTTTAAATCATTTTACAGCCAATTTGCTATCCATTGTTCAGAAAAAGTATTATTTTTGATAATAATAAAAACATGATGTAGTAAATTTAACAAAAGAATTGCAGTTGTCAAAAACTTGACATTTTGAATTTGCCCCAAAGCTATTTTATTTTATTTTTTACAGTGTATGAATTTGTATACTGTTTGTCCATGTACCACCAGTGTTACCCGTCCCAAATACACGCTCGCACACAGACATTTTTGGACAGTATAGTTTTTATTGGCAGTACAGCTCTCTACTGGCACACATCCCTTTTATGGAATATTATAATACATCTTAAAAGTGCTTAACGATGCTTTCAAAATGACATATTAAACCTTCCAAAAGTACAGTGTAAACAGATAGAAAGATGAAAGCGCGCCCCTCGACAGCCTCGCACGGCTCCACATCCACTCTCATTACGTTCTCATGCTGGTTCTGATGAGCGGCACATGAATCATGCACATGAAGATTATTGAACAGGAACACTGGAGGCATGCACAGGCTGCTGGTGGAGGGTTACAGAGGGAGCCCCAGGAGGCTGTGGACAGGGGCCACTATGTACAGGAGTGGGACAGGGACGGGGGTCTGTTCAGGACTGGCATTAAGATGGGACTTTACAGATTTGAGTTGAAAATACGTAGCCTAAAGCAGTGGGTTCCAGTCTTTTTGGTCTTGTGTACCCCCTATTTTTTTTTCTCTTTTTTTTGTGTTGTCATGTCATGAATTCCCCTCTACTCATACAGTGTAAAAAAAAAAAAAAAAAAAATGCAGCAAAAATTTAAAAAACTCAAGGCAACAGGATCTCTCAAGATTTTTGAGTTTGGGGGCCTCAAATTTTCAACAACTAATATTTTTTTGTTCATCTAATTTGATGGATAGTAAGTTGGCTCTAAGATGAGTAAAAAAAAAATAATGATAGTGAGAAAAACTTTTTTTTTTTTACAGTTTTTAAACATATGAACATCAAATTATTGAAAACTTGAGATTTTGAGTTGTTCCCAAAACTCAAAAATCTTGAAGGATCCTGTTGCTGATATTTTTCTATATATTTTAATGTTAAAAGTTTACTTAAAAATAAATAATAATCTTAAACTCATGACAAATTTACTACAAAGAAAAATTAAATAACTCTCCTTTAAAACAAACTATTAAATCTAAAAAAACATGTAACAAATACAATATTCTAATAATAATCTTTAGCAGATTCACTTCCTTTTCATCAATGAGACTTGGACGTGTCTTTCATAGGTTTCAGTGGTTCAGTATAAAGAGATTGCAAATATTTTTTAATCTTGGAAATCAATTGTGAAATAACTCCATATACTCCTGAAAAGTACTCATGTACCGCTAGTGGTCCTCGTACCCCTGGTTGGAAAACACTGGCCTTAAGAATCATATTGGAAATTCAAATCGATATGTATTGTATTGTTGCAAAAACGTATCGTTACATTCTACATCCCATTCATTTTTATGCAAAGGAGCAAAATAAAATATATTAATTTAGACATTTTTAGACAACAGGAATAAATGGTGGTTGTTTATATATTTGTAAAAATTTACTATGTAATAATATAAACCAGATCTGATTTAGCTATAGTTGCTATAGTGAACTTATTAAAATACGATTAGTGGTAATGGACATTTTAAATCTGAGTGAACACTGACAAACTGCTCTGATTCACCATAACATTAATATTAATAAATGTAAATTACATATTCTTTAGCTTATATGCTAATTATAGACGCGATATGCTATGTTATGGAATTAGCATCACTAATATTTTCTAACCAGGCTCTGTTAATACTCACATGTGGTGCATTGGTAGTGAGTTTCCAAAATCATTCTGTCCATTCATAATTGGCAATCTTTGGTGGCTAATGCTAATTCCTCCATTAAAATGTATTCTGATCTGTTTAACTGGAACACAGATGTTGTGTACAAGCACCAAAAAGTAGCCTAAACTCCATTTTCCTTTTGGTAAGAACTAAAAAGATTTTATGGAAACACAGCTAGTAGGCAATAGTGGACTTGGATGTCAGCAGTTAGCATTAGCATAAGTACACTCTGGCGGCCATTTTGAAAAGCTTGAAAAACTAGCTAGAACACAACAAAAGCTTGTCATTTTACGAGTGAAAGATTTGTGGGCCTTTAGTGCCAGGTTTGAACAGAAGTCCCCCGCAGTCTGAACCCCTCAGAACATTAAAATTCACATTTAATATACAAATATACAAATGTACACTTCTCATTTATGGTTTCTTTACATTTTCTTGGCTTTAGGTACAAAAGTCTCTCTCCTGCCACCCGCTGATTGTCTCTTGGCGCTTTAGTTTCACATTCAGTTCAAAATAACAGCGTGATCCACCGTCGTCAGGTCAGTGGTAGGTTCCAACACAAAACGTATCCCCCTTTTTTTTTTTATCCAGAAACATGCCACTTTGAGCTTCCCAAGGCAGTTATCCAGAAACAATATAATACATACAGTAGGTGGTGGGTGACCTTTGACCTTTGGCAGTGACACCATATTTTTCCATAGTTTTGCAGATGGAGCACGATATTGAAAAATAGGACCACAGTAGATCACAATAGAAAACCACATGCTTTATATAGAGTTAAAATGTGGGTATTAATATGTACATTTTACACATTTGAATAATACATAAGTTTAATAATTTAACACAAGGATGACTTTTCTCTTTGGGATGGTTCAGTGTATTTACAGCAGGTACTTAAATATACATACATTTGATATGGAGCTATTATTAGAGCAAAACTATTTATGAATTCATAAGGAGGTTTGTGCAGTGGGTTATTGTGTAAAATTATATGAAAAAAGCACAAAAATAGATATTGTTTATTTTATATAATGTTGTAACTTTTGTGACAACCCTACCGTGTCACCCAAGTTTAAATGTGTGTACATCTAGGAGTTTGTTTGCCCTGAGTTTAGACTTACAGGCTGTGGACCAGTAAATAAAAACAAACAGCAGATAACAGCGGGAAGCAATAATTTATGCTGGGAATGCAACAATCAAATAGTAATCCACAAATTTAGACACACAAGCTACACTGTGTTATCTGTTACTGAGATAAATACACAGTAAATTGATATATGGTGTTAAATTAGTGTCTAGTGGTAAATTTACTCTCTATAGGGTTGACATTTTGAGTGACATCAACATGACAGTAATAGGGATCCAGTCTTCATTTTTTATAATAAAAATGCAACATTTATGCCTCAGTCAAGATTGTCCTGAGACGCTTGCAGCAAATGTACACTGAAGTCTGAAACTGGAGATACTGTTATCTTTAGAGAAACAGATGTTGTAAATCTTATTAATCACCTGCAGTGTTCTCTAAAGTGACATTCAAGGTAAAAGTTTTCAATCGCTGCCCATTAAATGATGGGAGTGAGTCATTAAAATGCAGTCAAATTATGTGTTCCATTGTTCACCAGTGTCATGGTGCTGTGTTGCTTTCACACTGAGATTCCAAATCTAGAGTAGAGAGTTAATTTAACACTACATACATAGATAAGGACCATAAAGACTCTAACATAGGGTTAAATTCCATCTATTCTATTATAATGATGTATTTAAACATGCTGTCATAGGTCAGGAGAGGCTGTGGTACACTGACATCTCACTCGCAAACCTACACTATTCTGAACATGAAACATCAACACTAAGGTCTAGAGGTTTTTTTTAGACTTCAATGACAGTAAAACCTTTGCAAAGTTGTTATATACCGTCTGCTTTTTCAGTATACAGCGATTTCCCCTGTTTAATAACACAAATAATGTTTATGAGGATAATCTAGTGCTGAACATAAAGCATCCTCATCTATTCACATTGAGCAAAATGTTAAACAACAAAAGCCTATAATAGCCTATAATTAACAAATGCTGCAGACTTTTATGCATTTTTCCAATTGTTTTTATGAATAAAAATAATCTTGGTTATTTTATCAGACAGCAGTAGGCTTATAAAAAATTTGCCATACTCTTTGTGTGTCCCTTCTTGGCAAACACGTTTTTATTGACAGGTCTACAGCCTGTCAGTCAAAACTCAGGGTAAAGGAAGCCCTAGATGCACACAAATCTAAATACAGATTCTACACACATCTCAATACATACATGCAAATCTAAATATGGATTCTCAGATAGTCTTGCCACAATAATATCCCCGTATTTCTCTGTACAATATCACTACTGTTACTGTTATGAGCATATTTTACACTTTGTGCTGTACAAGGTTCTCCCAAAGCTACTAAAACAAGAGATGATCCATGTAGCACCTTCTGATTTAGAGATAATATCCATATTTCAGCATTTATAGTCCACTGTTTCCATTTCTAAAACCTGCAGAGCTGAAAGGAAGGAATAATAACAATCATATACCATAATATTGTCTATATGTGGGTCTGGCCTTGTACTGTCAGGTCCAAATACCTATAGATCAATACTGTATGTCTGAGTTTATATTTAGATCTGACAACTCTGGGACTAAGGCAGGGATAGCAGCAAAAGACAGAACTACATATTGAAAAAGATACGACATAATTTAGACAAGAAAAAGACAAGCTAGGGCAGAGGTGGGTTATTATTCATTCATTGTGGTGAGCTAATAATGTTCCCACACCCGTCCTGGGGCAGATTGACGGAGACGTGGCTGCCATTCTGTGCCTATGGCTTCTTCAACAATCAAACACACAGTCACACTTTTAAAAAGGCAAGGTTTGTGAAATGGTTTGCCCAAGCACACAACGGCAGTAAGCAATGCTGGTAGGGGAAATTAATCCGTCAACCTTCCGGTTAGTGCTGCTGCAACATTACAGTATATTTACTTCTCTAGAGCAGTGGTCCCCAAACACTGGGTTGGAATCTAAAGATGGGCTGGCAAATTTTTTTTCGGGTCACCAGCAAATAAACCAAACTTTAATTTTACAAATCCTAAAAATGTTTTTTTTTTTCACTTAATTAAAGAGTGTTACTTAAAAGACAGTAGTTGCTTTAGCCTGACACCACCAAATAATTGGAATAATCACTGTTATAACACTGTAGACTTAGGTTACGTTCAGACTGCAGCAAAAGTGGCCTAAATCGGACTTTTACATAACAGTGTCTGATTTTTTATTGGCAGTGTGAACAACACAAATCAGATATTTTTCAAATATGACTCAGGCCACTTTCATATATGCTCCTAAATCACATTTTAATCTTACTTTTACTACATTATAATGCAACACATGCCACAGTTCTGCACTGGAAGAGGCAGGAACTGGACAGATCAAATCAGAACAGGCCTGCAGACAACAGTGGTGGAGCTGGTCAGTAAGCTTTTGAAATTTATTTGTATTTTGGATAAAAATAAAATATTCAGTAATTGGTGGCACTGACAGATGTAATAATATATTTGCCTTGACATTCTAAAATGATGGATAAACTCTGCGTCAGTGAAGCCTCTCATGTCACAATCAAGGCTACATCATGTCTTCTTTTGCGGATGTGGATCACTTCAGGGCTGTAGACGATTTACACAGAGACTGATGGAGGTCACTCTTAAAATGTAATGTGAACAGTCACACAAAAAAATCAGATTCCAGCAAAAAAAACAAAAAACAGAATTGAGCATTAAGACCTGCAGTATGAACATAGCCTTAGATTCTCCAACTCACCTAACATATGGATGTCTTTGGATGGTGGGTAACACAGTGCTGGACATACAGACTTTGTTGATAATATATTTACATTTAGGATAATTTGACCGAGTGTACCTAATAATGTGGCCGGTGCATGTATCTCCAGTCTAGATGGCACCATCTGCTCTCCGTAATGGTAGAGAAGCACAACCATTCCAGCCATTTACCATTTAACTACCAACTTCCTTCCACAATATAATGAGCCGAGTAATAGCAGTAATTTGAATGATGAGATAAGTGGCGTGTAATGCTAGTAATAGGATTCTAGTCTGGGATTTAGTGACAGGTGAAAAATAACTCCAGGTTGAAGCAGCCCAGTGATGAAAAATAAGATGTTTTTTTTTACTCTGACATTGTGACTTGTGTTTGCAGAGATCTGGGCGACGATCTGGCAGGGTTTTTGTCAGTCGTGTGGCAGTTAGTGCAACTTCATAAACTCCTAGCTTACTGCCGAGTTTGGCTTCTCAATAGATCAGCGGCACAGTGTCAGATTAATGTTTTTGAGCCTGCATCAAGATAAAAAGGTAAGTTTGAATAAAGGACTAATTAAACGTCAAGCAGTTTAACTAACAGTAGGGGGCTGACCCGGGCTGGTATCACATCACACTTCTAAGACTTCATTACTGACTTGGATATATTTAGGCTCCATTAAACTCTGTGCTTTACTACAGATAAATATTTAGCTTCGAAGTTAGTGTGCTGCTGTATATTTAATCTATGTTTTAAGATGTATATTGCATTCTTGCCTTTATTAGATAGAGACAGTCAGGCAGACAGGCAATCACTTCATTTGTTTGGCATGCACTCCACCAGGCGAGCCACTGTGGCACCCTCACAAAGCCAAATTTGATTATATTTTTCCTAAATATTGCAGCTCTTATCAGGGATCAGTGCAGTGGAGTGGATCAGGACCATGGACAGCGCACTGAGATTGGTCAAAGTTGTATATATTATTTTTTCAGTAAAGAACTTCTCTGCTCTTATAGACAAATCATATTGTAATGGTTTTCTCTAGTTACTGTATGACCTTTACATAGATTGTGAATTTGTATATGTAAAAAAATAAACAATGATTTACTATGATTGGCATATTTTAGGCAGGGCTTCACAAAACGCAACAGCAATGTTGTTTCAAGAGCATACTGTACATAACCCTAGCCCTAATATGCCATTCAATTGTCAGTCATATGGCAGGGTAAGATAAACTAAAGTAAATGTGAGTTGCTATAAGGTGTAAAAGATAGTATTCTTTTCTGTTATATATAGCTTAGAGAGAATATACAGTGAAGCCCGAAATTATTCATACCCCTGCCAAATTCTGACTTAAAGTTGCTTTCATTCAACCAACATGCCACTTTTTGTTCAAAAAAAAAAAGCTGAGAAATATATTTTTTTCACAATGATACCTCTTTTACATCGTCTTATTATCTTTTGGGAGAAGCCTGTTCCATTTCCAGTCATAAAAACTTGCTGGTTGAATGAAAGTAACTTTAAGTCAGAATTTGCCAGGGGTATGAATAATTTCAGGCTTCACTGTATGTTTTTTTCTGACTTTGTGAAATAGTTTTGGACACCTTTGTATAAACATTTCATGTTTTAACTTAAAATAATGTATATGTATGGAAAACCTCTTCTTTTTGGAGAGCTGTTATTTTGAATTGCAGAAAACACTTTGAGGCCCTGTTGGCCCCGCCCCCCACAGTCTGTCAGCTCAGAGACCTTTGCATACTTTGTAGTTTATAATAGGTGTGCTGCAGTGTAGTACTGCAGCGCCTATAAGGGCATAACTGCTTCGTGACGACCTCCTTTGAGGTGACACATGAATAAAATTGTGCGGATTTGAGACAGACATGAGGAGAATCACTGAGTGCTTGTACTGAACGGTGGGGGATAGACAGAGCATAATAAAATAGCCAATTAGCACAGCTAGTAGCAGCATGAAGCTAACAGATAGATAAATGAGCTGACTGCTTGGTGGTTTAAGCAGTTTAAGTGCTGAAATTATCAGAAAGACTCTGGTGTATGTGCTTTGGAAACCTGCAGGAGCATTACACAGGATTACTGTATGCTGAGGCAAACTCTGCAGTAACGGTAGCAGTTGCATTACCATTATTATTATTATGCGTGAATGAATCAAAGTACTACTCCAATTTTTTTTTTTTTTTTTTTTTTTTTTGGTGGAAACAATATTATAACATGGTTAAAAGCTCAAAGAAGTTGATTTCGCTGAATAGGTCCCCTTTAATAACCCCTCTAGGCACCTATAGATTGTACTATTACTCTACTCTTTAGTTTATTATTACCATTAACTATTGCCAGACCATATGGTACTGCACATATCCAGAGTAATAACACTCTACATCCACTAAAATGTCTAATAATTACAGTATAAGTGGAGTCCTTTTCACTCCCATTGTATAAATAACTGTTAAATGTATTATGATGGTGACACATTGCAGCACCATGTACATAGGATAATATGACGACACTGCATCATAAAATTACATGATGACCATGATGAATATGGGGCAGGGTAGACATAGTGGCGGCTGAAGTAATGCATCTTGGGAGTCCAGGCCTACATACATGTTATTATTTTTATATGGTGTAAGAATGATGAAATATGGCTGCTGTGGAAGGGGCAAAAAAGTTTGGTTGGATACAATTTGAGAGCTCTTGATGGCCTTTACCTAACTCTGCATGTTTATATTACAGCACAACTCATAAAATCACATGGAAATAGGATAATAATTTAGTTTAGTGCCTCCAGTCATGGTCACACTGGATTGGGAATAGAACAAATTGTGATTAAAGAGTAATATGCCCCGGCAGCTCTGAATGATGGGAGAATGAGTTTCCTTGTGGGGACAGAACTTATAGCTCCACTTTTTATTCCATTGTTTTGCCTTAAAATGATTATGATCCATGACTGTTAAATGGCACATTCAGAGCTAATTAGAGCCATGTCTGAGTAGTTTTATTTCATCTTTTGTGCTACGGTACTTTTTCACTCTCTGTAAACTTAATGAGATATGCGAGTTTGGCAATAAAGTTTGATGTCAGCTTCAGAATGAATGTTTCTATGTTGAGTTTTTCATTTAGAGTTTGTAAATATAGGCATTATAGGGCTGGATATTAGCCTTGTTAGACATTGGGGATGGGACAAAATGTCTTCTACAGCAGTGATTCTCAAACTTGTCACACCACCTTAGAAAAATATTTGGTCTTTAGTACCATCGTGAGTAGACTAAAAAAAGCACAACCATATAAGAACAAAACCTGCACTAAACAAGGACTAAATTGGACAAACCCTAGAATAAAACAGGACTAAACCAGGACATAACTAGAACTAAGCAGTGGTACAAATTTAATCTCCAACCAGCGCAGGACTAAAACAAGAATAAAACTAGCTCTAAATTAAGCTAAATCAGGACTTGAACTGCAAAAAACTCCTGTGTTCCACCAGAAGAAGCCTGTGTACCGTTAGTGGTATCTCAACCACAGTTTGGGCACCAGTGGTCTTCACTTTAAGTCCCAGCAGGACTCAGAGGGGAACAAAAATCGCTCTAAATTAAGCTAAATCAGGCTTCAAACCACAAAAGACTCCTAAATATCACCAGAGATAGGGACAATCATACTAACTTCAGCCACAACTGAACAAACTTGACAGTTGGGAATTTATAAAACCTAAATTGTCAGTGCAGTTTTTACCCCTCAAGGACACTTTAATAATCACATGACAGGGAATTCTGGAAATAGAAATTTATTTTATTAATTACTGCAGGGGTGAATGGAGTCTTTTGCTGCTACAGTAAAGACCCTCTCATGTGACTTTTAGTTTATAACATGTTATGAAACAGCACGGCTCCAACCATTTTAAAATCTGCCAGGTTACGTTTGGATGCTTTGGATCACTTGTTATGGTTTTGTAAAGAAATAACTATATTTTTACATACATCCTTTCGAAAAAATGTGAGGGAAATAATAATTTTAGGGCTGAACAGTGCAATTTGTAAGCTTACAAAAGCAGACACTGTTGCGATACTTATAACATGTTGTGTAGTGAAATATGCCAAAGCTCCAGTCAGAAAAGCTGTGATTAAATACTTGAAAAGGCAATGTAGGAATGCAAAGCAAATGAAAAAATGCCTCAAGTTCTGTGCTTGGTTTTTGGCCACCAAAGCCAGCCCAGATAGACATTTTTGGCAGAGTTTGGGGCCTGTTTTGTACCTTACCTTGCCCCACGTCTTTTTAAAGTTGTGTTGCCAAAGCGTAGCACCATCTTATCACTAGAGTTGAGTATAGAAGGCTTTATATACAATGATATATTTTTTGTCTATCCACCTTCAATCAGGGCTGGACTGTGGTGGGCAGCAATATAAGCCAGCATGCCCAAAATCCTATGCTGTTGGGGGCTATATCCTCCTAGCTGGCTCTCCAAATTAAGGCAAACAGCTTCTAGGTGACAGGTCTAAAGCCATTCATGGCAAGAAAAACAACAACAATAATTATGTTGTCCTGGTGTGCTAGGGACCCACCTTGGAGCCAGGCCTGGGGTTTGAATGCAAGCAGTGTGCAGATGGATGCAATTTGAATCAGGAAGTATTGGTATGTTATGTATTAAATTCTTACCATAAGGGTAAATTATGTCTTTTGCTGCTATAGCCCTGACCTTGCTATGTGACTCTAAAGCTGTCTACGGTACACAGCATGTTACAATGTGCTTATTACTTTTTGGTATTTTGAAAATAAAAAATAAATTGCATGTAATTCCAACCCAGCATTCGTAGATATATCCACAATTCCACTGCAAACATAACAAAGCACATGAATTCACTGGCAATTTCAGCAGTTATATTATTATCCCAATGTGGTGAGGTACGTTAATGCTCCAATCAGAAAAGCTGGGATTAAACACTTGAAAAGGCTGGTAAGCAATGGTAAGCAACAACAAAAAAAATCACATTACTGAATATGCCTCTCTGTTCTGTGTTTGACTTTTAGTTCATGGAAACCAGTTTAGAATGGCTCTTGGCAGAATTTGGGGCCCATTTCCTGCCCAACCTTGCGCCATCTTTTTAATGAAAGTCTTTTTGAAAGTAGTGTTGCACAAAGTGTAGCACCATCTTATCACAAATGTAGAGTTCAGAAGGGTCTAAGAGCTGCACCGTATGTCTATCCATCCATCTTCAATCGCTCTATCTGGGGCCAGGTTACGGGGGCCAAGCAGAAATGCCCAGAATATATCTCCTCCTTTCTTGAAAGACCACCTTATTGTGGTGGAAAGGTTTGGGTACCCAAATAATCCTAGGAGCTATGTTGTCGGGGGGCTAAATCCTCCTGGCTGGCTCTCCTAATTAAGGCAACCAGGTCCTATGTTGTCCAATGTGCCAGAGGCCCACCCTGGAGCCAAGCCGTGAGTTGAAGCTTGAATGTGAAGATTGGGGAATCATTCTGGGCCCACTGCCTACCAGAGGGAACTTTCTCTGCAAATTCAAGTTTTTCAGCGTAAGTGTAAATAGTCTTTTGCTGCTATACCACTAAAATTTTCAGGTGATTTAAAAGCTGCCTATGGTACACAACATCATTACTTTTTGGCACGTTAAGAATCAAAAACAAAAGTTGCGAAGTGTAAGCCATTCTTGGATGTGTGCACAATTCCACTGCAAACATGACAAAGCAGATGAATTCAGTCGCAATTTCAACAGTTATTATTATGATCCCAATGCTTTTGAACATGCAGTGTGCGAAAACTGAGGTACATCAAAGCTCCAATCAGAAAAGCTGTGATTAAATACTTGAAAAGGCAGAGTAGGAACGCAAAGAAAAATGCCTGCAAGCGACGATAGTTCTGTGCTCTGTCCTTGTCCCTTTGACCCAGAAGTTTTGGCCCTGTTTTCTCACCATACCTTGTCCCATCTCATCTGGTGCCGATGTTCTTGTACTGGCACAGCAGGAGGTTGCGGAAGGTCTTTTTGAAGGTGGCGTTGCACAGGGCGTAGCAGGCCGGGTTGATGGTGGAGTTGACGTAGCAGAGCCAGTAGCCAATGGCCCACACTGTGTCGGGGACGCAGGACTGGCAGAAGGTGGAGATCAGGACCATCACGTTGTAGGGAGTCCACGTGATGATGAAGGCCAAGAGGATGGCAAAGATAGTCTTGGTTACCTAGACAGAAAAAAAAAATGATTAAAGTAATTAGACTTATGAATATTGCTGAATAATGAAAAATTAAAAACTGCCTAAGGTTAGAAATAGAAATGTTCTCTTGTTGCGTGCTGTGAAGGGGACTCTAGGGACGATAGACTGGGATCCCAGCTTTACTATGCTATGATAAAGGGCTTATATTATGCTTTTATCTATCTTTTTAAACCAATCTTGGTCACCTCTAGAACAGCAGCACGTTTTACAACCTTTAAGTACATTAAGTGACTAAAAGAAACCGTTTCTAATTATTATTACTGCCATAGGAAAACAGGTGAGGGCAGCAGAGTGCAGATTGTTATGTTTTAATCAGAATCAGTGAAAAAAAAAAAAAAATTGTATGATGCCAAAATGTAAAAATAGCTGTGAGGAATCAAGGGAAACAGAGCAGTACATCACTTCTTTGATAAATAAATGAGAGCAAAGTTCTAAGGCCTCAGAAAGGCTGTGCCAGAGAATACAGGATTTCTTAAAGAGGCATGAATGAAACAACACATGACTCCAGGTATGTTTTTGATGAGGGAACATTATAACAAGGGAGGAAGCTCAGAATGGTCACATTTTGTATAATATAGTCACTTATAGCCTAATAGCCAATAATGTATTTAGCAACACATTGCATTTGTTTGGGTAAAAATCTGAAAGGAATTAAAGGAGTACTATGCAACTTTTCAAATTTCTTTGCTGTTTTGGTTGTTGTTTTCACTACAGAGCTCTCCCCACATTTCTTGATTCTTGTTTTCTCCTTCTGGTATCAGTACAAAGGGTTCTGGCTGCTCGGCCTTGTCACTTTCTCACGACTTCAGGGACACCAAGTCAGGGATCTCATTCTTGAAAAGCTGGTTTGTGAAAAAAAAAAAGAAAAAAAAAAGTAAACAGACTGTGGCCACCACACTTTCATAAAAAAGGCCTATTTTGCATCAGCTTGGTTCACCTCTGTGAATGAGCTATATGTGGCATTATAAAGTTTTAAATAGTTATTAGATGAGTAGTGAATATTGCAGAGTAATGAGAAATTAAAAATGGCCTAGGGTTATGTTGACTGTAATAGAAGTATTCCCTTGTTGCATGCTGTGAATGGAATGAAACTTGCAATAGAGTATTATGACAGCTGGAATTATTGTTACTACTATTTGGAATTAACTTTTTTTCTTTTCTTTTTTTTTCTTTTTTTTGAGCAGGCCTAGACAAAATGATATTATGTATTGCTAGGTAGACTGCCCAATAGCAGTCATTTATGGCAGTTCCAATGAATGAAAAGTGGTTACACATCAAACAAGGCAATCTAATAAAAATGTTCAGATTAAACAATAAAGGCTGAGGACTGATCAGCAGGGCTTACCACTGTTAATGAATAATGTGTGTGGATGCAAAGTTTTGAACAGAAATTATTATATTGCAGTGTAATGAGAAATTGAAAAACTGCCTAAGGTTACATTGACTTTAATAGAAATTTGCAGACTTGCAAAGTGGTTTGTGTCTCAGCCTCTTTGCAAGGAGGTTGTAGGGTCCAGGGCCGTTTTGAGCTTTGTGGGTGCAAGATGCTGTTTAGGGGCCCCTCCAATGGAGAGACTCCTAATCCCTTGATGCCAAAATGTATTACACGTTATGAGCAAAACAGGCAGAATGGCATTTAGCAGAGTTTGGGGGCTATATGCTCCTGGCAGCCTCTCCTAATTAAGGCAAACAGGTCTTAAGTGACAGTTCTCAAACCATTCATGGCCAGGAAAACAACGACAATTATGTTGTCCAGTGGGCCGGGGACCAACCCAGAGGCAAGCCTGGGGTTGGGGCTTGAATGTGAGGATTGGTGATCATCCTGGGCCCATCATCTACACAATCTATTCAACTTTACTAGCAAAACACACAATTCTCCACAGACAAGGCTAAACATTTTGCTTTGGGGCCCCCTTGTGGCTTGTGGGGCCCTCTGCATGTGCATAGTGCGTATATAGGTAGAAACGGCCCTGGTGGGTTCAATGCTCGGGCCGGCTAACACACAACCTCACAGAATCGCACACTAATTTGGAACACTTCATACCCATTTGTTAATGGTAATGTCTACAAAATGGTGCGTTACTGCCCCCAACAGGTGTACAAAGATACTGTTACTTTGTTTGTTTGTAAAAATATGTCTATGAGTAAAGAAAACACTACCACCACCACATTCAAAAATAAACAGCCGCTGGTCAGATCCATGGCTCACTGTAGACTCTGGGGATCAGGATGTTCACGAACTACAGAATGAATCAGAGAAGAGGTGGTTGACGGAAAGTGGTGGGATGTGTGAGCTGGCAGAGTTTAGCGGCATCAAGAGACAGGTAACATCGATATCAAGGCTACTCCCCGAAGCTAATGCCTTGAAATGTTGACTCAAGGTTAGTAGAAAAAGGGAAAATATAAGTGGCATTTTCTTTTTAGAGAATTTAAATTCCCCAAACCTTCTTTTCCCTTGCTGCCATTTGCCTCTTCCTCTTCATCTGGCTGCGGGCGATGCTGGCGAACTTGCGGGCCACAGTCCTGGGGCGGCTGATGGGTATGGAGTGTCCCTCAGTGCCCTCTACAGGCGGGACGATCTCTATGGCGGTGATGCACTCGTCACCAGCCTGTTTGGTCACGATCTTTATCTTGGACCACCTGGAACTTGGGTTGAGTTTACCTGAAGCGGGGTTGGGTGTTGACGTGGTGAGGGTGTTGACTTTTTCTGCCCCCTAAAACAGAAAAAACAAAGTGTATATTGAGAGTACAATAACACTTCCATGGTCTGTCCAGCGTATCATATGAATTCAGTACTTTTAGGATGTAGCCTTCAGCTCATCTTGCAGTAATTGCTTCAATAAAAAATTTACTGAAAATCAAGTTGCTAATGTTCTCTACCCAGGCACTGACATTACACCACTAGAGTCAGCTGTTTACCATTTAGAATTTTGTGGCTGTTTCAGAAAGAAATGGTTGGTCTTTGATGACATTTTCAGGAAAGGTTATCCAAGGTCCAATATATCCTGGAACACTGTATGGATTAAAGCATTTTTAAAAGGATTCTGCAACATCAGTGGACTTTCAAATGAGGGGCTAAGTGAATAAGTAGGAGACCGTGCTGGCCAATTTTTTAGCAAAGATTATGTCTATTAAAGAATATAACTTGATAACCATCAGGACAAAAATCTGTAAAAGAAATAGAGGAACACTTTATCTGATTCTACACTTGAGACAGAGTAACTACAAATTATCTACTATAAAACACACGCTATAACAAAAGGCAATATCATAATTAAGATGATAAGTACATTTTGTGTACTTACAGTTTCTAGGTACAATTGTAATACAAATACTCTCTATCAAAGTGCATTTTGCTTTTTCGAAAACAGTACAATTACTACTTTACCAGGTGATAATATAAACTTTGAAAGAGAAGTTTGCACTTAGAAACTGTAAGTACACAACATTCCATAATGTAAGTACAATGTAAGTACATGTTAATACAGTTTGTTACACTACAGGTTATATTGTAGTTTCTTTGTAATTACACATTAGTTACACTGCATTTAGAGTAGTGTGTAGTGTGTGTAGTGTTACTGAAAAGAGAAAATACAGGAGCTAGACAAATGTTGGTGCCTTCAAGGATCTTTTGTGACAAGTATTGGGCAGATCAACAGTGGCTCTGTAAGTTTAGCTCAATTCATTTAATTTCAGTTTTATTTCTAAAGCTCAGTATCACAACAAAAGTCACCTCAAAGCATTTAACAAACATTTAATCAGACATAAACACACAACCAGACATAACACACACACATAACAATAACTGCACTAAACTAAGTAGACCCAGGACATCCCCATTCTTAGACCCATACTGCACTACTCCCATGGAAACACACTCTGATAGACAACTAATCACTCTTACAGTCATTCCCTATGGGGCATTTAGATTTTCCAGCACACACATGAAGTTTTTGGACATTAGTCGATTGACAGTGGGACAAAGAGAACCCACAGTAACACATGAAGGGCATACAGACTACCCTCAGAGATTGTTGACAAGAGGCCTATTTTCATGCAGGGCCAGGCCTTATTTCCCTCCATAGGCCAGCCACCTCTGGGTATTACAAGCTACACAGGTCACATATTCCACACCCCAAAATATATTTCCAGGCCTAAATAAATTTTGTAGACTGACAAGTGCACATCAAATTATACCAAAAATGACCACAATGACAGCATGGCTTCTCATATTAATCTTATTTACTCTTATAGCCCTTCATCACTTTGACACATGTGATCTCCCGGGCTGGGAAAATTCAAATTATGAAAAACATATATGCATAACATGTCCCTGGAAGAAACAAGACAACCCACAATAACACAGGGAGGGCATGCAGAAGGGTAGTGATGTAATGATGCACTAATTATGACAATATATATATATTTTTAACATAGCCTAGCATAGGCTATGTTATGTGTCTCCTTATCAAACTTACTCAAAATTGTTGTAAATTTCTTATAAACAGAAATTAAATTTAAAAAAGTGCATATTAAAACAAATGACATGTCAGAATAACAAAAAAAATACAAATACCTATATGTACTACTTTGTTAGTGACATTTATTACTGTTCTACTATGCCCACCAATAAAAAACAAAAAACAGTGAAGTCTTTAAAAGAGGATCACTATTCATTATTACTTCTACTGATTCAAAATGTTTTTCTTTTGCCTTTGATTTTTAGCTGATTTATGGCGCATTGTTACTTACCTAGTTCTGTGCTATTGCAAAATTTGGGCCAAAGATTCTACCTCCAGCCGCATGGGGCCAGTAAAAAAACACCAAAATTACCTTTAGTGGATTCTGTACCATTGTGAAATTTAAGAGCTGTGTGGCTCAATGGATTGAGAATTTACACCTAAAATAGAAGATCTGAGTCCAGGTCTGGGCACTTTATCTTTACCACTGAGATAGAGACAGTGCCTTTAGATACAATGGTGTCTGCCTCCCCAGCCCGTGAAGATAACGATTCTGAAATTAGATACGCAAGGAAAGGCAGGTGTGTGAGAAATCAGATCAGAACTGGGGACAGACTTTGTGGACAGAGGAAGAGCAGCGGATAAGAGTAAACAGAAAGGGTCGAGCATGGAAAGTGATAGTCCTGAGAGCCACGCTTTATTCTCCACGGTATGAAAAACAGTATAACCTAAAGCCCAATAACAAACTCCAGCACATGGACACATAACCTAAATAGCCCATCTAACACGACTTAAACGGTCTGTGTCAATACAAGCTGATACCTCGGTGCCCTGTGGAAAACCCCATCATGTTAAAATTTCTCGGGACCCCTTGGGACCTGTCGGGACCTGTGTGAATCCCTCCCTTTCCCCATTGTACCTCCTATTACATCCCAGTACCTTTCTCAGCCTCCTCTCTCTAACAACTAGACTAGAAGGGGGTCCCTGCATCCCTCTCCCTACATCCTTCTCCCTGCATCCCTCTCCCTACATCCTTCATCTCTCTCCCTGCATCCCTCATCCTTCTCCCTGCATTCCTCTCCCTACATCCCTCTCCCTGCATCCCTCATCCTCCTTGGTGCATCCCTCTCTCTGCATCTTTCTCTATACACCCTTCTCCCTGCACCCCTTATCCCTCTCCCTGCATCCCTCTCTCTACATCCTCCTGCATCCCTCATTACTCTCCCTACATCCTTCTTCCTGCATCCTTGCCCTACACCCTTCTCCCTGCATCCCTCATTCCTCTCCCTACATCCTTCTCCCTGCATCTCCCAACCCTCTCCATACACCCTTCTCCCTGCATCCCTTATCCCTCTCCCTGCATCCCTCTCCCTACACCCTCCTGCATCCCTCATTACTCTCCCTACATCCTTCTTCCTGCATCCTTCTTTCTACACCCTTCTCCCTGCATTCCTCATTACTCTCCCTCCATCCTTCTCCCTGCATCTCTCACCCCTAACCCTGCATTCCTCTCCCTACGTCCCTCGCCCTGCATCCCTCATCCTCCTCAGTGCATCCCTCTCCCTACATCCTTCTCCCTGCATCCCCCAACCCTCTCCATACACCCTTCTCCCTGCATCCCTCATCCTTCTCCCTGCATTACTCTCCCTACATCCTTCTTCCTGCATCCTTCTTTCTACACCCTTCTCCTTGCATTCCTCATTACTCTCCCTACATCCTTCTCCCTGCATCTCTCACCCCTAACCCTGCATTCCTCTCCCTACGTCCCTCGCCCTGCATCTCTCATCCCTCTCACTGCATCCTTCATCTCTCTCCCTGCATCCCTCTCCCTACATCCTTCTCCCTGCATTCCTCTCCCTACATCCCTCTCCCTGCATCCCTCATCCTCCTCAGTGCATCCCTCTCCCTGCATCCTTCTCCATACAACCTTCTCCCTGCATCCTTTATCTCTCTCCCTATACCCTTCCCCCTGCATCATTCTCCCACCATCCTCCTGCATCCCTCTCCCTACATTCTTTTCCATGCATCCCTCTCCCTACACCCTTCTCCCTGCATCCCTCTCCCTATATCCTCCTGCATCCCTCTCCCTGCGTCCCTACATCCCTCTCCTTACACCCTTCTCCTTGCATCCCACATCCCTTGCCTTACATTCCTCTCCCTGCATCCCTCATCCTGCTCCCTACATCCCTGTCATCGCATCCTTTTGCTCTGTGCGCTGTCTGGAGAATCATACATTTCTTGTGTGCTCTGTGTAGATAAGCAGGCTCAGCTGTTGCTAACAGTGACGTCATACAAGTCCCACAGAACTACTACAGTCGTGTACTGCTGCTATATACAGTACAAGAGTGTCATTTCTGGTTTAAAAACAGATTTTGTCATGTGTTCCTGGTCAGCTTTGTTCACTCTGTTAACTCAGTCAGAAATAACAGTGCCAACACAGTGCTAGTGTCTAACAAGCTAATAATAATAATAATAATAATAATAATAATAATAATAATAATAATAATAATAATAATAATAATCACATCTAAAAAATGCAGCCATATTACAATTTAAACGTCCTGTAGTTTTTTTTAAACAGCTGCTGCTGCTACTACTACCACTATTACAACTACTAATGATACTACTACTGCTATTAATACAACTACCACCAACTACCACTACTACTATGACTACTGCTGCTAATATAACTGCAACTACTATTGCAGCTGCTGCTAATACAGCTACTGCTACTGTAACTACTACTGCTACTGCTATTACTACTATAACAACTACCACTACTACTTCTGCTACTACTATACAATGACTAATATTACTAATATTAGTACTGCCTACTACTACAACTATGACTACTATTGCTAGTATTCCTACTAAAAGCACCCCCCCAAAAAGACTCAAGTGAAAGTGACTTTGAACAAGATGTAGAAATGTACTACTACTACTACTACCACTACTACTATTACTACTACTATTACTACTACCACTACTACTACTGCTACTATGAATAAAAGTAACACTTCCAAACAAATTGCCTCAAGTAAAAGTGACTTTGAACTTGAACAAGTACTTCCCACCTCAGCCATATCTGTGTGGACATTGTCTTCTAAACAATACTTCAATTCCTCTGAGTGTAATTTTTGGAAACTTTGGGATAAGCCTGGTTATAAAAACCTTAAAGACGTATTGAGCAGTTATTTTTACACTGCTCTCTGTTTCCCCTCATCCATCCCCGGCCAGCCCTGTGCCGAGGTCCCATTAGGAGCAGTGGGCAGTTCCTCTCTGACTGAAGGGCTGCCATTAGGGGCCCAAGCAGCCGCTGTTCCGCTCTGGGACCAATTTCTCACCTGAGCCAGTGCCGGTGCCACCAGTATGACAGGCAGCATGATCCTAATGGTTTTTGGAGGCAGGACCCCTGAGGACAGCCCGGCCAGGTGATGTGCACCGGGACTTGGGTGGCCTTTTCAAAACTCTCCCACACCACTGTCAGACTCTGCCGTCCTGGGCTAGACAGGAGATATTCTGGAATTAATTAAGAGGTGGACAACTTATGGAAACTTACGAAGGAAGTAATGGGATAGGGACATCAGCAGGCAATGCTGGACACTTGGACAAAAATATCAATTCAAAAGTCAACACACACAGCTTATTATAAATAAGTTATAAGCTGCCATATGATGTACTGCTATTTTTTAAGGCCGCCTCGTTGATCTGGTGATGATGGTGTGAAACTGATTGCAAAGCAGGGACACTTAATTAGTGCGGCTGCTAGCAACACAAAGCTAACAGATAAATGACCCGAGTCCTCCGCAGTGACAGTGGTTTAAGCACTGATATTATCACTGCGTTTACTTGATCTAATGCACAACTATACACAGAGAAAATTAAAGGACAAACAAGATGTGGAGCACACAAGGATTTATGTAGAGCACATTCAACTGACATCAAGAGACGCACAGCACATGTCATCATCTGTGCTCCGGGTGATCTCCTCCCACATACAACATCATCATCAAAGAGGTCCGTTGTCACAGGGCACAGGGACAGAGGGCCCTAGAAATGGGCCCTCTCAATATGTTTTCTGTTATAATGGGCTCATGTGAAGCCTTACCCAGGGCCCGAGCAAGTCTGTCAACTGGCCTGCCCCCCTAAGGCCCATAGTTTCTGGGATGGGCTACAGCACTTGTAACCCCTAATGACAATGAGCAGAAGAAGTTGACTGAACGAATAAGATGGGTGTTTACAAAATTGTCAGTAGGGACACTAACTTTGTGACTTGGATGGGGATTCAGCTTCAGTTTTTTTGGAATCAACTTAGACATGAATTAATCTGGACTAGACTTGGACAGTTTTTTAAACAACTCAAACTGAACTCAGATTGAAATTTTTTTGGACTCCAACTTAAAGTGCTGTAAACTTGATTCAAATTTGACTGTGTTCATTTTGATTAAGTATTAGTACTGGCATTGAGACCAATTTAGTGGAAAGTCTTTAGTTTGAGTTTAGGTTTACATCAGAGTCACTAAAGACAGGCCAGAGTCAAATCTTTAACACTGTGGGAGTCCAAGTCCAAAGCTGTGGATTCTTCTTGAATTGAAAAATTCAAATCAAAGTCAATGCACTGAAGGCAAGTTGGAGATTAGTTTTGTATAAACTATAAACCTCTTTTAACAGTAACTATGAGTCTAAGTTCGGACTAATGGACTAGTCCACGTCTGATCCCAAGTCCAGATCTGTGCGAAGATACGAGTCCAAGTCTGAGTCTTAAAATAAAAAGTCAAGTCGAGTCACTGAGGCTTTGTCATGAGTCTAAAAAACTTGCCCAATGACTTGACTTCAGTTCTCTGTCTCAGATTCTAATCTACCCTGCAGCTTTCAGCTCATAGGGACTCTATGCATGAGGGTGAAATCATTTCAGTCCAGAATGAAAATGGAAAAGGGGAAGTGCAAGTTTGTCCAAATTAGGAGCACAGTGACTGCACAGCACCAGCCATGACAAATTAGAAGATAATCATCTGCCAAACAGCTTTCTGCTGAGTCTGTGGGTCAAAATGGGTCAAATCTGTGAAGATGTAGATTAATAAGTGCAGAAGAACCTCTCACTGAATATTTTATACTTATTTTATTCTTAGATGAAGCAATGGATGTATGGAATGACAGAGCTGTAAATATTCATCAGAAGGGCTTTACAGGATGTCATAACGAAAAACGTCAACACTTGAAGAACAGAACTACGGATTAAGGTAAGTACTAAAGCTTAAGGAAAGGATTAATGCAGCAAGTTTACAAGAACTTTTGATGTTCTTCTTATGCAGTGATGGTAGTAATATTAATAGTACCATGCACTACTTGTTAAGGGCAAGATATGGAAGAAAATTTGTGTCATTAGGTTTTGAATTTTAAATGCCTTTGAATTTCTACCACAGAATGTTTTAATACTGAAAATTTGTTTGTCACATTTTCATTGTATTTTTTCAGTGATCAAAATTTTGTAATAAAAAAATGATATCCTCATGTCACGGATCCTCATATCATGACTCCTCAAATTCAATTGACCAAATTCAGTCTAAAATACGCTGTCAAAAAATTTGCATGAAACATCTGTGTCACTTGCCCCATTTACTGTTTTTGCCCATTTTTTGGCAAAGTATTTTTGTTATTGTGTTTTTTTTTTACCTATTTAAATAAGCCGTACTTGATTTTAACAAGCACGACAATAAAAATCACAAATATTTAACTTCAACTTCATTCAGGGATTTCAGATGTGAAATCTGATGACACAAATTTGCTTCCATACAAATATTGTTGACAGACCTCACTATAAGCATGGTAAATATGTTTATAGCTAAGCATCCTTTTCCAATCCAATCTGTAGAAAATGTCACAGACTATTAACGTGCATCCTTCTGTCGGTTCATTTAGCTCTGTTTCCCAGTGTATATACAGCTCAATTTAGCATCCACTCTGACATTTTCTGGATCAAAGACAGAAAGTACAGCACTGGGATAAGGTCACACCCGCTTTAGACACTTCATTAAACTTCCCAAACAATCCTGGATGCTGGGATATACAACACAGCCGTCTGAAATTCATCCAATACTGTGGATGTCCATGGATGAAAAGGCATCAGGGCATGTAACTGACGAACTATATGTGTGTGCTGTCAGTGAGTGAACAGAGCAGAACATTAGCAAGCAACAAAATATTAGCTGCTGTATCTAAATAGTTATACAAGCATTTAGCCAACAGCAGCTAAAGGCTACAAGCTACAAATTGGAGGTTTTGTACAAAATGACAATGCTGCGTTCCAGTTATCAGAGGTCAGGACACGGAGTGACGTTATGTCTGAGTTAGCGCGTTCCAGTTGACCAAAATAACAATGACGAAAAAGTGTACAAAATGTGACATATAAACTTAATTAATTCAATTAATGCTAAATTCAAAGCAGAGAAAATGCAAATTAAGTTTCCAGTCACTGATTTACCACAAGTACAGGAACTAAAATGAATGAAAATTGAGCACATTGGAGGAGCAGAAGTTTTGTGGAGGAAAGCGTGCAGCTTTTAGTGCCCAGATGGGGCAATAAAGATAAGTTATAATGCTTTAAAAGGCCTCATTTACAAAGATGCAACAGTAAACTGTTGATTTGAAGTCAGAGGAAACAAAGAGATACTTTTTCCTTGATTCTTGCTTTTATTTCCTTGAACTGCCGCCTTTACAGCTCCTATCTCCTGTCTGTTTCATGTGCTTTTAAATCCTTACAGTGATGGAATAGTCTTTAAACGCTGCACAATAACAGTAATAACAGTCTCACTTGTGTTTATTCCACTGCCACACAATGTTCGCTGCGGCGCTTGATTGACAGCCTGGTCCTATGTGGCTCAAGGCTGTGCTGTGTGGATTAGGCTCTGGATATACAAGCGTAGGACATGGAATTTTTTTTTTTTATTGTTATATTTATTTGAATGCCATCAACACTGCATAGATGCTACTTGATACGTTTTGTAGAATTGTTTGAAGAGTGACTGGCTCTGACAGACAGTGAATAGGACTTTCCTCTCTCTTTCTCTCCACTTGTGTCACACAGAGGGAAACTACGTCATGTGACTGTGGTCAGTGCCAGAATCGCATGAGACATTTAACAAGGATGGACCATGCAAAGTAAAATAGAAGAAAGTAAAATGCAATGAAATTCTCCCTCAAAGAGAGGGAACATGTTCAGTCTACTACAGTCCTGTTATTTGAGGCTGGACTCTCAGATTGACTTTTGCGTTGCGTCACTGTAGGGAAAGATGCAGTTGGAGCTGAGTAGCATTGCTCTCGCTGTCAGTGCGTCTATGCTCACACAGAATTCACAATTACGGAGATTTGCGGCAGCAATTGCGCAGTTTCTCTTTGGATATCACATGCAACACAAATAGCAAATACAAATTTTTAAGCTGCACTTGCAATTTAGCACTGTCTTAGTAAATCTGGCCCTGAGTGTCTAATTTTGTGATTTGAACATGCTCCTTGTAAAAATTAATTACTTGTAGTGGGCTTGTATATTTCTCATCACAAAGATAGCATAAAGAATTCTCTGAACGGTCACAATTTTTTAAAAACTTTTTGCCATATTAAGCACACATAACTAAATACTTGCAGCCTTTATGACATTTTGTGAAATAACAAAAAATAAAACCTTTTAGGGTTAGGGTTAGGCCAGGGGTGTCAAAACTATAGTGGATGATTTTTATTGGCCTTGCCTTCGTTCTTAACTAGCCCAAATTTTCACAGGTTGTACTTTTACTGCAGGGAAAAACCTTTTAAGCAGCAGTCATTATGTGCATTGATTTCTTTCACCTCTTCACTAACCATAGTGATCTCTGCAGCTGCTGCCCCCTAGTGGGACTGCAGTGTAGCCTGGTCTCAGTTATTATACTGTATAAGTGACACAGCAGATATGTATGGAGTTATTTCTAGGCTTCAGTGTCATGTGAGATGGAATTGGCAGTTTGGGGGTTTGGCAGTTTGGTCCCAAGCCTGCATAATTGTGTGGTTGTAGAAGGGCTTCCAAAGTAAAACCTATACAAGTATGAATGGGACTTGCTAATATGGTGAGGCAAAATCCGTTATCTCTAGTTACTGGCCATCCTTTGTCAGTATGGGGCCCTCAATGAAAAAAATGGCTTGGGGCTTTTTTTTAGCCAGGGATATTTTACATAAAGGTTCATGTTATGGAAATAGGAAGTGACCAGTGCCGTATCCAACCAACAAAGAACAAGACTTTGTGGTCAAGGGCTGCAATACCACACCTATAGCTTGACTGATACAATCTAATAATGTATTTTCATCCATTATAATATTGTGAGATACATAAACATACATGGACACAGCTTAAGTTAATAGTAGATAAGATGGCCCAAGGATCCACCATTCAACCTTGCAAAACCATAATTTTAGATACAAGATGGATGGCTCTTTAGTCACTGAAGATACAGATCCTGATAGATATGCAGCAACACAGCAAAACAGAATACAAATCCATGGTCTGAAGGTGATATCAGTCCTGTGAAAGGAGTCTAGAGACAATTATTAATGAGTTTTCATGCATTAAAACATATTTTTAAACCAGGGATGGGAATATCGTTGAATTCTCATCGCTGGTGCATGACCTCCACCCTCGCCCCAAGTGACCACTTCCTGAGGCGATATTCCGATTACAACAGCTGGAGTCTGCATGTTTCTGCTGTGTGCTGCAATCGACGTTCTTTTATTGCAATGTGAAAGGCTTATGAATAAAAACAGTAAAAACAATCCGACACTGTGTCACCATGCAGGTTGTATTGCAACATATTAGGTGAAGGTGTCAGTTTTGGTTTTGACGGACATGGAAGTTTTCACTCTTCAATTTACTGAGCATGCATGCATAAAGTGGAAAGACCCTGATGCAAAAGTCTGCAATTCAAATGGTCATATTCCAGTCTTGAATAAATTTGGATTATTTTAGCCGCATTTGCAAGGACAAGGTCTTGACTTGTGTACACCCCACAACCAAGTGAAAACTTCTCTATTGGGATGTTGTAATCAAATCACCAGCTTTTAATCCACTCATGAGTCCTCAGAGTTTTAAGTCCAAGTGCGAGTCACAAAGGACAGGTTCGAGTTGAGTCTGAGTGTAGTCACAAGGACTTCAAGCTGGGGTCTAAGTTACCCAAAAAAAAGTTTTTGAGGAGTAGACGAGTTGAGGTGTGAGTCTGAGTCAAGTCCAAATAAAATCAAGTCAAGTCCAAGTACGAGTCACTAAAGACAGGTTTGAGTGGAGTCCAAGTTGAGTCATGAGGCTTTGGAAGTGGGGGGGTCACCAAAAAAAGTTGTCGAAGAGTTAAGGTGCAAGTCTGAATGAATTCAAGTCAAGTCCAAGTGTGCCATGTTTGTCTCTGCTTTCAGTGTAAAAGAAAAACTAGATACAAGTGCGCAAGTCCAAGTCCAAGTTCAAGTCAGTGTTTCTAAGTCTGAGTGGAGTCACAAGTTGTTGGTTCACAAATCTATGTTCGAGACATCAGCTCACAGGTCCAGGAGTACTGGTCTGTGTGAAGAGTGAAGTTAGAGTCCGAGACCTCAAAACAAAACTTGTGTCTATCAGATGATGTTCTGTGATTAGCAGTCAGTGCAGTAATGTAGCACAACACTTTGACTTGAGTTCATTTCAATGCTACGTTGCTTGTCCCTCCCACATGCAGGGCTGTCCTGTGCACGTGAGGGCCCTAAACAGGATAGGTTTGGGGGCCACGCCAGATCAGTTAAATTTTATTATATAATTTTTAGTTCTTTAAATCACTGGCTGACTATTTTTCCAGGGCATACATTCCCAAAGTTAAGAGTGTCATGGCCCCCTTAAATTTCCAAAAATCCCATGTGGAGCCCAAAGTTTACAAATTCCCTATATTCAAAAGAGGATGTCATGTTTTTCATCATATATTTATATAAAAAAATGTTACAAAAAAAAAGACTGTTGGCTGATAATTATTTAAAACAATTTTTTAAGCAAGTAGATAACTGTAATTCATTTCAAACTCAAATTCTTTTCATGTAGCCTACTTAGTATAGACAATCTCTGGGGGCCCCCCTTCAGTACCTTCACGACCCCCCAGTGGGCTCCAGACCCCACTTTGGGAACCACTGTTCTAGGGGGATTGAAACATTTCTGACTTACAAACTCTGCAAGGTCAACTCTGTATAACTGATAGACAGATGATAGACAGACCCTCTCAAATATGACTCGCAATAACAAGCAGAATATGCATTAAATAGAGTTGGATAAGCCTTGGGGCCCTCTAATATCTGTGGGGCCCTATGCAGCTGCTTAGTTGGCCTATAGGAGGATGGGAGGATACATAAAAGAAATTTTGCAGGTCGCTTCAATCGCTCATGACACTTTTTTGTGTGTCTACCTTAAGAAAATGTCCAGCCTTTTCTACACCAAAATCCATAAGGTAGGAAACAAGCTCCTTTCCTATCCCCTTTTCTAATTAAAGAGAGAATTTGGACGACTCTGAAGATGGCGAACTTGATGTCACTGGGGTCACTGCTTGGGAGTTTGCGAGTTTCCAAAACTTTTTAACATATTCCCATTGAGCCTCAACTTCACAGAACCAACTTTTATGTTAACGCACCACATACTTTTTACAAACCACTGTGAGTTAAACCTACACCTACATTCAGAACTCCAGCCGGCAAAGTTCAGATCCACTTTTTAAACTCTTGCCATGAACAGAATGTGTTGGCTGGAGTAGACAGAGGAAAGTGGGAGTAAGGGCTCGGCAATGACTTAGGCCAGGGAGGGGTTAAATGTGGTTGTAGTTGAGGTTTCTTTTTTATTATTCCTTGTAAAAAGTGAAAACAAGAGAGTAGGCCAGTAAATTAGGAGCATTGTTAGTGTACATCGGGCCAAAGCTGTGGCAGAAATTACAACACATCCAGGGTCTTTCATCATAAAAGCGTGGCAGACATTATTTTTGGGGCTATATTTTCGCAGCTCTTGACTTTATGTAATCCTACACAAAAGCAGCACTCGGCAGAACACTCCATTAGCGCACCAATCAGCTCTGCCCGCCGAGACACACACATTATCAGGAATAACCTCGGAGTGCACTGGCTTGTTTTGGTGGTGTATGGCCTTGTTATCCACTAATACTGAAACACACTGACAATCTCTTAATACAGAGGTTCTCAAGCGGTGGTATAGGTGATGCTGGTGGTACGCAGGCGTTTTCTGGTGATACTAGGGAATTTTTTGCAGTTCAAGTCCTGATTTAGATCAATTTAGAGAGTTTTTTTTTTTTTGTCTCTTTCCTGGTGTAGTAGAGGCTAGTCCTGCTTTAGACCTGGTTTAGTCCTGGTTTAGTTCTGGTTTATTTCGTATGGGTTAGACCTGGTTTAGACCAGTTTATCCATAATTTAGACCTGGTTTAGTCTTGGCTTAGTCCCAGTTTAGCCCCATGTTAAAACTGTTGTTGTCCTGGTTTAGTCCTGGATTAGACCTGGTTTAGCCTTTGTTTAAACTTGCATTAGTTCTGGTTTTGTCCTGGTTTAAACCTGTTTTATCCCTGGGTTAGACCTGGTTTAGACCTTGTTTAATCTCGGATTAGTCCTGGGTTTTTTCTAAATCTTAACTAAACTCCCTGGATTCCAGGTTTTATCTGGTTTTAAACCAGATTTAGTCCTGATTTGGACCTAGTTTAATCCCAGTTTAGTCCTGGTTTTGTTGTGGGTTTGTCCTGGTTTAGTCCTAGTACCATGTTAGATCTGGTTTAAATCTGGTTTAGTCCATGCTGCTAACACATACAGTGCATACACCCTTTTGCTTTTATAGGCATGACCAAAACCTTCCCCACCAAAAAATAAAAATCATCTTTGGGAACTCGTAGCTGTGGTTTTCTGTGTGCGTCCTGAGATCAACTCAACTTGGATCCTACATCAGCGAGTCTTTGGCTTGAGAACACATCAGGGTGCTTTCCATCCACCCCACAGCTCCAACATACTTCCAAAGATGAATTGTAGGAAAAAAAAAACACAATTTTGGTAGTGTGATAACATCCAAACAGACTCTGAACACCATCGCTCTTCTAAGCATGCTATGAAGAATGGAAAAATCTGTTTATTTTAAATTTCTTCAATTTCTCCTAACTTTCGGGGGTTGCCTGTGCTTGCCTGGTGTGTTTTTGTTCCAGCTGGATCTCATTTTGGCAAGAACGGAAACTGCAACTGTTGTTATAATGGGTTTTAGCTAACGACACAGAGTCTGCATCTCCAAATCTTCATTCATATTCATATTGGATTATAGATCTGGAGCGGAGGCTGGAGTACTCCTACTGTGTTCAGGAGATTCTCTGTGGGTATCTAAGCCATCAGTCTGGCTGCGTGGTGATGATCCAGGTCATCCTCCGCCCAAAGCAGCTGGGATAGCCTTATTCTGATAAGCTCAAGGTAGATTCTTGACTTTTACAGGTTCTTATTTCTCTTATCACTCACACCTAAGCCATTTCTGGTAACACTTTGGAGTAGGAGTACACACCTTTTCATAAGTTTATGCAGGAATTCATCCATGACTGTTGATACTCCAAGCTGAATCTCATATCTGTTTATTTCTGAAGTTATCATAGCCAGTGCAAGATTAAACAGTTCTCCAGATATTTCCTATTGTTTCAGTGTTAAAGACAATGTCGGTTGTTCAGCAGCTTAAAGAGTTGTTGAGTTGATGTTTTCAATGCTTTAAGAGACAAATTTGGACTCCTTTGCTTTAACATTTCAGGTTTTACTTGTAATAATTCATCCGTATTGAAAACATCTTCTTTAGGGGAGCTGTTCTTTCACTTTGCTGAGAACGCTTGAATTAGGTGCCTGTCCCTTTAAGGCTCTGCTGGCCCTGCCCCCTTCACTCAGTCAGCTCCGGCAGCCCAAGCCAAACACCATCGTATAGGCCCTCTACAGACACTACTGCCTCTTGATCGTCTCCTTTCATTTTACATGGAAATGGGTTCAGACATGAGAGGAGAATCTCAAAGTGCTTGTATTGAACAGTGGAAGATAGCGTATGATAAAATGGCTAATTAGCACGGTTATTAGCAACATGAAGCTAACAGATTAGATAAATGAGCTGACTGCTTCTTAGTGATGGCATTTTAAGCACTGAAATTGATGTTATGAGTGGTTTATGAAGGCGGAGTTTCACGTGTGTTTGTTTTCAGCTCTTGAGAAGGGCAGCGCCTCAACATACAGGATTACTCAAACTTGAATGAAACCAAATATTACTGCAGGTATGTTTTTGCAGAGGAAACAGCATTAAAACATGGTTAGATGCTCAAAAGTCTATTTTGCATAATAGGTAACCTTTAACTACTGTAAGTACTATGTTAATGAATTAATACTGTTTATTAAATAATAAGATAATTAAAGAGTAGCCTACTTCATTTTTTATTCATACTCACATGGCTTGCCTAACTAATGTGAGAGATTGTGGTGTGCCAGATGCTTGTTTAAGCACTAGAGCATGCACACATATGCAGGGATTCTAGTTCTTAAATATAGAAGTCTGCATAGGCGTTCACTCTAGGACCCCTCTCTGCTGCCTTCTGGCACTGGTTGTAATAGATTTTTATAGTAACATTGAAATTCATACATAGTTTAAAAAGTGTATGGAGGTCTTCATAATGTAATTTTACCTGTCACTCACTCTCTGCAAAACTAGATCTATAGCAACTTAAAGCCATAGAAAGGGAAAAATGATTTTAGTTTCTGTACCACTCCCGTGCAGCTCCACCTGTCTCCACCACTGTAATGTGTAATCCAATAGAAGCATCCCTGTTTCAGATGAGATTTTGCCCCTCACGTTTGAGGTCAAGAATGAAAAAAAGACAAGTTAAGCTACAAGTTAGATACTGTTGACTGGAAATATCAATGTCCTTCACAGAATTTGAATTTATGTACCATTAAATTGCTTGTTTAGCCCTTACTCTGGACACTGGCAAAGTTAAAATGCTGAAAAAGTGTGCAGAGACAGAAGGCAACAACCGACGGTGAGGCTGAGAGAAAGGTGGGGCCTGGACCTGTGACTGACTGTCAACGCCTTTTAATGGACACAAAAACGAGAGGACTGGGACAAGAGCGCAAGAGCTTGGAAGCTGGCGAGGATGTGGGGAAAGTGGTAAAGAGCACACAATACTACGTCACAATGGTCTGTTAGTAACAACTGGATGGAAGTAGCCACCGTTCATAGTAGAGCAGCACACACCACAAAATGTGTAATGTTGCCTCACAGCAACGAGGTTGTGGGTTTGATTCTCAGGCCAGCCATCACACGATCACTCTGGGTGAAGTCTGCATGTTTTTTCTGTGTAACCATGGGCTCTCTCTGGGTACTCCAGCTTCCTCCCACTGTCCGAAGGCAGGCATGTGTTAGGAGAATTGGTGACTATAAACTGCCGCTCGTGAATGAATGTGAGAGTGATTGGTTGTCTGTCTGTGGACGTTTTGGCTACACATGAATGAGGGTTTTGAATATGCAATGTTTTGAAAATGCTGCGAGAGGTGGCTTCTTCTGCAGTGGTGACTTTGTCAGCAGGGTTTGCTGGCCTCACAAGAGACATTTACAAAAAGCGCCTCCAAACCATCTCAGGAGGCGTGCCTGCTGAGCTTCTCCTGACCTGTGCATACATACATCAACAAGGTGACGGTGCATCTTTGTAAAGGGCAAGGCTTACTACAGATTTTTACACCTGCCTTTTCACACTTCATACAGCATATCCCTGTAGAGTCGCAACATTCCCTGCAACATCACATCCTCTGGAACACATCACATCCTCTGGAACACATCACATCCTCTGGAACATCACAGTATCTCAGAGTTTCTGCTCAGCTAACAAACAACAGAGCAAATTAGAAACAGGTGACTTCTGCATTTCCCTGACAAGTGTTGTTGTGTAAACGGCCCCTAAGACCCCTGTCAGGAATAAGCAGAAGAAGATGAATGAAAAGATAAGTGGAAAATCAAATGTACTGCTGTCTGCTCTGATCTTCCCCTCTCCACTCCCCCTGACCCCTCCACTGGGGACACACCGAGCCCTCTCCTCCAGGTCTGTCACGTCCTACGCTCCGCCCTATCCCCAAAGCACCCATCCCATCCACTCGCGCTTAACAGCTCATTATTTCCATCACGACCCAGAGTCTCTGACCCATTCAAGACAGCGGCAAACCGACCAATCAGCTACCTCCGCTGCCACATTACCCACTACACTGATTCACTAGCCCTTGATAAACGACCTTCACTAATCGCACACTTATTCCGGCCCGTTTTAGGGACTAACTACTGCGATAATAGCTTGTAATAAGACGCTTCACCAAAAACTACTATACAGAGCCACACTTGCGTTAAATCTCTATAATGATTAAGTATTTTTAGGCGGAAAAAAAAAAGGGGGTCTGTTCTGCGCACACAATCAGGTCTCCAGGGGCCAATGAGGAGAGAGGAAGAGGAAAACAAAGGCGCACACTACAAGCATAAGGGACTTACTTATTTTGGTTATTTTTGGGGCTGTAGCAGAAAAACAGTGATGACAAGCCTCCCCAATAGGTTTGAGCTCAGTTGGATGGATAATAATATCTAGAAGGGAGGGCAGTGTTGTGTATATATCAGTGCATACAAGAGATGTAGCAGAAACTCAAAGAATTAGGAGTACATCTATAAGAAATGCATCTATCTCTATAATACATAGTGATGGTTTGGAGAAGCAGACAGGAGCAGGGTCACAGTCCTGTAATGTAACGCATTAGTGTGTAATATGACTGCTGTATGTTTTGTTCCTCATGTATACAGCCGTAGAACGTAGCGCTTCTCAGTACAAGCTCCTCAATGTAGCTGTAGTAGTAGTAGTAGTAGTAGTTGTAGTAGAAGATTTTAGCACACCTCAGTTCAAGCTATAGTTATTACATGAGTGTAGGAACCAGTGCTGAGGTGAACTGCAGTGAACAAGAAACTCCTCCTTCATGGATAATAATCTTATACCTTTGGGCCAATGGGAACCTTGGGCTTTCTGCCAGTGATATAAATGGAGAGGTACTTTGTATGAGTGACCCAGAATAACCTCTGTGTGGGTTTTAAACAGTAGCTACAGAGTCATCTGGAACATCGCCAAAAGTGGGTTTTTGATGTGTTTGTGTGGTGCAAGAAAACATCAAGCATCATTGAACATTACTTTGTGGAAAAAGTAGTGTCAATAATATAACAATAACCACTTAAAAGCAGAACTCAGTACCATTTTAACCCTAAATAAGATAGATAACAACTGTCAACTGACATCTTCTGGAACACCACATCCTCTTTAACATCATATTCTCTGGAAAATTACTACCTCTGAAACCAGTCACATCCTCTGTTACATCACATCATCTGGAACACATCACATCCTCTGAAACATTACCACTTCTGGAACATCACACCCTCTTGAACATCACATACTCTGCCACACCACATCCTCTGAAACTTCACATCCTCTGGAACATCCTTTTTGGAGGGCATTTGGGGGGGCACCTAAGATGACTTTTTTCTTGTGGGGGGGGGGCACCTTTTTTGTGTGTGTTTGTGCTACATTTTAGCTTATAAATAATCTCAAATTTGCTAAATAAGCTTTTAAAAGTAATACATGCCCATGGCCTGCCATTTTTTCCAAAAAGCTGCAGTGCACTGTGGGTGATTTTGGCCGATGCAAGACAGCGAAGAATGTATCCTTGGTGAATAACTAACATGTTAGCCAAACAGAGGACACCTGCCTAGGAAGGACATGAACACTGGAACACACCTTGGGCGACAGATGATGAGGTGGATGCCTTCCTGTGGTGTAATCAAGGCAAGGTACCTGGGCTTTGAGAAGCACCCTCTCTGTTACATCACATCCTGTGGAGCACCACATCCTCTGCAACATCACATCCTTTCAAACACATTACATCCTCTGGAACACTTTACATCTGCTGCAACATCACATCCTCTGGAACATCATATCCTCAGAAACACCACATCTTCTGCAACATCACATCCTTTTAAACAGTACATCCTCGGAAACGCATCAAATTCTCTGAAACATTACCACGTTTGCAACATCACATCCTCTGGAACAAATAACATCCTCTGGAACATCACAATATCTGAGAGACAAAGGCTCTATACAGCCAACAAATCCAGCTCCTGCTGCTCCGTCACTGTTTTAACTTTGAACTATTTAAAGACTCCCTTCTGACCACTAAAAAAACAGGAAGCAGGATGCACAGTGAGTAATGACCAGGGTGGATTTTGTGACAGTTGCTCATTGATGCACATGCCAACAAAGATGGCTTCCAGGTTTATTTGTGTGGGCCTTTGAGCAGTCGCACTACAGCCATTGTTCACATGAGCTGACATCCCACCATGCACCAGTCTTTTCTGTTTCCATCCTGCTGCATGGGATTTCATCATGGCAGTGCCTCAGATGTCCGCTAGTGTAATTAGTGGCAGGGCAGAGGGGCGACCGGCTCCATCCTGGTCTTATTATAGTTCAGTAATGACAGACATGCGGCTCACCTCGTTGTTGGTGTTGTCCTTTGGTTCTGAAGGAGGAATGATGGCTGTGGTGGAGTCATTGGAGCTCTCTTTCTCCTCCTGAACACAAAAAATACTATTACAGGGAGATAACTGTCAAATATAATAATTAAGTATTAGACGGTTGCATTTCAGTAAGGTGTGGAAAAGTGAGCAAACTAAGCACTACTGGGACTGGGATTTAACCTGAGCTATGATTTAAGATAGGCATAATATTTCTCAAACTTTTCACACCAAATACCACTTCAGAAAATATTTCCAAGGTTTTACAAGGTAATGGATTAAAATGTACCTAGACCTTGACTAAACCAGGACTAAACTGAGACTATAACAAGTCTAAATAATTGCTAAACTGGGTCAAAACTAGGTCTAACCCAGGATTTTAACCAGGTCTAAACCAGTACAAAAGCAGAAAACTAAACCAGGAATAAAAATTGCACTAAATGAACTAAATTAGGACTTGCAAAACATTCATGAGTACCACCAGAAGATGCTTACAAACCAGCAGTGGGACCAGTGCCACAGTTTGAGAACCACAGCTCTAAAAGACTGTTAAAGGTCCCCTATTATGCTAAATTGACTTTTTTGAGCCATTTTATGCTCTGTCCATTCCCCACCGTTGCCAACAGGGGGTGACAGACACCTAATCCAAGCATTCTCTGTAAAGGGAAAATAAAAGCTCTCCAAAAGAAGATGTTTTCCCACACATATACATTATTTTAAGCTTTAAAACATGAAATAGTATTGCAAAAAAAAGCATAATATGGGAGCTTTAAACATGTGTAATGTTACCTGTGTGAGTCTGGGACTAGGCTGCGCTGACGGCTGTCCCTCCACAGTCTTGCCCTCCTGGGCTCTCCCGTTCTTCAGGGCGTCCACGGCTGAGGTGCTGGTGTCCAGGCTGAGTTTGGGGGTGGACCCGGGACACGCCGGTGGACTGGGCTCATTGTTGTTGTTCTGCTTCAACAAGTGGCTCTTCAGTAAGTTTGGTGTTCTAAAAGAAATACATAAAGTGATGTAAAAAGTGAGGAAGGTCTTTATAAATGGTTAATACCACTTTGGATATGAGTATTTGACACTGCTTTACTTTTATATTATTATTTAAAGAATCTTTGGGACCTTTAACCAGTACTGAGAAAGACAGACTGGAAGCAGGGTGAGTGAGACAGAAGGGAGTGACACTAAGCACATCGGCCCAAGACAGATTTGAACCTGGGTCCCTCAAGTATGTGCTGCTTGTAACTCTTTAAATTTGTCTAGAATACAAAACAAAATGGTTTATAAATAAATCATCTGGACTTGGTTTCATCCGAATGACTTTTTCAGTTCTGAGGTAAACTGGTAAGACAGCTGAGTTTTAGACTCCTTGGAAGGAGATGTTTTTGAACTTAAACTAAGTCGAGAGTAGAAAAAGCCTTAGACTAGTTTTGCCTTGTTATAAATCCTTTGTCCTTTGGATTTTAAGAAACTGTTATAAACAGATGGAATCTTAGACTACCATTTCAGGGTGAGAATGGGACCTCACTGCCCTCAACGGACTGCTTTGTGTCTTTTAGGTGGAGGTGTACTGCAGATTCTGGTCCACTGGGGTTGGCCCTGTGGTGTTGGTATAATCTGTTGTGGAGGTTGTGTGGTTTCCCCACTGTACTGTTGTGTTGTTCTAGAAATGTGGCTTTTTGACAAAAAAAAAAAAAAAGTTATATTAAACACCCAAAACTCAGGTTAGTAATGTTTAGCAACTTTTTGGGTCATCTAGAGTTTGCTCCAGGACCTTTAGTCTGAATTTGTGAGTCTGTGTTAATAATGTTACCCATAAAGAATGAAGTAAACCGTGCTTGGTAACAAGTTGCAGTTTATGGTTGCATGTCTGTATGAGCATAATGTACGTAGGCAGTGTTAAATATGAAGTGAATCACAGTAACATCATTATTCGAGTCTACACTCCGCCCCCTCTTCACCTTGATAAACCTGTGTCATTTAATGAGAGGGAATCCAGTCCGTTTCCCTGCCTGTTTGAAGTCACTTAAAACCAGAGAGGGTTCTGGACTGTGTTGGGGCCCGAGGCATAAACTTGCAGGGGGCCCCTCCATCAGCATCCATCACCATTATCTCTGAAAGTCTGTCCATCACTTAAGCTCTCCACTCGCCTGGGGCCTGAGGCGGTTTCCTCTCTACAAGCGTCACATACTCATCTGCGCAGATGTACAAAAGCTTTGTGAGAGGATCCTCGGGCGAGTGCTAACAACAACAGCATTTTCATTCAATCTCTCATTGTGATACATGAGAACTGGTTTTATGTTTAAAATAAAATGTTGGGCAGCTTATCTATGGGTGCCATTTAAAGAAGGATGTCTAGTTTTTCATCACTTCTGGCAGCAAATGTATAGACTGCAGCTGTACACCTCATGTTTCTCCTTTCTACAGCATATGAGCAGCTATGGGACCCCTGCAGGGACATGCATTTCTCAATGAACAATACTATTTGAAATATTTCTGATGGTTTATTTATAAAAGGTATAACACAATTTTAGGTAAAAATGTGTGGATTTCTGTATTTATTTATTTAATAATAAGCTATTATTGTTTGCTTGTTGGGTTATTACATGATGGCAGAGTGGCTAGCTCTAGATTGTGAGAGAAGTCCCCTAAGTGCCTCTTGTAAATGAATGTGATGGTGGTGTATGCCATGCAGTTGGGTTTACTGTAGCTTCATTTACGCCTGAGTAATCCTGTATTCTTCAGCACGGCTGCTTTGAGCCCTCAGAATGCTCGGTTCCACAAACCTCCGCCTCTTCCACAAACCCCCGCCCACTCCAGAAAGCACTGACCAGAGATGACTGAGATTGGTTTAAAAATATGAATAAAAGCATAATATAGACATTTGAACAACCTCAGTAACAGTATGGGGTATTTATTGTCATTACAAGAGTAGTTAAGTGTGTTACGTGTTGGACAGTTTTTAATATAGATTACAGAAATCTACAAATCATAGCATTCTGTTTTTATTTACATTTTACACAGTGTCACAGCTTTTTTGGGAATTAAAGTTTTGAAAATGGGGTTTTGGAATTGGGGTAGTGCTCACTATAATGTCATCATTTGATGATGATCCAAGTTGGCTGGTGCTGTGAGTGGTGCTGTCCGTGGTACTGAAAGACACTTTCTGTTGAGCTGTTTACTTTGAAGCAATTCTTGTCTTGTTTGATTCTTATTGCTGTAGAGTATGGTGCTTAAGTTTTGTAATATGCGTGAAGAACTTCAACAGGATTACATTTTGTATTTCAAGACTACAAATAAAGTATTTAACGCCACTAATACTGAAAACAACAATTGGCAAGTTATCTGTAAAATCTCTGAACTTTTTGTGCATTTATTCACAAATTTTTAATGAGTTTTGAGTACAACCAACATGGGGTATTATAATGAGTGTCTCTAGAGAGTGAAAATCCACTTTGATTTGAATTTCAAAAATCTTTTGTGTTCTCAGATACTTGGTGTTCTTTGGCTCAATACAGTTTGATAACACTGCACTCATTCAAATCTGTGATATTTTGGTGAATAAGGTGTACTTTTCTGGTGAATCTGGTGAATGTGGTACCTGACGCCTTTCTTTTCCTTCTTCTCAGTCTTGTGCTTGGACACGCGGCTCCTGGAGGCCAGAGAAATGTGCACGTACAGCACAGTCATGATGACCACTGGAAGATAGAAGGCTGCGATGGCTGTCCCAAAGGTTACTGCGGGGTTGGACAGGAACTGCAGACGAGACACAGGACACAAAACAGTTACATTAAGATACAAGAGAAACATCAGCCAAAGAGTTTTCCAATTTTTGTGCTTGTAATGATATTATGATACTGTAGCCAGTTAAAATAATGGTTCACTACCAAAGACACACTAATTCATACACCAATGACACAGACACTGGATGCAGAATTCTGGTTTCAGACTGCTGCCAAAGAACGGAGTGTGCGCAAACTCAAAAGTAACTTGTAACCATGCTATCAGAAAATAACACTGTTTTTAATATTTTGTAATATCCATCCATCTTCTTCCACGTTCCTCCAGCTTGCCCGGAGGAACCCCAAGGCGTTCCCAGGCCAGCTGAGAGACATAGTCCCTCCAGCGTGTCCTGGATCTTCCCTGGGTCCTCCTCCTGATGGAACATGCCCGGAACACCTCCCCAGGTAGGCGTCCAGGAGCCACCTTAGCTGGCTTGTCTCAATGTAGAGGAGCAGCAGCTCTACTCCAAGCTCCTCCTGATTCTGTAATATTCTGTATTAATCCTGAATACTATAAAATCAGGATATTTAACCCAAATGTTGACTTTGCAGACTCATTTTGCAGTAGCAGGCCCCAAACTCTGGAACCCTCTTCCTCTTAACATTAGAGCTGCTACAGAGAAGTTCACATCGCTCCTAAAAACTTCTTTGCACTGGCTTTTACACAAGCATTTTATTACTGTTAAATATATATTTTTATACTAATTGTTTTTATTTGATTTCTGGTTTTAGTGTTTCAGTCATAAATTGTGTTTTTAGTATTGTAGCCAGTTCAAATCTCACCCATAGTGCAAACTGTTGTTGTGTCCCTGGGCAAGACACTTCACCCACATTGCCTACTCCAGTGTATGTGGCTGGTTGTGACAGGAAGGGCATCTGGTGTAAAAACCTGCCAAATCACCGTGCAATTGGTTCACTGTGGCAATCAGGAATATAAAAAATTGTGCTTTTATTTCTTTGCTGTTTTGTTGAACCTGTGCAGCACTTTGGGGCAGTAGTGGCTGTTTTTTTTAAAATGTGCTGTATAAACAAACTTTGACTTTGTCCTTGACCTAGGAAATGATTTTTTACATAATCATAAATCATGATAACACCTACTAAAGTGCTTTGGTGTGACGACCCATAGTTATGTACTTTCTATATGTATGTGCTATATATCTATGCTGCCTGCTGTGTCAGATCTCAGCCAATCAGGATCACACACAGGAGGAGCTGCACCTGGCTGTGGGCGGGGCCTGTCAGTTTCTCCACTCGCTCAGTTGAATTGACCAGGTGCAAGTGTGGACTAAACCATTTTGCACCTTAATAAAGGGGTGACAAGGCCCTCAGAGATCATCAACCACTTCATTCAACCAGGTTCTTGGTTTAGTGCCTTGACCTAAACATATTTGCACATTCATTCTCTTGCATACAACAGTGATATTCAATTGTTTTTGTGGTCTCCTCTTAAGCTGGGGACTCACAACAAGATTTTTTGCCCAATTTTACCACAATTCACAATCACGAGTCCAGTCAGCACTAGTTACAGGGAGTCATCGGCCCAGAAGGTTTAACAACTCGAATTGGCAGTAAGTGTGTGTGGCACAGAGACTGGACCAGACCTCAGCCGCAGTCAATCAAACATGTTTGAGTTTTAAAGCCGGCTCTGGACACACTCATGTAGTGTGGACTATAGTGGACTCAGTCAGTGTTATTTTAATCATGTGACTCAGGCATATATGTAAAAAAAGTTCACCAAACTTTTTTGGGATATTTAAGTATTAAATGATGCAACATATTATATCCCTTTGTTTTAACATATTTTTTTAGGCTTTTTTTGGCTTTATTGGATAGTGTAGTTGAGAAAAGACTGGAAATCATGTTGGAGAGAGCGGGGAGAGACATTTGGCAAAGTGTTGGAGTCTGGACTGAAACCCACAACACCAAGGGAGACTGTAGTTACCGTGTATATGTGCCACAGCTCAACCAATTGAGCTACACCGCAGCACCATACATGTTATATTCAACATGAATTATAATAATAAATAGACTGGATTATTACAGCTGTTTTAGCCTTAACATTACATGGGAAAGTTGTCATCTGTAAAAGCTAGGTAAGCTTGGTAAACATTAGCAACATTACTGCATAGTGGCTTATTTAGTAACAGTTTCTTCATTATTACGCCACAGAAGAAGGATTTAAAAAAAACATCTCTCACTGGTGAAAAAGGTTAAACAAGATAGTAAATTGTTTTTAGAACTTTGGAATACATTAACTTCGGAAACACCTTATGTTGATGACTCACAGGTAACGACCCTGCCTCAGACTCCAGTCCAGGACAGTCAGCTGCTGCATTCAGTGTAAAATGTCTTCTAAAAAACAAACAATATCCAGATGACCTTCTTGTTTGACCTTTTTTACTGAATTCTCCTGGATGACTGAGAATCTACACAGACGTCTCTCACTGGTTTTATTCAAACATGTTGTGTACAGTTTAAAGACCTGTGGTGGTCCTGCTGTTCTCCGAAACGAAACTCTCTAAGCATGACTACTAAAGTGCCCTATAGTGATTAGGGATGATGTTCGGACACAGCCATTGACACAGTCGCTAAATGTGTAATCCCCAGTGTTTCAGCCATCAGAACAAACTCTGCTGGCTTAAAGCACCATTATTTTGTGATCTATTAAAAATCATTAAGAAAAAATAGGTCGCATAATCTCTGCTGTGTGGCCCTATTAAAGGTTCGAAAACACTTTTATCCTTTAGTGGCATTTGTACTACTTTAGTATGCTGATCTATAGACCACTGAGACTGAATGTTTTTAATTCTTTTAATACTCTGGGATTGCTGGCTAAGTTGTGCTGTCCATGGTACTGAAACACAATTGCTTTGCTAAAAAGTATTTTCTTTTATTTGTGGAAAACCTGTAAGTCACCTAATAGAACTACTACTTTAAAACCAGTTGTGGAAAAAAAAGACCTTATTACATCTTCTAGGCTTACTGAAAAGTTAATAAATCAAAGTATTCCTGCAATGTTTAACAAGGCAGAGGTAATTGTGTGATCCAATGCAAGTCAGAGCTAGAATTTTAAGGTCAGCTTTAAATTTTTATTAGTATTTTGTAGTGGTGAAAGGGACTGAGGTGTGAACTAGCTAAAGTAAAATGGTTCATGGACATTGTAAGACAGAATGCAGCCATGTTTTGTGAATGTACCATGTCCCTGAATGTCCCTGAATGAGCAAGACCAATTTCTTCAGATTATTATTGACAGTGGCCTTAAGCGTTTTGTGTTTGATGGAAATAGAGAGAGATTTGAGGTCGTCTCAGGTCACAGTACCATATACAGAGTAGAATGGATGTTAGGAGCACACTTTAGGTAATGCTGTGTCTGTTTAAATGGTATAACACTTAAAGGGAGCAGTGTAGGACATGCCATCTACACAGTTATCAGTGCCAAATTCAATTCTGTGGACAATGAGATTGAACTCTTTTAGGAATAATACAGCAGCGTCATACACAATTTTAAAAATAAAGAAGAAAAAAAATGAAGGCGGTAGCTCAGGAGACTGCGCCAGTTACCCACTAACCACAAGGTTGGTGGTTTGATCCTCGTTCCCCCCGGTGAATACTGCCATACGGAGCAAGACACTTTGCCTCCAGTGTTTGTGGCACTGGTGTATTTGATTGTGTGTTTGGTGATGGTCACAGAGGCAGTTGGTGCCATATGGCAGCTACATCTCCATCAGTCTGGCCCAGGGCAGCTGTGGCTAGAGAGGTAGCTCACCACCAAGTGTGACTGTAAAGTTAATGAATAATGGACTAATGTAAAGTGCTACCAAATAAATGTATGGTATCTTTGGTAACTTACATCCTATCTCTGTTGTGGTGAAAGGTCCCCTATTCTGCTAAATCAACTATTTTGAGCTTTTAACCATGTTATAATGTTGTTTCCACCTCAGAAACATACCTGTAGTAATATTTTGTTTCATTCATGCATGTTTGAATAATCTTGTATAATGAGGAGCTGCCCTTCTCAAGAGCTAAAAATGCTTGGTCTCACTTCTCTACATAGAGAGGCCCCTTTCTAAAGCCCACTGTCACTGGACTCATTCTGATAATTTCAGCATTTGAATTGCCATCACTACAAAGCAGTCAGCTCATTTATCTATCTGCTAATTAGCCATTTTATCATGCTCTGTCTATCCCTCACCGTTCAGTACAAACACTCAGATTCTCATCTCATGTTAAACTTAAATCCTCCCAACTCTATTCACATGTAAACTCAAAGGAGATGAACAAGAGGCAGTAGTTTGTGTAGAGAGTCCTGTGGTCCTTCACTGCAGCAACTCTGCTATGATCTAGATTGTTTGCAAAAGGCTCGGAGCTGACAGAGTAGAGTTGGCAGGGCCAGAGGGCCTTACACCGACAATACCTAATCCAAGCATTCACTGCAAAATCAAACTAACAGCTCCCCAAAAGAAGACATTTTCAATACATATACATTAATGTAAGTTCCACAACAAAAGGTTTTAATGTAGTGATTCAGTTAGCCTAGATGGATGAGAGTCTTCACAGAAAAAAATGATTAAAATGTGAAATGCTAATGCAAGGGTGTCCAAATCTCAAAATCCATTGCACCCAAGCATTTCTGAATGCACTATATTTCCAAAAGTATTTGCTAAACTGCCTTTACACGCATATGAACTTAAGTGATATCCCATTCTTAATCCATAGGGTTTAATATGACGTCAGGCCACCCTTTGCATCTGTAACAGCTTCAACTCTTTTGGGAAGGCTTTCCACAAGGTTTAGGAGTGTTTATGAGAATTTTTGACCATTCTTCCAGAAGCACATTTGTGAGGTCAGACACTGATGTTGGACCTGGCTCGCAGTCTTTGCTCTAATTCATCCCAAAGGTGTTCTGTCAGGTTGAGGTCAGGACTCAGGTTCAGTCAACCTCTTCCACACCAAACTTGCTCATCCATGTCTTTATGGACCATGCTTTGTGCACTTCCGCGCAGTCATGTTGGAACAGGAAGTGGCCATCCCCAAACTTTTTCACTAGCTGCAGCCTAGGTGCTTGATTTTATACACCTGTGGCCATGGAAGTGATTGGAACACCTGAATTCAGTTATTTGAGCAGGTGAGTGAATACTTCTGGAAATATAGTGTATGTCCAATTAAAGTAAGAATGAACTCCAATGTGGAAAAACCTCAGTGGGTCATGCTTGTTATTAGGAAGGACAGCCAATGTTCTGTTGACACTACTCCAGTCCAGCCTGATCCGTGGACTCTGGTCGGGAACTGCAACGGCTGCAGAAGGGCCTGGGGGAGCAGTCTTTCACCCTCTCCTCCCACCGGTGCGCTATCACTGGAAAATAAGTTCAGTGTCCTGGATCCCGGAGATTTTCCTCCACTGACCGCTGGCCCTCGCCATCCCGCTGTGTCACCAGGGTCTGCGTCGCCGCCACCATCCACCATCCATCCCACACTGCTGTCAGATCTCGACGCGGAGAGTTGTACTTTACGCCGGCTCCTCGGAAACCCGCGGCGCAGCTGCCCGAGAACCACTCCCGCAATCCGGCTAAGGCATCTCCATCTGGATTACAACCACGGTACCATGATGTGGACGTCACGGATGGTGAGCAAACAACCGGTGGCTTCCCCCGGCGCCTGACGGATCCTCCTTTCTCCACGCTCATTATTGGGGATTCCTTCGTGAGGAACGTGGGGATGAGGGGGGTGCTCACGCTGTCGTTCCCGGGTGCAACTGTTAAGGACATAACGGACAAAATCCCAGACACCCTAAAATCCCATCCACAGGCAAACAGAGTCATAATTCATGTAGGCACCAATAATATCCACAAACAGCAGTCTGAACTGCTAAAGCTGGATTTCCTCCATCTCTTCAGCTTACTTGGATAATTCCAGGTGAATGTTTTCATTTCTGGCCTCACCCCCACCTGCGGCAGAGGAATAGGTTGCTTCAGGAGGCTGCTCAGCCTCAACACCTGGCTCTCCTGTGTCTGCGGTTCCCACAGCGTGGGTTATATAAACAGTTTTGATGCCTTCTGGGACAGGAGACATCTTTTTGGGGCCGATGGACTCCACCTCAACACGCGGGGCCGCCGTCTGCTGTCAGCCAACCTGGCATTTGGCGTACAACATTTCCACATCCCATCCTGGTCTCATTACCCCAAACCCGCTGCACCTGCTGACCATTCCGTCACTGAATGATGTCCCCCAGGTCCCAGCTCCTACTTCAGTTCCACTTCTGTCACTAATACCCAAACTACCGGACTTGGACCTAATTCTGCCACAGACAATCAATCAATCAAGACATCAATACCAGTCATCATTACTAACAGAGAGCAACATAAATATCACAGTTCTCATCCATCTACATTCAGTAACACTAAAAACATTAAAAACCTCAGAACTCTTCAAAAATATCAATCACCACCGTTAATATGGCACTTTTAAATGTTCGCTCTCTGTTGAACAAATCATTTATTGTCAATGACCTGATTTTAGACCACAAACTTGACTGTTTATTTTTAACTGAAACATGGCTGGGTACGGATGCACCAGTTGTTCTCTCTGAGGCCTCCCCACCAAATTTTTATTATTTTTAACACGTCACACAGCTGACTCACAACAGAGGACACACCCTGGATCTGGTCATTAGCTCTGGCCTGTCTGCAGGTGTGTCCTCTGTTGTTGACTTGGCAGCGGGAGACCTCGGTGCGAACTGTGAGGAGGCGCTATCTAACCTCTGAAGTGGCTGCAAATTTTATCAGGGTTTTAGATAAATGTCCTCCTGTACCTGCACGCTGTAATTTTATTTTTTAACATTTTAACAGCAAACTGAAGACAAGCCTCGACTCTGTTGCTCCACTGACAACAAAAAAGATTCACACAAAACGTATGCCCCCCGTGGAGAAATGTGGAAGTTAAGAAACTCATAAGGAATTGCAGGGTGGCAGAAAGGAGATGGAGGAAAAATAAAATTACAATAAATTATCATATTTACTGTGAGCAGCTTAAGATTTACAATAATGCACTAAGGAACTCAAGAAACACATAATTTGCAAAAATAATCAGTAATAACAAAAATAATCCCAAGGTCCTCTTTTCAACCATCAATCATTTATTTAGCCCTGATTTTAACCGCTCCCAAGGAACCCCAACAGACTCTCTCTGTGAGCAGTTTGCAGACCACTTCAGAGGTAAAATCAACGCTATTAGGTCTAATATTTTATCTCCTCAAAATGTGGTTTTAGATACTCCTGAGTGCTTGTTTTTACCTGAGGAAACACTGGACAGTTTTGTCCTGGTTAATGCTGAATCCCTTGATAAAGTTTTCTCCACAGTGAAACCCACCACATGTCTTTTAGATCCAATTCCCACTTCATTTTTTAAAAACATTTTATGGATTTTTTAAAGACGAGCTTTTATGCATGATGAATTGCTCTCTTCAGATGGGTGTCTTCCCTGCTGCCTTTAAAATGGCTGTGGTGAGGCCCCTTCTGAAGAAGGGCAATTTGGATTGTAATGATTTTAATAACTACAGACCATTATCCAACTTACCATTTTTAAGTAAAATTTCAGAAAAACTGTTTTTTATTCAGCTCAATAATTTTTAATAATGTTAATATCCTTGAGAGATATCAGTCTGGATTTAGGGTGAACCACAGTACGGAGACAGCTCTCCTGAAGGTTTTAAATGATTTTAGATGTAACTGGGACTCACAGAAGCTCACAGTGTTGGTGCTGCTGGATCTTAGCGCAGCCTTTGATACAGTAGACCACACTATTCTTTTAAACAGACTCAAACACCTGGTCAGCCTGTTCACAAGTTGTTCACCTCCTATCTCACACACAGAACATTTATGGTAAGTATGGATACGTGCTCCTCAGAAATCCATAAAATGACATGTGGTGTGCCTCAGGGGTCAATTTTAGGCCCTGTTCTTTTTAATTTGTATATGCTTCCTCTTGGCAGTGTCATCAGGAGGCATGGAGTAAACTTCCACAGTTATGCTGATGATACTCAGCTGTACATCTCTGTGCCTCCTGATGACACAAGACCAATGGATCCCCTTTTTAACTGTATTATGTACTGTAACTGTATTTAATTGTATTAAATCATGGATGGCAGAAAACTTTTTGCAGCTTAACCAGGACAAAACTGAAGTTTTAGTCGTCATTCCTGAGGCTCAGAGAGAGAAACTCTTACCTAAAATACAGGCATTTTCCTTAAATCCATCACTACAAGTGAAAAAACCTGGGCATTATTTTTGACTCTGAGCTTGGTTTTAATCCAAACATTAAGTATATTACTAAAATATTTTTTTATCATCTGAAAAACATAGCCAGAGTCTGCCCTATTCTCTCTCGGGCCAACATGGAGACGCTGATGCATGCTTTTATGATGCCCTGCTTTCTGGCCTTCCCAAAAAGAGTATTACACCTCCACAACTTTTACAAAACTCTGCAGCTCGTGTGCTGACGAAGACCAGAAGGCGGGCCCACATTACACCAGTTTTAGAATCATTGCATTGGCTCCCTGTGTGTTTCAGGATCGATTTTAAAGTTCTTTTATTGATTTTTAAATGTCTTAATGGTCTTGGGCCTTCTTATCTTTCTGACTTGCTTTTGCCACATGAACCCTCGCAGACCCTGAGGTCCTCCGGTACTGGCCTCCTGATAGTTCCTAAAGTCAGGACACATACACATGGACAGGCAGCTTTCCAGTGCTGTGGTCCTTGTCTGAGGAACAGCCTGCTGGAGGACCTCAGGGCTGCAGAGAACGTTAATGTTTTTAAGAGCAGGCTCAAGACCCACCTTTTTATATTATTAATTTCATTCTCACTTATTCTATTTATTTTTCTATTTTATTCAATTCTTGTTTTTTTCTATTGTTTTATTCTTTTTATATTTTTATTTTATCCCATTTTTATTCACTCTATTCTATTCTATTCTTTCACTCTTCTTTCATTCTTTTTATATCATTATTAGGTCATATTTCCAGTGTTTCCTCGGAGGGGGCCCTCTGCACCGGGAGCGGTGATCGGCCGTGGCTGCTGTGGCACTGTCCTGTGGGTTCTTTCAGCCAGGTTGGGTGGCTTCTCTGCCTGCAACTTCGCTGTGGGCCCCGGATTGGTTCCTGGGGGCTGTGTTTAGTGAGCGGCTCCCGGTGCAGACGGCTCCCTGTGATAGTGTTTCCTCACCTGGCTCCTCCATGCTCAGCCTGATGGTGGTATTTTGGTATTTTGTGTGTGTGTGTGTGTTTGTGGGTCTGTATATATTGTTGCGTGAGGGATGTGGGGACTGAGGGAGGGGGTGGAGTGGGTGGATGGGGGTGTATTGCTTTTAAAACCCCTTAGCATTCCAATGCTAAGGGGAATTCCGAAGTGCTTTACCATGTAAAGCACTTTGTGCTGCATTACTGTATGAAGTGCTTTATAAATAAAGTTTGATTGATTTGATTGATTAAGCAGATTATGTAGCCCCAGCATTCTCAATACCAATTTTTACCATAGCTTTACATGACTTGGAAATGGAATGGAAGGTAGAAAATGGATGGATGGATGGACTTGGAAACATAGATCAAGCTACAGGTGCTGTGTACATGTACCATACCTGTATGTAGCATTCTCCCGGTGGCACCGTCCTCTGCCCGACAATAAACTGCCAAAACAAGATGGCGGGCGCCCAGAGGATGAACGACAAGATCCACGCCGCCGCGATCATGAGCCCCGCCATCTTTGTGGTCCGTCTGGTTGGGTACGTCAGCGGCTTGGTCACGCAAAAGTACCGGTCGAAACTTATGATCAACAAGTTCATAACTGACGCGTTGGACACCACATAATCTAGGGCTAGCCACAAGTCGCAGACCACCGGACCCAGCGGCCAGTACCCGACGATTATGTAGACCGTGTACAAGTTCATGCTAAACACTCCGATGATCAGGTCCGCACACGCTAAGGAGAATAAAAAGTAGTTGTTGACAGTCTGAAGGTGGCGGTTGACTTTGATAGACAGCATGACCAGGATATTTCCAGTTACGGTGACCAGGCTGAGAGACCCGGTGACCAGAGCGATAAAAAACATCTCCACGGTCTTGTATGGACTTCCATATCCGAATCCGTCGTCCAGAGCCGGGCAGGAGGAGTCGTTGGTCGTCTGGTTGCAGGTGCTGTTGGAGAAGAGGTCCGACGATTGGTTAGCGAACGAGTCTGTGGAGGAAAGGAAAGAGATTAGTCTGATTAGCTTTGTTTAATTTGAGCCAATATTAACACATAGACAGAGTAAGACTGTCTCTGTCTGGTTAGTAGTCATTCGGTTCTTTCCTTAAAAGATTCACTCACTACCATTGGTTTTTAGTATTTTTTAATTGTATAGCTCAGAGGGAGTGGCTTAACTTGGTGCGAGGCAAGGGCGATTTTCCAATCCAAACCAAAAACAACACAGTTGACCAAAAGGCTGTACACAGCATTGGAGTTAAAACACAACAAACAAACAATAAAAGTCAACATCTCAAACTGTGTTAATGGCTAAAGAGAAAAAAATGTGTTTTAAGAGAGGTCTTGTGAATCAGCCTGTCTACGGTGCAAGGGCAGCTCATTCCATAGTTTTGGAGCAGCAACCGAAAAAGCATGGTCCCCTGTGAGTTTCCTTTTTGACTTATGAACAATCAACATACACTGATCTGCCGACCTGAGAGAGTGTGCAGGGGTGCAGGGCTGGAGCAGGAGGGATTTATAAAAAACAAACAAACAAAAAAAAAAAACATTTTAAAATCAATACAAAAGTGTACCAGGAGGCAGTGCAATGACTTTAAAATTGGAGTAATGTGCTTTTGTTTTGTTGTATTAGTTAAAAAGCAAGCAGCAGCACTTTTCACAACAGCAGGATAGGAGAGCTAACTAAAATATACTAGAGTCTGCAGTCCATGTGAAAGACAATAGATACATCTACAGACAGATGTGCCAAATGCTGGCCAGGCTTTCTGTTAGTGAAGTAGTGTTAGGAAGGAACTCCAGCCATATTGTGTGCCTGCCCTGAGCATTGATAAGTATGTTTGGCATCAGGAAAGGCAAAGTAAACCCTGCCAAAGTACCCATGTAAATAGGAACCATTACAGAAAGGGAAAAACTATTTTATTTTAGATATATTTTTTATATATTTTTTAATAATCAATTTATATGCCACTCAACAAATTGTTTTTGCAAAGTTAATATACTGCATAATGCCTGGAGGATGTTGTTTGACCTCATACACCGCAGAATATAATAGAGCAGAACACTGGAGGAGATATGAGTTTTTTTTTTACATTGCCAAAAACTGTACTGTCAAAAACACCAATACAAAATTGAGATTGGCAATGCAAAAGAAATAAAGGAAAAAAATAAGGAAAAAGGCAGAAAACTAAACACAAAATATAAAAATGAAAAAACTTTAAAGCATACCATGGAATTAAGTCAAGATTAATTTGCTCTGTAGATATATGGATTTACTTATGAAGAATATTGCATCATTTTGTAGACTCTGAGGTCGGTGAGTGCAGGAGGAGGAGGTCTAAGGAGAAAGCCTGATGAGTGGGAGAGCTATGAAATTGATTATTCTATGAAAACATGTATAGCCAACATGTGGAGGAAGGGCTTATACAGGGCCACATTTAAGGATAGCCCACTGTAAGTACCAGATGGAAAAAAAAAAAAAAAAGCTGAAAATTGAAAGTGCATTAATCTTGTGTTGAAGGGGGAGTTTAGGTCTCCATAGACCAGCTCTAGTAACATTTACACCACAGGTTCTGATTCTGGGGCCCAAATTTATTCATGATCTTTTTGTTGTGACCCAATTTTTGCAGAACCAAAATACATTTACTACTACTTTCCTTATGGCACTTGTAATGTCATCATCTGTTTTATTATTCCATGCAGTTCAAGTGATGCATGAAAACACTGATTTACATTACAGCAGGTTAAGTCTCCAGTAAAGACTCAATTAAAGCATATGTCTCATTTGCATTATTCAGCGAGCTCACGGTGCATCACATGTTATAAATTCACTATGTCTGCACACTTCACCAATCCATTAAGAAGGCAAGATGACTCTATTCTGGTGATTATGCAGAACTATTATAATAATCATTACTATGCAACGCTGGCCATTAGCAGCATTAGCCTCACAAAGTGTAGGCAATTTGGGGCATTATTCAAAATCTAAAACTCATAAACAAGAAGTGTTCAGAAAGTGTAGACAATTGTAAAGCTATAGTGCCCAGATATATGGATCTTCAGGTGTAGCTGCTTTTTTTCATTACTAGCTCAGAGAGATTAATAAGTAACAAAAGTAACTAGTCTTGGTTTTTCTTTGGTCTCAGCGCTTAAAAGTGTTGGTCTCAAACCCTGAAAGTCTCTGCCTTAACTCGAACTTAGTGGTCTCATGGTCTTGACTACAACACTGTCTTCAAGTTTTGGGGTAAATGCTTTGTCCATTGAGCCACAATGTCCTGATATCTCACAATGGTGAATCCATTAAACAAAACAAAAAAAAAAGTTCCTTACTGACTCATTGTGGCTGGAGTTAATATCTTTGTATCCTTCTTACAGTAATATGATAATTTCTTCCTTGGCTTATTACTGACTTTTTTCCCTGAGAATTTAATCAAAATATAATCTTTACACTTTGAGTTATCTTGCTAACAGAGTAATAAATAGATTTAGATTTATTAAAGATTGGCATGGCAGGAGACAACATACAAGGTAAAACTTGAAATACTAATAATCTAAAAGCATTTCAAGTTTTTTTGTCTTGCTCTTGTTTGCTAAAAATTGTCTTTGGTGTCTCAACTGAGTTATAAAGTATGCAGAGGAGAGGAATTGTCTTTCAGGACGTTAATGAGGGTGTCCAGTGTGGCCTCATCCCGCCTCTCACACAGGGATGGAAAGGAAGTGGGTGAAATGCCAATTATCCTACAGCATCTTTTTTGCACACGTTCTAATTCTTTGGAGAGGCCTTTTGTCAACCCACTCCACACTGGGCTGGCGTACTCCAGAACCGGTCTAATGAAGGTCAGATAGATCTGTTTTGAATCAACAAACAAACCAACTCAGGCAACGGCATAACCTTCTTAGAAGTAATTAATCAGTTTGATTCACCAACTAGCCTTAGTACTACTCAGATACACAGAAATAAATGATACAGAGCTGATAAAATTTTTAAGACCAGTTCAAAAATTGCAAGAATTTATATTTTGCACTGTTGGATCTTAAGGAGATTCTAAGTAGAGCTTCAACATGGGAGTAAGACAAAACAAATTTTGAGAAAGCAATTTATTGAAAACAACAATTAAACTGAAATAGGCTATTCATCAGCTGACCAAAAGTTTAAGACTATAGCGCAAAAAAACCCGAAACACCCTCAAAACAGAAATAAAACGTTCAAAAAGGACTCCGTAATGAATAGCTCCACTGTTCTTCACTTCGATCACTTCAAAAATTAGTTTTGGCGTGCTTGATGTGAATGTTGCCAGGATACAAGTGGGAATGTTGCTCCAAGTGGTGAAGATGGCTTCACGAAGGGCATCCACTGTCTGGAACTGATGTCCAATTTTGTAAACTTGAAAAGATTATAAAACTCCCGCACACTGTCTCACTCTTAATTTAATCATTTATTGAGCAACATTTTGGTCTGTCAGACCTTCATCAGGCTTGAAGACAGCCCATTTTTGTAAACCTTCCTTGCCATCCATCCCCAAATCTTCTCTATTAGATTTAGATCATGCAGGATGGTCCAAAAGAGTGACGTTATTCTCCTGAAGAAGTCATTTGTCAGGTGGGCATTGTGAACTGCAGCGTTGTCCTGCAAAACCCAGTCATTACCACATAGATGAGGGCCCTCAGTCATTACTACACAGACGAGGGGCCTCAGTCATAAGAGATGCCCGCTGCAACATCTCCACATAGCCAACTGCAGTTTGACCCCTGCACAACCTGAAGCTCCATGGTTCCATTGAAGGAAAAAGCAGCACTGTGCCACATAGAAAACATCTCCATTAGGATTTCCTTGTCATGCCAGTAATGTTTGGAAGCCATCAGGACATCAAGGTTACATTTTTTTTCTTACTGTGTCCAGCCTCAGCAGTGATGGAGCTGCAGAGGCCTTGCTTATGCAGCTCAACAGTCACACCATGTTCAAAGAGAGAAAGCTTTTTTGCCTTTGCCATCAGGAGGTTATGGCAGTGTGAATACCTGATAGAAATTGACAATAAATGGCTTTGAAGGCTGTGATTTTAAACTTTTGATCAGTTGAAATAGAGAGCTAAACTGTCTATTTCAAAACTGTCTATTTGAGTTTAATTGTTAATAAAGTAATAAAAGTAATAAATTGCTTACTAATCTTTTTTTTGTTGTTGTCTCACTCTCATTTCTTTTTTTGCATTTTGAAGCTCTACTTAGAATCTCCTTAAGCTCCAACAGTGCAAAATGTAAATTATTGCAATTTTTCAACTGGTCTTAAAATTTTGATCAGGTTGATGTAATGAAATGCTCTCATGATTTTTGACCATTTGTGTTTTGCTTTGTTTTTTGTTTTTTAGACACACTGCCTTCAATTGGGAATATGTTTGTTCACTGAAGACCTCTTTCACACTGTCTATTCAAGGTCTTCTATTGCTGTGCTGTTGCAATTAATTTTGTGCTCTTTGCCTCCATGTATGAACTGTGTTCTATAAATAAAACTGCCTTGCGTCGCCTAATTAAAGTAAGTGAAGTAAGCAAAATAGCTGATAGGTGCTTCAGCAGCACTAGCTGGGAGCCTCGTTACTGTGACTAGTATTCTTCTCTTAGCAATCTTAGCAACACTTCAAATGATTGAGTCACTAATTTTCAAGTATTCTAATAATATTGCACAATTTTGCGCTGAAATGATGATGAAAACCCTAAGTACTTATCAGTAGAGCTCAGCAATTAATCACATTCTATTCACAATAGCAATTTGGATTTCCCCACAATTATGAAATCAACATAATTGACACACAGTGATTATTCTGTTCAGTGCACCTGCTTTGTGAGGAGCATGCAGTGCACATAAATGATTTCAATCTCTGTATTCAATATTAAGAATACATTTGTACAAACAAAGGCATTTGCAGTTAAACAAGGTGTATATAGAAACATGAGTGAAAGTCATAAATTCACACTAACGAGATGTGATGAATCAAAGTATATATTTATAAATATTAATGTGAATATAAATAATAAACAGGCAAAGTCACTTTTATTATTATTATTTTGGTCATAATTGAGCAGCACTATGTATGGTCCACAGTGCCAGTGCTTCTCAGCTGGATTAAGTTATTTTACTATATTAAGCTAATGCTACCATTTGTTTTAAAATTTGGTTTTCATTTCATTGATTGAATATTTAATCTGAACTGAATATTGAAACTATCCAACCTCCCTGCAGTCCACTTTTGGCTCCTGATCCCCCTATTTGGCAAACACTGTGGAATGAAATAGTACTAACAGCATAAAAATAAATAAAAAGAAAATAGTTGCATGGATGCAAAGAGCCATAAAAATTATTTATACTATTTTGTGCAAACATAACCAGTCCCAGTATAGATCCCTGGGGAACTCCTATTTTAGTTCGTCCAAGTCTGCCAACACATTTGGCCATATTTCTCTGTTTTAAGTTAAAACTATATTAAAAACTTAATTACCCATCATGTTTAGGACCCAAAGAAGATCCCAAGTGAGCAATGGAAATTGACGAAAAGACGCAATATGTGTAATAAGTCAGTAAACAAAGCTGCCTACACTTCCCCATGTGAGCATTTTTAATCCCAGTATGTGCCATTGAGGACATCCCTCCAGAATGGTTATTGCTGTCATATGCAAATATAGAAAATATTGTTTCTAATATACATTGAGTTTAGTGCTCCAGTGGGTCAAAACCTCTCTTTACTCTGAAATACAAGCAAACAGTATCTCCTCATTTTACAGTTAATCCAAACAGTAATATGTGAAAGAAAATAAATGTTGTTGATTATTGGGACACTTAAATTAAAGATAAATTGACTGATTATTGGGCTGAATATTGCTGAATATGCTGCTATTGCTTTTTCCTCTCTGCACTCATTCTCTTTACTCACAACTACATTGCAACAAAAAAATGTATGACAGTTCTATAAAATATGGTTAACATTCACTAAACAAGCTCAGAGAACATCCAGACAGACAGATTCAAGTTGTTTTTTCTTTTGATTTTACTGTAAAAATGTGAGGTTACAGTAGTTCAAGGCAAAGCTTTTTTACAATTCAATGCAAAAATATAACATATATAAAATGTGATCACAACAATGAAAATTTGGACAGAGTGTACAGATGAAGAGTTTAGACCCTATTCAAAACTGTGAGAAATTTTTACGGTCTTGTGACAGCAACTGCTAATTATTTCTCAATTCTTAATTTTCCTTCAACTGCTCAAATAGTAAAATCTAATGTAAAAATTATTAAATCCAGTTTAAAGTCAGTTTATTCAACAAATTCACTATTTAAAATATATTGGAAAAAAACAAAAAACAAAAAACAGTTATGGTTACAGCTGCAAGTGATATCATAAGAAGTATTGACTGCTGGAAATTCTCAATTTCAGGAGCTAAACCTTACATCATTAGTAGCACCATCTATGAAAATTAGACAATTTTATTGACTTCAATCAATCTGGTTTGTACAGCGCCAAATCATAAAAACAGTTGTCTCAAGGCGCTTTTCAATTAGACCATACTCTTCAATTTAGTTTAGATTTTATTTTTGGTTTAGGAAATCCAATATTTCCTCCATGAGCATGGTCGTACTTGGCGATACTAGTATGAAAAACTGCATCTTGAATGATAAGTGAAATACATGAAATTACATAAGGGGAACTCCAAACTTGTTCCCCCCCCTTTTGTGATTCATTTATTGAAGTAAAATGTCAGTTGTTTTGACTACATAATCAAATGGAAATCAAATTTGGAAGAGGACCAGATGAAAGGACATGACAATAATATTTGAAGTGGATAATCTACTTTTGGATAATCTAGTTTTTTATGCCTCTAACATACAAATAAATAAATGAAAAATAAATAAATAAATATATAAAACATGATACAGTAGTAGTACAGTCATACTCTTGACTCCCAATATCGTAATAAAAACTAAACTTTTTATGACTCATAAATAATGTAAGTAAATAATACAGCAAAAAGTCTTTGTATTTATTTTTATTGTATCAGATGAAAGGACATAATAAAATTCTGTATGTGGTGAATCTACCTGTATACTTATTAACATATGATCAAAGGATACAGTGAAAGTAAGTCGTCCTACTGCTGACCCCTGGGGAACTCCTAAATTTGTTTTCAGTTAAAACTGGTACAATAAGTTAAGATGACAATAATATTTCATGATCAATATAGTGATAGCTCTGGCTGTGAAAAATGAAACTTTATGTTTTTGATTTGGTGAAAATACATGGCCTCAGGTTTGACCCCTGGGGAACCCCTAATTCTGTAAAGATCAGAGATTGAAATAATTACCCAAATGCTTTTGTATTTAGTGCTGCCCCAGATACGTCAAGCCTGTTTTCTGGTTCCGGTTTAGAGATTATCTGGTTCAAGGTTGTTCCACCAACTCCATCAACATCTTCACTTATGTCTGGGTACAAAGACAGAACATTAGCATCGCACTGGGGAGATGTGAAGAAAACACGAGCTAATCACTGTCACTGCTGCCCCCCGCTGCTCCTCAAACCCAGCTTTAACACACTAACTCCAGACTGCAGCGTGCACCCCACAAATGATTAGGCATTAGTGCACGCAGGGGAATTAAAGTCCTCTACTTGGCAGGCCGTGGCACTTGGTAAATTCCTTCTCATAAATCCGCATTTTGAGATGTATTTTTGGGGTGTTGCAGAAAGAGCAATAGCAACTTTGCAGGCTGGCTAACCTTATGTAGCACCAAAATCATGTTTAGTTTAACGCCCTATCTTCAAGCTTCCATTCATTTTTGGTATGGATGAGTTAGCCAATAGAAAAAAGAACAAAGAAGTTTTCATTATGTTTAAAAATAAATAAATGCCCAAATTATATCAAGTAAGAAACTATGCCAATATTTGAAGTATCTATTAATGTTACTTGAACAAGACCAAGGACCTCTACTCCATTAAAAGTTTTCAAGTGTTGAAATTATGTTGAAAATAATAATAAAAAAATATTATTGCTAGCTATGGAATGAGATGAAAAGTAATTTAATAAATTATTGGATTATTTGGTAGATGAATTGCAGAGAAAAGCAATGAAATTGTCTCAGTAATGATTTTCAAGAAAGTTAAGAATGTATACACTACATAGAAATACAACTGGTCCTACTACAGATCCCTGGGGAACTCCTGTTGTAGTGAAATTAGGTTTGTGTTTTGTTTTTAAAAATCCAGAGTTATGAAAATTGCCAAAGGTGAATGAATTAGAGATCACCTGTAAATACTGTACGGTCACTTGATTGAATACAAAAGAACTTGCGTTGATGATCTAACTGGTGTGGTACGAATTTACACTGAGCTCTGTCAAATGAACTGACGTGACAGCAGTGTTACTCATGGCCTGTAGGGGGCAGTGCGTCAATATTTACTAGAGAGAAACTGTGGGGAAACTTAATAAGCTCTTCTAATGGTAAAATCTCTGCCTCTTTAGCTGTATATACATTTTCTTTATCATAATGAACACTTTCATAGTGGACCAGAGTTCACTTGTTTGGTCTGCATTGGAATAGGCTGGCACATTCACACTTCCACAAACAAATCTGACTTACCCAGGAGGTGAGTGCAAGTGAACCAAACACTACCAAGTATGAACACACCCTTAAACCAATTAGATTTAAATTTGCATGGTTTAAAATGATATCAAATTCTAATCATATTCGAGCAGTGCATTGGCAATAACAGTTAGTACAGCTTCTATTACACACACTTCAAACTGGGCTCATTTTCATCTGGCTCTAATAAACCAAATGTACTTGTAAATGGTGACAACATTTTGCCACTCAACATTAAATATTCACTTAACTTTGAAAATTGCTGTCAACAGACATAAAAATGCAATATACATGATAAGTTAATAAACAAACCTACTGCCTTTCCCCAAGTGAGCACTACAAGCCCTGATACCGAGCCACCCCACGACACTGGTTATTGCCTATATCAATACAAATGCACTATAATAATGTACAATATTAAATATACATTTACTTTAATGCTCCAGTGGGTAAAAGCAGAGCCATGTTTACTCTGGGTTATGTGTGGCTGTGTAAGGATTTAATAAAGTATTGAGCAGACTGCTACCATGTATCTGCACATAAGATGGTAGGAGATTCTCATGTTCGATAACCAGGAGGGAAAATATCATGGAATGAGGGTATCACAGAATTGCTGTAATAACTTTAAAGGCATATTAATAATAAAGTATGAATAGGCAGACAAGTGTGTTATGTTATATCATCAACAATATAACACAATTCTTCCATTTAATGACATGAGCATATCTCAGTCACCTCTAAAAGCGCATTGCATATTTTACAAACTTTAAAAACATTGTGACTAAAGGAAAGCGTTTCCAATAAAAATGTTTATTTTGAACAGAAACAGTGAGAAAAAGAAAGCTGTTTATTTCCTTTAACTTTTGTTTGATGAAAAAATAAAAATAGCTGTGAAAACAGTGGAAACAGAGTTGTACACCTTGTATTTTTGGATAAATGAATGAGAGCAGACTGGATGTAGAGGGCTTTATTTGAAAGGTCAGTGGTTCCTTGAGTAGGAGGGGTTAGGAAAGGGGGCAGGGGTAAGGAGGAAACCATTGTCCACTTGCAGCCTTGCTCTTCCACTGATAGCAGCGTGACAGTTATCGTATTAACCCATTTAAACAGCAAAATCATACCGTAAAGAGTAGTATAGGAGTGCACTCAAAATGTAGTCGCTGCCATCTCGGGACACTCAAGATTAGGGGTGGGTAAACATTTTGCTGCATAAGTGCATTGCAATATTTTTTTCTCCAATTCAATAGCAATTGAATTGAAGAAAAAAATATGAATCGGTTCAACCCCCAGGCCAGTGGGGGCGCTGTGAGCAACACCCTTGTGTGATTTGAATAGTACAGACAGAGGCCACACTCGACCAAACAGCAAGATGGTGGCCAAAAGTAGCAGCAGCGTATTGAAGCCAGCACCAGCAACTTTAAAAGCAGACATTTGGAGTCATTTTGGATTTTAATGTAAATCCAGAACAAAAGAAATAGACAAAAGCAGAGTTTTTTTGTAAATTTTGCCAGACAGTTCTAAAATACTGTAATAATACTACAAATTTGCCTAAACATGTTGTTATTGTCAGTTTGTTCTTAACTATTAAAAACACTGCACACACTATTATATAAAAACATCAGCAGGTACTTAATTATTTGTGTATTACTTATTATTGAATTGATATTGCAGCATTTAAATCAATACTGAATCAATAATTGAATCAGTATGCTTTAGCTTGACCGCTACCGCACAAAACAACGTCAATCCCGCCCGATCCCGCAAAATTTGCATCGGGCCCAGTTCTTGCCTGTTTCTACCTTGAGTTTCTAGAGAGGTGCTACTCTGTATAAATCCAGTCTATTTTAAGAGCAAGATTTAGCACTGTCCCATTTCCCTTGGTGCCTTTTTCACTAGTGGCCACTTAAGGTAATGCAGTAAAAATTTCCATGCAGCCTAGAGAGGAGTTTCTCAAAAAACTTTTCCCAACTTTCAAATACCCATGAGAAATATCCACTGAAAATCAAGAACCATAATTTCATTCCCCATTCTTCACCCTCATCTAATAATCTATCCATTAATTGGCACCATCTAGGTTTATAGCTCATGCCTGCGTATCTTGTTAACTAAAAATCACAGCTGTGTATTATTTTTCTCTCATTTCCGTCACAGTTTCTTCACTGCATCCCTTATTACCTCAAATCCTGCTCTGATTGGTCGACGAACATCCGGCGATTAGAGTAAATGACTACCTGCCTGACGTATGTGGTTTCAAAAGCCCATTCTATCGACTTTCAGAAGCAGCGTGACTCATTTCTATGGCACATATGATAGAGGGATACATTTCCCAGTCTCATTAGCTCATTAGTCACATTGCTGTCTATCAGTGTGTGCATTCAAGTGTTAGCCCTGCGATTGTGGTGAGAAAGAAGCCAGGTACTACTTTAAAAGAGGTATTTTGCCCCATGTTCCAATTAATATATAGAATTAACTTGTCATAAGATCTATTTTGTTTGATTTTTTTCTAGTTTATGCACATTACATTTTGTGTCCATCTTGTATTTTGTTCCCACTCTGACTGGTGAGAGCATGACACAGACTAACAAGTGTGTGCGTGGGCGGGAATGGCAAACGTGCATCTGTGTGCGAACAGAAAACTTCAACAAATACAGCACAAGTGCACTGTGGCGTAATACAGACATTTCTCCAACACGTGTATTTAAATCACTGACAATCAGAAACTATCATATCCCACTGCACTAGGGGCGAGGTGAACAGTCTCTGCATCAGTGTAGAGAAAGAAGAACAAAGAAATGGTGCTTTACTTTAGAAAAAATGCCCCCTATAAATACAGTCTTTCTATAAAACTAAGTCCAGTGGCCATATTATTAGGTACACCCATTTAATTGTAAGGTCTACAGAAGAACAGCAACAACACTTTAGAATAACACAACTATTAAGCAGTAATAAAGCACTGATAAATAAGTAATTAATAATTTAACGAGTAAACCATTTCAGAATAAAACTGATGTCTATTATTTTTCATTGAATCACATGAGCTTATTACATATGACTAACTCAGTGGTGTTTATTGACTTACTGACTAACTCAGTGGGGTTTGTTAATGTTGAATGAATTAGCGAGTTACTAATAATTAACTAATGCTTAGTATGTGGTAATTATAAAGCAGTGCTTCTCAGAGTGTGCCCCCCTGGGAGGACATGGAGATGTGTCAGATGTGAGATGTTGGCTGCCACTAAGAAACATCCACTTTGTGTGAAAAATAAATAAGTCAAATTGGATCAGATTTATATAGAATCTTTCATTAGCCCCACAATCACACACTGGTGGTGGCGAGATACTGCTGAAGCCACAGCTGCCCTGGGGCAGACTGACAGAGATGTGGCAGCCATGCTACACTTACAGCCTCTCTGAGCACCACCAAATACACAACCAATGCATTCATACATCACTCCCACTGACACTGGGGACAAGGTGGGTGAAGTGTCTTGCTCAAAGACTCAAAAACAGTATGCTCTCCTGGTGGTGGGGATTGAACCGTTAGCCTTCAGGCAAATGGCTCCTGTACTAATGCCAAAGAGACATAAGACAATAAAATACAACAATACAAACCAATTTATTGATTATTTTGATAACAGTGAAGTGTATCGCTGCCAGGTGCGTAAAAATTTCTTTCTTTCTAAAAGATATTATCATTGATACAATGATGTTATCACATGATATCACGCTTTAAGATTAATATCACATTAAAATACAATAACAAGATATTTATCATGTAAAAACATGATACACCATTATCTTGTAATAACCTGATGAATTAGTATCATATAAAACACAACAATACGCTTCCATAATAAAAAATAATTAATTATTATTATACATTTTTTTTAAAGCTATTTGTGATATCTGCAAATAATATTAATTATATTTTTAACTCCCCAGGCACTCCAGTGATTACATGTCAGTAAGATTACAAAATTTAGGCTTTTTATTCGCACAATAAGCATTACCCTAATTTACGCTTAAAGATAAAACATTAATTATTAGTTAAGTAATAGTAACATGTTCAATTATTCACAAAGAATTCCTTCAAAATGAATAGACATCACTGGGTTATAAATATTGTTCCTAATGTTGAATTCTTGAGTAATAGCTCATGTAAAGCAATCACAATTCTAAACATCAGTGGCAAGTTAGTATCTATTAATGGTTTAATCATTTTTAATTGCATATTTATTAATGCATTATTAGAGCTTAATAGTGGTGACTTATTTCAATGTGTCACCAGTTTTAGTTATTATCTTAAACCTTGACTGTAAACGAAACTAAACTATCTCTTTTTACTTGGGTAGAACTTTTTGTTTTGCCATATTTTCTTCAACTTTTTAAATGAAGGCATGTGACTGTGACTCACACTTAAATTGTCCACTCCACATCGGGGGACATCTGCTGCTCTGCTGTTAACAAAGCCCACAGTATATCCACACATTATGAGCATGTGGTGTTTTTTTTTTGTTTGTTTTTTTGCATTACATTGTCGCTTTCTGAATCTCCCCACCACACTTCAGCAACTCTAAATTTTATATTTTATCTTCCTGCTGCACCAGTTCCTCCCATTCTCCCACACAATATTGATATTAAACAGGGGCCCGCCGACAATGCTCTTTCAGGCCCATAATAACATGTAATTATCTCCGCCATTCTGGATGCTCTCCCCTGCTTGTCTCACAACCCAAGCGTATGATTTAAAAGGCCACGCACCATGCCATCATTAGTCATAGCGTACCATAATCCTGGCGTGAGATCATGGTATTCAGGAGTATGATTCATAGCTTGTATATTTGTGAATGTGCAGAATGCATGGAGAGCGGCGCTGGTGTGATTTGTGGAGTTTTGTAATTCAGTGCGTGCATTTAGAAAAAACTGCCGGGCCCCATGGAACCTCACATCTGTTCAATTGCCAAACCAGCAGCGGTAGGGGTCATTGAGGTAATGTATCCATATGCTTTGTATTTTGTACTTTGAAATACTGAATAAATGTTGGGGCATAAGGGTAGTGGATTTAAAGGGGATATATTACGCTTTTATTTTTATTTTTAAACCAGACTTGGCGGCCTCTAGAACAGCATTGCATGATTTACAACCTTTAAAAATGTTATGTGACTAAGAGAAAATGTTTTAAATAAGTACTCTACTGGTGCCATAAGGAAACAGGTGAAGAGACCAGCAGAGGGCAGCAGAGTGCAGAGCTGGCACACTCTTTTGAACAGCAAGAGTGAAAAAAAAAGCTTTCTGCTTCCTTAAACTTTAGGTATAATGAGCTGTACACGTTTCTAAATAAATAAATGAGAGCAGACTGGATGTAAAGGGATGGGTTTTTTTAGGAGTTTTTCCTAGGCAATGTCCTGGGGCTGTTAAGTTTAGTGTAGTTATTGTTTATTTTTGATTGTATGTTTATATTTGATTTTGTGCCTATGTTTGATTGTGTGTTCATGTCTGATTGTGTGACTATATTTGAGAGTGTCTTTATGTCTGATTGTGGCTTTATTTTTGATTGTGTGTATTTGTTTAATTGTGTGTTTATGCTTCACTTTTAACATTTCATGTAATATAACTTAAAATAACTTATATGTATCAAAATGTCTTTTAGGGAACAGTTGCTTTACAGAAAACCCTTCAATTATGTGCTCTCCCTACCCCCTTCAGTTCACCAGCTCCGAGCTCTTTGCAAACATTGTATAGTTTATAACAGTGGTGCTGTGCTGTAGGACTGCAGGACTGAGGCCTTCCTCTGAATAAACCCCTCTACAGACAGTACTGCGTTTTATTGTTCTCCTTTGAGGTCACAGTGAATAAAGTTGGGAGGATTTGAGTTCAGACATGAGAGGAGAATCTCTGAGTGCTTGTACTGAATGGTGAGGGATAGACAGAGCACGAGAAAATGGCTACAATCAATTTGGACATTGCTAGTTACAGTTTGTCCACAACAAACACCACGTTCATGCACACAGGCATGCATGAATTTATATGGCACCAGGAAACTCTAGGAAGCTGAACTCAGCAAACTCAAATGTAAATGTGAACCTACAGGCAAACTAAGCAGATGCATAGGGCCCCAGAAACATTAGAAGGCCCCCAGGTTTATCTGATATTTGCTGATTTGATTAATTTGTTAACTCTATTTGAAGACTATGGGTCAGATTTATCAAAGGTTTGCGTGCACGCTAACTGAATAATATGCGCTAAAATTGGAGCAAACCCAGACGCAGTTGAGATTTGCGTGTCTTACAGGAGCAGAGCGAACGCAATGCAGATTTTGCTCCTATGACCTAATGAATCTGTAAACTGAGGCGTTCTTCCCAGAGTGCGCAAAATGGAAGGCGGAGAAAATGCAAATTCATTCATTTACCACCCGCAATATTATTTATCAAGGCTCACCATGACTTTCCGTGTGAAAATAGTGTATAAATTTAGCACGTTGGAGAAGGACGTGCTAATCTTTTGTACAGATTTGGCTGCTATGATTCGTGTGAGACGAAGGAGAAGAAATGAAGAAATACATAGGGTTAGAGTGTTTGCCACGCGTGCAGATCTATTTGCCATGACGGATGAAAAAATTATTCACCAGCACTTTCAGCTCTTCTTAATTCAATTTTTGCTTCTGTTTGTGTTCCACTTCCGCACCTTCCATGACTCAAAACAATACACGCAATGATTCCGTTTAAATAGTTCCGCCCCATCTGTTTGCACTGTCACCGGCCACGCAGTTTGTCTTAGTAATTCACGCGCAACACGACCATTAATAGCGGCCGCATATTTTCTCACTGCACTCGCAGTTTAGCACCCGTCTTAGTAAATATGGCCCTATGCTGGTTATAATATATTGCAGTCATTTTTGAGAGAGTCTAGTTGAGTGCAGTCTTTATTTTATTTATTTATTTATTTATTTACTTATTTATTTATTTATTTATATGGGACAGCGTGTATTAATGAACAGCAGCTAGTGTATAAATGAATGTGTACTTCCTGTTTACTTGGGCCCCCCTTGCTAAGTTTGCAAATTAAAAAATGTCTCAAACTATTCATCCGCATAGAAAAATAGTCAGTCAGTGTTTCAAAGAAATTAAAATGTTACGTAGTAAAATTTCAAAAATGACTGAGAGGCTTGGCCCCCAATTCTATCCTGCTTAGGGCCCCCAAAAGTTCAGGACCCGCACTGCTATGAACAGTTGTCTGAAAATAGTTGATGGATCTTTAACGCCCACCCCTGGCAGAGCTTAGACCAGCTCCCGAGGGAGGCTGGGGGCATTGAGTCCTAGTGGACCATTGCCCCCTCCATCATCAATGCAGCTGAGAGCTCGCTGGTGCCTGGTGGACATTGGTTATTTTGGCTCCTGTCTTGTCCAAAAGCTTCATCTGTCTTTCCACACGTCGTCTCACTTACACCTTGAGCATTTAAATAACTCGGAAAGGCTTTGCATCCACCAACCTGACGTCCTGACAGGGATTAACATGGCCCCTGTAGACTCCCAAACCCACTGTCTCCCTCTGTCAACGTCCTGACACTCTCCAACTGTACACCTGCAGGGCTGCGCACGCCTCAGCATTTCAATACACTTTATGTAACCACAAGAGTCCTGAGATCTCTCATGGGTCCACCTGGGTCCTGGGCCTTACTTCTACACTCGAGTTGACAGTACTCTCAGACACACTCACATTATTTCTAAATAATGTGCTGTTCTTTAAGTAGAAGTAACAGTACCCAACAGAATTATTACTTGAAGGGGCTATATTCTGCAAAAATCAACTATTATGAGCTTTCTACTGTGTTAAAATGTTGTTCCCTCATCAAAAACATCCCAGGGGTTGTGATTTCTTTAATCACGCATGTTCACTGATGCAGTCCGGAAGAAGATAATGCAGCATCAAAACAAGGACAACTCGGCTGTTAAATAGCTTTCTTCCTACAGCAATTAGGCTGTTAAACCAGACTTTGTAATGTTATTGTGGTTGCATGATAGCATTTTATTATTTATAGTATTTTATCATGTGTAGAATTTTATCTTGTTGTATTTTGTTTTTCAACCACCACACAAGTACTTGCTTTTGCCATGGTTTAGTAAAGATCACCTAGTTTTGAGATGCCAGGCTTCTTACATTATGACTCTATATTATAACATACAAAGAGCCCCCCAACAAGTGCACCTCCTGAATTTGCTTCTGGATCAATAAAGCGTCTATCTTATCAAATCATCACTTTGGAAACCTCTTTGTAGACCGAAAAAGAGCAGTAGAGTTAGGAAATCTCTGACATTTGGCAACAAGAAGGCATTTCCACCACAGAACTGCTGCTTACTTGGGGCTGGGTGATACAATGTATGGTGACAATAACAGTAGTGAGTTTTACTGGCTATCAATTTAAAACAATCAAAAACGTGCAGCTCTTTGCTCTGTGTGAGAGCAGCATCTGGACGCCCGCTCTCAGAGATTAGTACCAAAAAAAAAAAAAAAAACCTCTGCCTGTTGCCAATGGAGCTCAACAGTGCCCGCCCACTCCCGGTTCTGGAAGTACATTTCCCATTCATTTTCTCCACTGACGTTTTGAAAAACACATATATGAAGAGTTAAAAGCTTGACACGAGCTAGCTCTGTGATAACTCATGATGATAAAACAATTCATTTCTATCAAAAAGATTTTTTTGAAAAGTCAATGGGGAAAATTAATGGAAATTTTACTTCCAGTGTAGGTATCAAAAGTGTCCAGGCTGCAAAAGCTGTCCGGGGTCCGTCTGCTTGGCACATTGGAATGGGCGGGCACTGTTGAGCTCCATAGAATAAGCCTGTTTCTCCACACACATCATACACAGGATATAAGTCTCTCTTTTTGTCAGGTTATTAACAAATCATTTGCCTATTTTAAACTCCACGCTGTTCATGTTAAAGAGGCCCTATTATTGGGTGGCAGCTACTCCTGCCTCACAGCAAGAAGGTCTTGGATTTGATTCCCGGACCGGGTGGGACCTTTCTGTGTGGAGTTTGCATGTTCTCCCTGTGTCTGCATAGGTTTCCTCCGGGTGCTCCGGTTTCCCCTACCACTAAAAACATGTACAATAGGTCCCCAATAGGGCCAGGACTCCCCTGCAAAAGAGATACTGAATCTCAATGGGACGTTACTGGTTAAATAAAGGTTAAATAGAAAAAATAAAAAAAGACTTTTCTGTGCTTTCTGCCATGTTTTAATGTTGATCCTGCATGGAGTTGTATTTTTGTTTCATTCATGCATGTTTGAGTAATCCTCTATTTATTTACGCTGACTTGCTGAAAGGACAGAAACATCTTGTTTCACCGATGTCTGCCATTTCCACCTGACCACGCCTCTCCCCCTCTCGGATGAGTCCAGTTCAGCTCACACCACCCCTCAAAGCAATCAAAGAAACACACTGCGGGCTACACCATTGCAGCAGCACATGTGAAGGGGCGTGACAGCAGCTGGGCCGAGGGCTCTTAAAGGGACAGGGACCTATTCTGAGCGTTTCTCACAGAGTCAAATGATGAGTTTCTTCAAATAGGGTTTTTTCTATAATTATTGTTTTCTGACCAACAAATGTAAGATGCTGATCTAGAGGTTTCCTAAATTAATTTAAAAGACACACACACACTCACTCAAAGAAAAAAAAAAAAAAACATCATATGGGTTGTTTAAGCTTTTCTTCTCAATGCACCACAGCTCTGCAACCACTGCTGGCTCTCCAGTACTCCTTCAGCTTTACCATACAGCACGGTACCTGGTTTCTAAGCAGTGAATGCCAATTTTGCAGTCTTTAGATGCTTACAGTATTTTTTGGATAGTTTTGCCAGTTTGTTTTTATGGATTAATTGCAGCAAAAAACAGTTCTGCTAATGTTAGCTCCACTCCTAACACTGTTGTTGCAGACAGAGTTGTTTCTTGTTTTTCATGCTCTCTTTGTATTCAGATGGGTTTTTAAGGAGATTATTCCTTAAGTCCTTTATTGTTTGATATATTCTCTTTTTCTTCAAAGTCTTTTTCTCCAAATTTGTTCAAAGTCACTCCTTTTTCTCCCTGATCTGATGCTTGGTTTGAGTTGATTTGTTGATTAGATATTAGGTGTATCTAATAATGTGGACAAGCATCTTTTTTATTACCATTTGCTCTGCTGGGATGTGTTCAGTCACTTCCGACACCCGTCCTGCACACTGCAGGTATCCTCTGGTTTTGAATCGACTGGGTTTACAGATCTGCCCCTTCCCCTTTAACTCCGCTGCTCTGCGCCCTCCCCTTTAACTCCACTGTGCACCCACCTGCTCCGTCAAAGGAGGCTCCAGCCGATACAAATCATCTCTAATCATGTCTAATGAGTCTGAGGCACGACTGAAAGATCTCCACAGTCGAACCTGCGCACGACGACTGGCGTGGTTAAACACTGAATCACTGCTGCCAGAATTTGCATGTGATAGATTTCAGTTTATTTTTAGCCTGTTGTGAATGTAAAAGTGGAAAAAATATCTATCTCCTAGTGTGCAGTGATATGCAGATCGATTTGGCAGAGGGTTTTATACTTCTGACCCTGCTCTTTTCATTTATCCAGGCTTGGAATTGGAACAAAAGGCGCACTTGCTTATGAACCCCTTGTAGCTGGATTATTTTTGATATATGAATTATCTTACCTGTTACAGATTATGCAGGGTAGCTCCAGGTTTTGTCTTGTGAAATTTAAGACCTTTTTAAGACTTTTTAATGGCACTTGATTGTCTGTACCACTGTCTGAAGCTCAAGGATTTTATTTTAAAGTCTAAAACAGATTAAAGAACTCCAGCACTACATTAAAAATAATTATGAATAAATGAATCATGCATTTCAATGATAACTTTTCATCAATAAATATATTTTGATATTGTGGTTTTGTTATTTTTTGTAATATTAACTTAATGTTTTGACAAATGTTAATACCTGGAAGAACAAAATGTAATGCCTTCTAATAATATTTAATACTTTTAAGGCCTTAATTTTGACACAATAAAATTTAATACCTTTTTAATGCTTTTAAGACCTGGTGGATACCCTGTTATGGGAACATGCATGTTTGGCTTTATGAAATAAACTTGGACACATTAGCATAACATAAAATAACTTTTGGGGAGTTGTTAATTTCACTTAGATTAGATGCCTGTTGCTTTAAGGCCCACTCTAACCCCGCCCCTTACAGTTCCGTCAGCTCCAAGCCCTGAACCCTTTGCAAACACTGTACTTTATAACATAGGTGCTGCGCTGTAGCACTGCTGAGGCCTTGCCCTGACTAAAGCCCTCTACAGACACTCCTCCTTTGTGTTCACCTCTTTTTAGTTGGACAATAAAGTTGAATCTTTGAGCCACATTTGAATAAAGTTGGGAGGATTTGAGTTCAGACATGAGAGGAGGCTGTGTCCGAACGTCATCCATAATCCCTATATAGTGCCCTATATAGTGGTCACGCCATTTTGTAGTGGTGTCCAAAAGTCTAATGGATAAAAAATAGTGCACTCAAAATTTCCCACAATGCATTTTGAAAAGTAGTGGACAGCGATGGTCACTAGAGGTCAGTATAGACCAGAATGCTTTGCGAGTTTTGGAGAACAGCGGGACTGCGGCAGGTCTTTAAACTGTACACGACACGTTTGGATGAAACCAGTTAGAAACGCCTTTTTTAAACTTCTATCACGTCGTAATCAGAAATAAAAAGCTCTTAAATAAACCGTTGCAGTGCAAAATTGCTAATGTTAGCTTACCCAGCATTCAGCCTCCCCACCTAAGGCACAAAGCTGCAATACTCCAGTCCGTTTTATTCATTATAGCATTAATTTATGTTAAATATCACGCGTATGACTATTATTTATCTATAAATACTAAAACATCAAGTGAGTCTGGTCGGGCTTTATCACAGAAGAACATTATCAGCGGAGTTTCGCCGAACTTTTTTTTACACAGACGCCATAGTCACGTGATCACCGGTGAGTTAAAAATAGTGTGTGACTGTCTGAATCATTCACAAAATGAGTGCACTATATAGTCTGCTATATAGTGCTGGACTATATAGTGATTGAGGGGTTAGGGGCTAGGGGTGATGTTTGGACACAGCCTAAGAGTGCTTGTTGGAATAGAATAAAAATAAAATAAAATGGCTACTTAGCACGGCTATTAGCAACATGATGCTAACAGATAGATAAATGAGCTGACTGCCTTGTAGTGGCTGCAGTCAGGTGACAGTGTATTTGCCTTAAAAAACACACAGGAGAACTTTCTGGTTTCATGTCTCTATGTAAAGGGTGAGACTGAGCGGTTTCAGCTCTTGAGAAGGGCAGTGCCTCAGCATACAGGTTTACTCAAACATGTGAATGTACAAAATATTCCAGGTGTGTTTTTGAAGAGGAGGCAACAAAGCTCAGAAAAGTTTAGTATTCTGCTAAATCAACTTGAGTTTTAACCATGTTATAATGTTGTCTCCTCCTCAAAAATATACTTGGAGTAGTATTTTGTTTCATTTACACATGTTTGAGTAATCCTGTGCATTGCTGCTGTCTCTTATCTTAAGAGCTTGAAACCAGGAAGTGCTCCTGTGCGTTTCTAAAGCCCACAGACCATCACCAGACTCATTCTGATCATTTCAGTGCTGAAACCGCCATCACTACAAAGCAGTGAGCTCATTTATCTACCTGTTAGCGTCATGTTGCTAATAACCGTGCCATTTTATGCTCTGTTCATTCCGAGTGTTCTCTGCAAAGTCAAAGTAACAGCTCCCCAAAGAAGACAGTTTCCACAAATACATTATTTTAAGCTATAAAACATAAAATACAAATGCAAAAAATACTATTTCAAAAAGCCTGAAAAAAGCACAATATAGGACTTCTAAGTTATTTTGTATATGTGTTTGTTTGCATTTTAAAAACTGAAATGGGACATTTTTTTCCTGGAAACCAAATCCTTACACAGATAATAAGTATATATTCAAAATTGAGTAACAAAAACTGAAACATAAATTGCACTGGTGCATTTCATTGAGTGACTTGAAAAAGCCTGGCAGATTAGCACATGTTGCTAAAGAAGTAGCCTTGTGATAAATGAATGTGTGTACTGTATGTGGTACTTGCATTGTATATTACATCCTTACGTACTCAGTGTCTAAAAATTGTATTAATTTAATTTATGTATATGTTAAAATGTGCTGATAGCTCTAGTCAAACATATTCTCAAATTAGCCACATTACCTATTTTAATGCTTCTAAATGCAAAAATATAATTAAAAATCACATACTAGCATAAAAGGTGTACCGTTTGGCCAGAATCATTTTGTTCTTTCTTTTTTTTTCCAGGTCAGGTTGTTTGAGAGCATCATTATTGAGCTGTTCTGCCTGTTCACAACACTCTCTAATTGTTTGTGTCCGTTCATGTCCTCGTGTGATTAGTTGGAAGGTAACTGTCAGTAAACAAGAATGAAAAGAGTTCCCCTGGTGCAGCTCAGTACTTACAGAGAAAATACTGTCATTGAGTGCATGTACAGCCACTGTAACAAATAGAATGAATAAAAATAAAAGATTGAGGGTTGAATTCTGGGATTAAAGTCAGATTTCTGAGATTTAAGTCATAATTTAGCAACTAGAAAAATTAATAATAAAATTAGTAAAATAAACAATAAAAAATAAATAAATTGAGGTTTGAGTTCTGGGATTAAAGTCAGATTTCTGAGATTTAGGTCATAATAACTGGGAAATTAACAAAAAATGGAGTCTCTAAAAATAATAAAATATAAAACCATTTATCCTCTATGATAGATACATATTAAAGTTACAACATAAAGAGTAAAAACAATAACATTCATTTGCAAAGTGATAAATTGATCTGAAATCATAAAAAACAAAAATATATATAAATAATATATTGTGTACTTAAATATGAAACTGTTTTACATTCTATATTTAATTGGTGTTTTTTAATAGATATAATTATATAATAGCACAAATGTTCATCAAGAAAGGCATCCGGACAAAATATAATAAAAGGTTACCAAAAAGGTTGCGTAAGAAGTTATTGTAGAATTTTGATAATATTCATAAGAAATGTCAGTTATAGGCAAGGACAAAAATTGGGATTTTGGAATAATTCAGGATTATTTAAAATATTTTTTTACCATTGTGAGGTCAAAGAGCTCAGTGGACAGAGCATTTAACCCTGAACTAGAAAATCCCTGGTTTGAGGTCCAGGTGCTATATCTTTAGCAGTGTGAGGGCCAATGATGCTCTCGTGTGGTTCTAGCTTTATTTGAAAAGTATCACTAAATATGTTTTATGCCTTCATGCATAAATGAATACAACACTGAAACTGCAGGTCTACAACTAGACTCAGAGCTAGAAGTTCAAAGTTAGCACTAAGGTTAGCTTTGGTATGATGTAATGTATATACAGTCATATGTAAAGGTTTGGGCACCCCTCTGAGGTTGCGTAATAAGTTACTCATTCATGTCTTTATGAAAAAAGAAGTATGTCGTTCATTTTCTAGTCACATCTGAGTTCTAGGGTGTTTTCCTTACAACAATTTTTAGTGCAGCAGTATTTAGGTGTATGAAATTTAATAAAATTTGATAAAAATATCTGCAAATGTTTGGGCACCCTTATAACTTTGCTGATGTGAATGTATGTAACTTCTCAAAATGGATAACTTGCAACACAAAACTTGTTAGATTAGTTAGTTAAACCTTGTCTAATTTTATTATGATGCATATTTTCTATTAATCCAATAATCCTAATTTCACTAATAAAACATTGCTATATCCATAAGGTATTTTATATATAGCAAAATAAAGTTGCTTATACTATGTATATACTTATACATCAAAACAACTATACTTATCAGGGTGCCCAAACTTTTACATATGACATACATATTTTGATGCAGAAACTTTGGAAAAATTTAAAAGCAAACAAGAGTATAAGATGAGAAGTTTTCATTTTAGTGCATCTTTTTAGTGGCCTGAGACTCGCCTGTTGCTACACCTAGATGGGCATACAATTTGTCGCCATGTTAATGCTATCTTTATGTCTGCAGAATTTGGAAAAAAAAAAATCCAATTCTTTTGTATCCATTTCTGAGATAAGTAAAATATATTCAATTCTGCAAAACTGTCCGAGATACCTGCTTTTCTCTAACAAAAAGTATACATGTGCAAATCAGAGCGAGATTGTGCTCTGTTCTGACGGAAAGCTCCCATTTTGTGTCCATATCTTCTCCCAAACACATCGGCATATTCAATTCTCAGACTGTTTACCAATTGCTTACATTCGATTTTACAGAATTCAATAGCAGAGACAGCTAGGACTTTAATTTAGTAAGGCGTTCATTAACTGGATTCTCAGCTGTGAAGATGTATCATTCTTTGGGGTAAACTGTTATAAAAAAAACAAATGGATCGACCTTGATTTTTGGCTTTTATCTCAGCTGAAAAACGACTGAGGCGGTTGTAGATGTAGACAGCGCCGGCGGACCACCCCTCACTCACTGCTCCAGTTTAGTCTGAGTATATGTAATCCAGTGCAATATTCATTCACATATGTGCAATGCCCCAGTGTGCAATAAGGCGCTCCTATTTTATTTATATGACAGTGTGAATATAGGATTGTGCTTATTATGGCTGCTGCACGCTTCAGATGTGGAAGATCAGGGGAGCGCTCAAACCATCGCTCACTATTGAGTCTGAAAGGTAAGACGTTTACTCGCACATCATTTTCTCTTCCAGGGAAAAGTTACACAACAAAATCCTCACCAACGCACAACAAGTGAAACTAAATGATTGGTTACAGTATAACTCAGGTTCTCTGAGACTCTATCCACACAGCATGGTCATGACAAACACTGTACATTTCATATAAATTGATTACCATTCATAAATTCTTGGATGAAAAGGCGCAGTAAGAATAATTATTCATTCATGTGTCAGAGGAACTGGCGGTGGTTCGAGGGGACGTGTGCAGAGATTGGCAGCCACACTTCTGTCTGTCTGCCTCAGGGCAACTGGGGCAACAGAAGTAGCTCACCACTACCGAGCGTGACTGAGAAGTGAATGAATAATGCACCTTGGTATTCTAATGTATTATTATATATGCATAGATAGGTATGATGGGCAAACTGACCAACTTTACAGGTAAAAACTAAACATTTTTACAAATTCACAAAATACAAATACAAATTCATGAAACATACAATTTCACAGAACACAAATACAAACTTACAAAACACAAACACAAATACAGATTCACAAAACAAATACAAATTCACGAAACACGCACAAATACAAATTCACAAAACACAAGTACAAATTTATGAAACACAAATACAAATTCACAAAATACAAATTCATGAAACATACAAATTCATAGAACACAAATACAAATTAACAAAACACAAGTACAAATTTATGAAACACAAATACAAATTCACAAAACACAAATTCACAAAACACAAATACAAATTCACAAAACACAAGTACAAATTCACAAAACACAAATTCACAAAACACAAATGCAGATTCACGAAACACAAGTACAAATTCACAAAACACAAGTACAAATTCACAAAACACAAATTCACAAAACACAAGTACAAATTCACAAAACACAAATGCAGATTCACGAAACACAAATACATAAATATATAGATGTATATAGTGTATAGAAGAAACCCAACAAGAGAAAAAATTCCAGTTCACCTGAGGTTGATGTGAGCACTGCTTAATCTTCCTCAAAGCACAACGTCTCTTAGTATTTACTAACTGAAAAGGTCATCAGAGGAAAACTTAATGTATACTTGAATCCATTTCCATCCATTTAATTGGCACTGCACTTTTTATTTCTCAGTTGCACCTTTGATTCCTGCCTGAGTCTGTCAAAAATGTTACTGAAATGTTCTGTTGTTATGATGCCAGGCTCATGATAAATGCTTGATTAAGTGACTGGATAATTTTAATAGGGCATTGAGACTTGAGACATCCACTTTTTATTTTGTGTATCCGCATGAAAGCACAATTTAGTCTGTCAAAGAGTTACTGATGTGAAGAGTTGTGCTTTTAAATTAAAATACAGCTAATGGAATGTAGAAGGGAATAGTTTCCTCTGAAGCACCAGCACTTGCTGGGTTTATTTTCTTTCAATTTGTTGTTTTTTGTATTCACAGACTGTGATATTCTGACATTATACTACTGCACAGTGTATATTCAGTAAATTTGGATTGTGGCTTGTCATTGTAGGGTGATTTTGGGTCCCAAAGTCAGACCAGTGGAACATTTACAGTCACCAATTCCCCTACCACATGCATGTTTTTGGATGTTGTAAAGCCAAAGAGAATCCAAAGTAACACAATGAGAACCTAAGGATAGAACCCACAACCACTCTAACCCCTCTACCACTGTGCAACCTGCAGTAAGAAGCTAAATCCTGGTGACAATGATGGTCCGTCAACACCTCTTATTAACAACAATGCCAACACTTAACAATCGTCTTCATATTCAGTCCATATGATCTCTCTATTTTCAATTTAGAGAAATTTAGAGTGACATTTAAAACCTACTCTATATTCCATAAACTGACCACAGAAAGAGCAGACACAGTAGTTATTAACTCCCTGCCTGCAGTGGCCATGCACTGATTAGCACCATTAGCATATGCATGTGTGGCCACTCTGATGAACCTGGATTTTAATGTGTTTGAGTGAGTGGCCTTAAGTGAGAGAAAATAGGCACATTTCCACTAAGTGCGTGTCGGGTCGATACTAAGACGTTTCCATTACTAAAAGTGGTTCAAAAAGCCATACAGTACTGGTTTAGCGTTGTTGACGAGGTGGGATGATTTTGTGGAAGGCTTTGGAAAAGGTGGAGCTACACAATGCTCTGTTAAAATTGGACAATAGATAATCCTTCCTTGAGCAAAAACGAGGAAAGACTTATAATCAGAAAAGGAAAGTCTTGTTATTGTGATAAATAGTCAAATTCTGAGAGCTTGCAGGGTGAAAGGTTGGTCTCACTTAAGGCACATTTCCACTGAGGCAGTATGGAGGTGTTCCCATGACCCAAAGTGGTCTGAAGTGTACCAGAAATTGTACCAAACTGCCCCCCTTGCAGTACATCCTGTATCCCTGTTGGATTACTGTTGGATCCAATGGGAGAACCTTGTTTAGTGAAGGGATGTTGGAGGAGCTCTGATTCTGACAACAAATGAGGAACTATGTCTGTGGGACGGTGTTCAGTGTAAATATGGCAGTGCCACTGAGTGGGGCAATCCCATGGCTAGGACCAGAGCCTATAAGCTATCAATTCTTATAGGAAAACGCAGAAAGAAATGTCCCTTGGGCCTATATCAGAAGGTCTCAAGGGATTGGAAGCTTCCATGGCTTTCCTGGAAGGAGAGGTGTGATCACAGAGAACCACATAAATCACCTCCTCCACCTCTGTTCTCTGGGGGAGAATTTGCAGGGGGTTGCGAGTGGAAAGGCGTACAGAGAGACCTGGGGCCACTGGCGCTCCCATACATCCACACCCAGGGGAGAGTCATCTCTCCCGCTGGATTAAAAGAGGTTACAGTAGACTACACTTGGGTCCCAAATTGAGTGTGCCAGTTTGCATATGCATAGGCCTGTTTGTTGTCTGTTCCTGCTACTGGACATGTATAAACCAACTCAAGAAAAGAAGACAGAGGTTAGAAGTTTTTGGAGTTTGCATCAACTATTGTCTCTTCCACAAAACCATGAATACCTCCTGCTCTTGGTCTTCAGCTTATACAAGAAGGAAAACAAAACTGCTTTCTCCTGGGAAATTGGTGCTCATACCACTGGAGAACATACTGCATGTTCCCTGTGACCAGGACCATGGCTTTGTGGTCTTTTTTGGTTTGTGCGGTCATTTTTCATCCTTACATTATGTCAGAGTATCATCTGTGCTCTGGAACTGCTCCAACAGTGAGGGCTGGACACAACCCACTGCTCCCTTAAACAAGCACCGACCAGCCAGCCAGACCAGGTTATCTACCAGAGTCATCTGGACGTGGTTTTTTGAGTGAAGGCTGGGAGACACCAACCCAACGCCCAACTACCGTCAGAAGATGCAGAGCAACTGCTCTGTCACCTCATGTTTCCCTTTGTGGCTCAAAAAGTGGCTCAAGACACACTAGGGCAGCCCAAACCGACAACAGAGTACGTTCTGTGCATATGGGAGACGTAATAACTATCCATAACAGCAGGCAGCGCTAGTAGCTAAACTATGCTGATAATGGGCTTCTGTAAATAAAGTCTGCAACTCTGCAAAAGTGTTTACTAATTTAATGCACTACATTAAACACATCAGATCACATAAATAAATAAAACAGACTGGATTATTGCAGCTGTTTGCCTCAGAGGAAGGCTATTGCAGATGAAAAATCTGCACAAGGCTATAAGTTAAGGTAAGCTTATTGTAGCACATTAGCATCACAGATGCTGGAAACATGCCAAATAGTTTTCCGAAAAAAAGTCCATTAGAATATAATTTTAAGGCTTGGACACACCATTCCAATCCCCAACCGTAGTCAGAAGATGCAGAGTGCTCTGTCACGTCACGTCTCCCCGGTTGGTACAAACTGTCACCAGGCACACCGGGGTAATCTGGATCAGCTACAGAGCAGCGTGTATGTTCTCCACATGTGCAAGACATAGTAACTATCCATAACAGCAAGCGGCGCTAGTGGCTAAACTCTGCAGATAATGAGCTCTTATTAACAAACTTGCGCTCTTAAGTGGTTCACTTGCTATTTAACGAGGAATAATAATGATACACGTTACACTAAACACATTCTGTCACATTAAAGGATAAAACAAACAGACTTATTGTGGCTGCCTAAATGCCTAAAGGCTATTATGATTTTGCCTACACAAGGCAACAAGCTAAGGCGGGCTAACTGCAGCACATTAGCATTACGGATGTGGGACATATGCTGAATAATTTTTCAAACTAAAGTCCCTCATTATTTAATGTTAATCGCCAGCTGTATATTAGATTGTGAATGGGGCACACAGCCAATCAGAGAGGTCCTTTTGGATTGTGAAAGCCTGGGTGATTTGTCAAACATGTCCAACAAGTAATTATAGATGCACAAGTACTCAAGCGTCTCACCCCACCACCTCCCTTCAAGCACCACAGGTCTTTGAGCTGTCCCACCAGATACAAACCAATCAAACCAGCAAATAATTTAACTGTTTATCACAAGAATCATAGTCGTAATTTCTTCTTGTTCAATGAAGAAGCTGTTCAATTTTAGTAACTGTACCTCAGAGCACAGCAGAGGGGTGACCAAAGGGTTTGGGTAAGCTTATTTGCCACACTTCACACAATTTTACCTCTTTGTCCATTTTTCCATTCCCTTCCAAATACTTTCATTCAGAATTTTGAATAAATGTGGATATGGCGTTTCATAATTGAATAGTACAACATTCTATAAGCTCTAGTGACACAGTAGAACCAGAAGACACTGAATCTGCCTAATAAAATACTGTGTCTGCAAATAAAACCATGATCAATACATTTATCAAAGGGAGCGTGTCGAATCAACACGACCGCTCTAATATGGAAGATGATGGAAGATCAAAAGGCATTATTCACCGAAGGAACAGAGAAGTTATGGAGCGCGGGGCTGCCATGGCAACGCCCGTGACGTCAGCTCCGCCGGCTCAAAGTAATGGAAACATCTATATAGTGTGGGAAGGAGCGTCCAAAGTCTACAAAGGAGCGTATGTGGAAAACCATGGCCAGATTCCTGCATAAGTATGGACATCATGATGCAAAACTTCCAATGGGCTTAAAACTCAGTGATGCACTGTGTTTTCAACTTACATTACAAAAGAAGACATGCATAGAGGTAAGAGTGTGGTGGGTAGTCTAATAACAGGGAGGTTGGTGGTTCAATTCTGGTTCACATTGTTGGGGTACCCTTGGGCAAGATACTGGCCAGCCCGTCTAATTCTTTTCCTATTCTATATAAAGAAGTTAGTTTGGCATCTCATGTTTTGAATTTTGTTTCTGTGGTCAAAACAATGAAGGGCGGAGTAGCCATTCAGAGAAACCAAGGGTGGGACGTAAGCAGTTAAGCGCTAGCGTGCATCCAGAACAAACATGGTAGATTCTTGCTGGTTTTGCCATAAAACACCAGAATACTGTGTTTTATGAGCAGCTCTGTACAGCAGCAGAAGCCAGTTGTACAAAGACTTGCAGAAAAAGTGGGTTTGTTTGAATGTGGTCATTATGTTGGACGTTAACTACTGTTGTTAAAATGGAAACAGGACAAAGGAAAAAAATCACACAGAGGACAGAACAACAACAACACGGACTTCAGCAGAACCAACAGGTGACGAAGGAAAGCACTAAACAGGGTTAATCAGCTCAGAGAAGTTATTAAATTCACTCTGTATTACCCAAGGCCATCTTGTTTATTATTAAAAGGAGATTATATTCTGCTTTTGTAAGACACACTGCAGATAGACAGCTATGATAGGTAGGTTCCCCATGGCAAGGGAACCAGACTCTCAATTTTGATTTAGAATTTTTTATGTTGCATTTATGTTACATTGAGTCGTATATCAATTTGTGACCTTAAAGGGTTTATATTCTGCAAAATATGTTGTTTTTTTTTAGTTAAAGTTCTAATGTTGTTCCTTCTTTAAAACATACCTTGGTTTGTGTTTTGTTTCATTCACATCTCTTTGAGTAATTCCTTAATCTCTGGTGCTGGGGAGGAAAACTTTAGCATTTGACTGTGCTTGTGTGCTTATTGGCCCGACAGTATTCCCTATACAATTGCTCGATTTGTCCAGTACTACTGTATAAGCACTCCTCACTGCCTTTTATACCAACCTCCATGCTTGTTCTCACATTGGTCTAAGGATTTTCTATCCCTTCAGCTTTTCTCTCCACAGATTTGCTCTGGCACCAATAAGTAACTTGTATTTAGCAGTGGAATTTAAAATCTGAGGCCACTTCTCTTTTTGGACTTTGATGCTTCTTATTTTGATTATATTTTTAGGAAAGATTGGTAATGGGCTAAGGACAAAATTATACATTTTTGGTGTAAATCCGGCCAAGTCTAATTTTGAGTCACTAAAAACTAGTTCGTGTTGAGTTTGTGCAAAGTCTTGAAGTGGGAGTCCAAGTTCAAGTCAGAGTTGCCAACTATTTCAAATCATCTCATCACCAAGTTTATGTTTTGTTTTTTTGTTTTTTCAGGCTTTTTAAAATAGTTTAGGACATCTTTGCATTAGTATTTCACATTTTCTAACTTAAAATAATGTGTACGTGTGGAAAATGTTTTCTTTTGGGGAGCTGTTACTTTGACTTTGCTTGGATTAGGTGTTTGACGCTCCCAACTGTGAGGAATGGACAGCGCATAAAATGGCTAATTAGCATGACTATTAGCAATATGAAGCTAACAAATAAATGAGACAACTGACCAACTAAAGCACTGAAATGATCAGAACTGATGACGGTGTATGAGCTTAGAAACATACAGGAGCACTTCCTGATTTTGCGTTTCTATGGACAGCCACAAGACAAGTGTTTTCAGCTCTTGAGAAAGGCAGCGCCACAGCATACCAGATTACTCAAACTTGCATGAAGGAAACAAAATTCTACTCCAGGTATGTTTTTGTGGTGCAAACAACATTATATAACATGGTTAAAGGCTCAGAAATGCAGACTTAGCAGATCAGGGGGCCTTTTAAAATTTATGTAGGATTATTTTGCTCTTCTATAGGCCACTGAGTATTACAAGCAACACAAGTCTTACTACACCTCAACATGTATTTTCAGATTGACGTGTGCACATCAAAATATACCAAAAATGACTGAACGGCTCTTCATATTAATCTTATTTACTCTCATGGCCCTTCATCTCTTTGACACGCATGATCTCCAGGGCTCAGAATATTTATATTACCAACCAGCATCTGCCAGCATCCCTGCGCCATCCCTCCTTCAAAATGGATAAAAGTACTTCCAATTCTCCTTCAGCTCCTTCCAAAGACACCAATCAATCCTTTAACATAACAGCGCTATGCAAATATAGGTCCAATCTTCGTCGAATGCGCCAGTTTTGAAGTTTTCCAAGAAGCAATAGGTGGAAACGGTTTGTTTGGAAGCTGCCTGTCTATCACTATTTCAAAGACTTTCCCGTAAGCTTCAAAGAACTCGCTGCATAATAAATGTTCAACCCGTATACTTGCTTGAGATAACCCAAGAAAACAAGAATGAGGCCGGGAAGAGGGAAAAGATATGGCGGTTATTTCACAAAGTGACAAAAGGGTTTTACACAGCTACAGGGCTATAACACAATAGAGCAATACGGTGTAACGTCAAATAATGGCGGGTAAATTGTTTTGCTGGTTCTGTGAGAAGACGGAGAAGAAAAAGAAGCAGTTTCATGGACACAGTGTACTATAAAACGGTAGCAATACGTTACAGAAATATATTGCACTTCTTAAATTTAAGAGTGGAGAGTGGTTTGACAGCAGCTGCATAATAAACATGCAGATATGATAAAAAGAAGCAAACATTTAGATGCAATGGTAAGTTTTCTTTTTGACATTCTTCACACACTTATCAATAGAAAATGTGACATCTATATAAATGAAAAGATATATTGGGCCCAAAGTCTGCAAGAAAAAAAAAGTTTTATATAAAAAGACAACCATTAGAAAATCAGAATGCATCAGCTATATGGAAGCACATGTGTTTATTGTGAACATAATTAAACATGGCACATATTGGACATATTGTAAATCAGTCTACATCATTTAGACCAGGGGTTGGCAAACACTTTGGAATTCTCATGTCTCTGAGTGTGCCACTACTGATGGTTTCTACTACTAACAACTACAATGGACCCATACTTTAATACTGCTTGTTTGATTAACTCCCATATAATACACAAATTTTGGATGCCCTGCCAAAAGGTAACGCTAAATACACATGGTTTGGACCCAGCTTAGTCCTAGTTTGGTCTAAATTTAGTCCTGGTTTAGATTTTAGATCTTTAGTTTTGCTGTAGACCTGGTTTGTTACTGGTTTAGTCCTGGATATGGAACCGGCTTAGTCCTGGCTTAATCCTGATTTATATTATTTGATCTTAGTTTTGTCCTGGCTTTAGGGATGGTTTAGTCCTGGATTACTCTTGGTTTAAACTGGTTTAGACTTGGTTTTTTCCTGGTTGAGTTCTTGTTTTAGACCTAGTTTAGTCACTGTTTTGTCCTTCTTGCACTTGATTGGTTTTATTCTTATCTTTTAGACAGAACCTTTGCAGTCACCATTGGCAATTTTACGTCCTCCTCTGCCCCCATTGCCTGTGGTGTTCTGCAAGGTTCTATTTTAGGTCCTTTTTTATTTTCTATTTATATGCTCCCCCTAGGAGACGTTATAGCCCGCCATAACGTGTCCTTCCACTGTTATGCGAGAGTGTTTCAACGAAGTGAACAGTTGGATGGCACAAAACTTTTTACAACTCAACAGTTCAAAATCAGAAATTATCTTAATCAACCCTCCTCACTCCACCGCCCATACTGAAGACAGTTTTGGTTCTCTTTCCTCTAACATCACCCCCGCTGCCACAAACTTAGGTGTTATATTTGATTCCAATTTAAATTTTCATCTTCACATCAAAAAAGTCACCCAGTCCTGTTTCCTTCAGCTCCGCACTATCAGTAAAATCAAACCAGTCCTCTCCCGGCCCGATTTGGAAAAAGTTATCAATGCTCTCATTTTTTCCAGACTCGACTACTGCAACTCTCTCCTCTCCGGTCTTGACAATAAATCCCTCTCTCGCCTCCAACTTGTTCAAAACGCAGCAGCTAAGCTTCTCTCTGGTTTCAACAGACACCAACACATTAGCCCTGTTTTAGCCTCGCTGCACTGGCTCCCTGTGCGTTTTAGAATTGATTTTAAGATTTTACTGATTACTTTTATAGCTCGTTTAGGTCTGAAACTCAGCTACATTACAGAGTTACTAACACCCTACGAGCCTCCCCGCAGCCTTAGATCCTCGGGCAGGTCCCTTTTAGCTGTTCCAAGGTTGAGACTCAAGACAAGAGGTGACCAAGCTTTTTCGGTCCGAGCCCCTCGACTCTGGAACGGCCTGCCTGAGAGGATAAGGCTGGCACCATCGGTGTCATCTTTTAAATCACTTCTTAAAATGCATTTTTATCAACTGGCCTTTTTATAACCTATTTATTTATTTATATATTCATTTATTTTACTATGACTTATTTATTGTCGTACTTGTGTCTGTCTGTCTAAATGTACTCATGCATGTGTCTTTTCTTTGTTGATTTTATTGCCTTACCTTGCTGTGTGCTGTTCAGCACTTTGTAAGCCTTGTTTTTTAAAAGTGCTATACAAATAAAGATGTATTATTATTATTATTATTATTATTATTATTATTCTTTAGTGTCATATCCCTCGCTATAGTCATGGGTTAGTCCTGATTTAGATTTTGTTTTAGTCTGTGAAAGCCAAATATATAAAGGTACGATAAATGATCATGTAACGTCACGTACCCCCTGCAAAGTGCTTGTGTACCCCTAGGGGTCCCCGTACTCCTGGTTGGGGAACACTGGTCTAATAAAGCCTGAAAAGGGCCAACAAAAACAAAGCAAAAAAAAAACAAAAAAACAAAGACATACAATGAAAGAGCTGTCAATGAACAAAAACACACATTGCATTTGGAGAGCCTAGACCTCTGCCAAGACACTGGTGCTATCTTGCAATGGTAAAGATACAGTGCCCGGATCTGGATCTTCTAATTCAGGGGTAAATTCTGTTTTCATTTTCATTCCTTATCTCACAATAGTAAAGAATCTACTATAGTGTTATTCTAATGAACTGTTTATGTCACAGTAACATATCTTCGGTATCTTCGGTCCCATATCTCAAACTGCTAAAGAATCCTTTAAAAGGCTCCTGACTGCAGAGGGAACAAGCCTCTTTGGTCATTAGGGCCCCAACACTCTCTGGGCTTTACAGATAGACTTTGGCCAACTGGCTTCCATTGTATGAACAACATCGAGAGCACTTAAACCAGGTCTGAGTCATCAGGCCACTCCAGTCTGTCCTCCACTTGTGTGTGTGATTAGGTGTGTTTAAAGGACAAGTGCTCTGGAAAACAGTGGTATTTTTTTTTTTTTTATGTCCTTGTTCATTTTCCACAAAATTCACTGGCAAAAAGTAAAAGAAAAGACTGAGAACTCATGTAACTCGTTGTCAGATCTGGTTCGACCAAATGGAGCAATCATGATAAATAAATTGGCCTCCATGTTACGGTAGCAGCAGCAGCAGCAGCAACAACAACAACAACAACAACAACAACAAAGTGAAAAAAAAAAGTCATTCAGAGGCAAAAAGTATTGTAAAGTTGTGGAAAAAAGTCAGTTACTGCAGAACTGTGGAGCAGAATGTATCAGACTAAATAAATTCCCTCCCTCATGTATGTTGTAACACTGGCGCTAGCAGCTAACTGCTAATTAGCATGGGCTCCAGCTTCATTTGCAATTTACTTTAAAATAATAATTTAATGCCATACAAAATGAGATCCCAGGGCACTATGTTAAAAATATATACTCTTTTAGTGTTTGTAACCTGGACATTGAAAAGACATTTTTAATGGAGGTATTAGCATTAGCCGCCAAGGATCACAAATTACAAATAATCAGGAGTTTGACAACTGACAACCACTCGACCGCATGTAAGTAATAGAAAACAGTAGCAAGTTTATCAATCTCTATAAGTTTTATTTAATGTATCAGTTAGTGTCTCTAATAAGCATATAAGCTGAACACTACATAATTTACATTAAATCTTACTTTTAATATTTGCTCTTTAACGTATTAAATTTGGTGGAGGATAAATAGTGTATATAAAGGGTGGATTTGAGTTTAGTAATGAGTGCATGTACTGAACTGTAGGGGGATAGACAGAGCCTGATGAAATGGCTAATTAGCACAGCTATTAGCATCATGAGTGGTTTAAGTACTGAAACTATCAGAACAAGTGCGGTGATGGTGTATATGCTTTAAAAACAGTGCAGGAGTGCTTCCTGGAGAAGGCGGAGTTTCATGTGTTTATGTAGAGTAGTGAGACTGAGCGTTTTCAGCTCTTGGGAAGTGCAGGGTCTCAGCATACAGGATTCCTCAGACATGTGCAAATGAAACAAAATACTACTCTAGGTATGTTTTTGAGGAAAACAGCATTATATCATGGTAAAAAGCTGAGAAAAGTCGATTTTACATAATAGGGGACCTTTAAAATGTTATGTATTATTGTGAGATAGGGCCAAAACTACTAACTCCAGCCACAGGAGGTCAAAAAAGGAACAAATGAGTAGTGTTAGTGTATTCTGTACCATTGTGAAACATAAGGGGTTTATAGCTCTATTGATATAGCATGTGTTCATTTATTCATTTTATCTTTTTTTCAGTTCATGGTGCTCACATTTAGCATGCTATACCCAAAATTGCAACTACTAATTATGTGCTATTAATTCAAGGCCCTAAATGTTCTTATTGTTGTAGTTGTCTGTTGCTTTCTCAGTAATTGAATTTTATCTAAGTAAAGACCCCCCCCCCCCCCCCCCCCCTTTCAACTTAATAGCTTTATTGCACAACACAGTATCACACTCTCTCTGTTTCTCTCCACACCTGCTCCATTTCTTCAAAAGTCTCATATCCTTCAAAAGATTAAATTTGATTTCTGTCTGGCCCGTTATCAGTTTAAACAGCTGCACTATTTACAACGCAGATTTTAAAAAGTGATATGAAATGGGGAAATAAACTTGAGCGGCCATTCAGAAAAAAGGATTCAGACAGATTATCAAAGTTAACGCTGCTTCCATACGACTAAATAAATCAATTTTATGCAAGAGACACGTGGAATTAGGTTTATGAAATGCAGAGTTGAAACGTGTGATGAATGAGCCTGTCCAGTGTTATGTCAAACATCTATTGACAAAAGTGTATCTGAAATGACTGAAATGCTATTTGCAAAATCAGATTATTTTACAGTACGATATTGTATCTCTCTGTTCTAAACAAATTCTGTCTGCAGTTATGAAGATTGATGTGTGCTCTGTGACATTGCACCTTATTGTCGCTATCTTTGTGCCTTGAAGGTGATGTTAGAAAATAAATGTACAAGTAGAGCTTCTCCAAGGCGCTGTCCTTATCTCGAAATAGTAAAGATGAAGTGCTGCAGACCTGGAATTGAAGCATTCTAGTTCAGGGTAAATGCTCTATAAAATACATGAAAAATTTATCCAGATGCTGTTGCAGATTTACACAAAAAATCCTTACAATATAAAGAAAACCCAACTAAACTTATTAATCCCAAAAGGTTAATTTGGTCTTTGAATATTAAATATTATTAACTGACATTAGGCAAAATTGAGTTTTCTGAGCTTTCTATCATGTTATAATGTTGTTACCTCATCAAAAACATTCCTGGAGTTGTGTTTTGTTTCAGTCACGCATTTTTAAGTAATCCTGTTTTATTCTCTGGCACGGTCATTTTGAGGCCTCAAAACGCTTGGTTTTACGAATCTCCACCTCTCCCATGAACCCCCGCCCACTCCAGGAAGCACTGACCAATCAACAAGCTCTCTACACCCAGTCTGCTCTCATTCATTTATCAAAACAAACAAAAAACAAACAAAAAACACCGTACAGCTCCTTTTCCACTAATTCCTCACAGACAATTTTCATTTTGGAGTAAAATGGCATCATACAAACAATTTAAGGAAGTGAAGTGCTCTTTTTCTTTGATTATATGTTCAAAAGAGCATAACAGAGAGATAACAGAGTTTCTTTTTGGCACCAGTAGTAGTACTTAATAAAACTTTCCTTTTAGTTGCATAATCTTTTTAAAGGTTGTAAAATGTGCTGCTGCTCTGGGGGTGACCACGTTTGGTTTAAAAAGTTAAATAAAAGCTTGATATATTCCCTTTTATCGAGTTTTGTTGGATTGTACCTTGATATGTTTTGACTACTTCCTGCAGTCTTTTCTAAAGGTTCACATGCTATTGCTGTAACATGTCTTATCAGCTGACAAGACAAGACAGCTTGTCACCGTCTTCCCCCCTGAAACGGCAGGAAGACTGACTTCTTCAAAGCAGTATCCCATTTGTGAGACAGCATGTACGCCCCCTGATGCTCATGCACTGTAAACAATATACTCCACCGTTGGATCAAGGAGGCCATCGAGATCCAGAGACGCGTTCAAAGGACAGTAAACCGAGACAAGGAGGCGTACATGCTGTCTCCCACTTGAGACACTGCAGACGGTGCTGTTGTCCTACTGCTTCAGGTAGGAAGACACCGCCAAAGCCTGGTTAAATCAGCTGGCAGGACACGCCACAGCAACATCACTTGACCTTTCTGAGGATGACTGCAGGAAGAAGTCGAAACATGTCAAGGTATGAAACATGTCAAGGTACGAAACATGTCAAGGTACAAAACATGTCAAGGTACGAAACATGTCAAGGGCGACAGTAGCTCTGTTGTAGAGCCGCTTGTCCACTAGTCAGAAGGGTGGCAGTTCAAACCCCACTCCTTGGGCAAGACACTTAACCCACCTTGCCCCCAGTGTCAGGTGTACATTGGTGTATGAATGTGAGAGTGCTTGTAAGTGTGAATGGGTGAATGGTTCCTTGATGTAAAGCACTGTGAGTACTCAAGGAGGTAGAAAAGCTCTATATAAATGTAACTATTTATGATACAATAACACTGGTCTGTCAATAAGAAAACTCTCCATGTTGAGTTTTCTACCTAATAAACAAAAAAAACCACCAACAAATAAATGCTGCCAAAAACATTGGCAGTGGTAAAAAAATAAATAAATCTGAATTTATACACTACTTTGTGTATGCAAATCTTGCTCAATGGGATTTCAATAGCACTTATTGAGAAAAAATATAAATAGTTAACTAATCTATTAATACACATATTCCCAGCAATAAAATACACAGATTGCATCAAAAGTACTTTAAATATAAAGATGTTCTCTTGCATACTTGTGCTCATGTTATACAACTACTCACATTTCTCAGCATTTATGAACTAAACTGATTTTGTTTTCAAATTACCCTATACAAAAGCATGTCCCTGTAGGGCTACCATAGCTTTAACCTGCGATTTTTTTTAATACACTTCGCATTACTACACACCTCACATAACACTGCAGCTTTATTTGTTTACATGGGCTCTGATAACATAATCATGTGATGAAAAGTTGTAACTTGATTGGTTCATTCATTAAAGGGTGAGATAACTGCCTTTATTCTTTCCTGAATATTACATTGTTACTATATGGATATGGGCTTAGAGATGACCAGTCACTCCCACATTCATTCACTATGGGACAGTTAGATTCACAAATTCACCTACATGTCTGGCTTAGAGGAAGAAGGTCATGGGATTGATCCTTCTTGCTGTAGGGCAGGAGTGTTAGCAAATCTGCCATCTTGCAAAATACAAAATTTTAAAGTCCAATGAAGCAAATTTGCAACCCTAATTCTGTACAGCTCACTCACATTTTAAGTAGCTTTCCCAGATGCTCAAAGTTAGGTAAGTCAATGTTTTTCAACCATGATTAAAGGTGAAATCATAATACAAAATAAAAACAGATAAAATAAATATGTTTATAAAGATTATTTAATCAAGTAAAAGGTACATTTTATTGTATTACATTGTACAATTACTTCACTTGTGAATGTAAAAGGCAACGTAATTCGAGTATAGTAAAAACCTAATGAGACAGCGAGTAGCGGAAGCATTTCAAAGCTACTGCATAGATATAACTCCCTGTGCTCCTTTAAAATACATTTATAACATTTAAAATGAAACCTACAGCACATTACAATACATCTTGGAAAACAATGCTGTAAAAGTGGTATTATAGAAGTGTTATCGTGGATGTACTAATTATGAAGTCCAAGTTCTCAGCGTTCGAGTCTGAGTTATTTGTACTTAAAGAGAAAGTCTAAGTCCGAGTTGTCAAAAAAGTTTGGTCATCTTGATTTTTGGTAAAAGTCCATGTCAAGTCCAAGTCACTTTGAAAGGTGTCATGAGTCAAGTCCAAATCAATTCAAGTCCAAAGAATTGAAGGCAAGTGTTGATTTTAGTTTTGTATAAACCAATTTCATAACAGAGCATAATATTTGCTTTGGCTCAACCTTAATCTTAAAATAATCAAGTTATTGTCCATAAGTATGAGTCCAAGTCTGAATTATTGTCCACATATTGGAGTGCAGGTTCGAGTTATGTCCACAAGTCTGAGTCCAAATATGAATTACTGTCCAGAAGTCCAAGTGAGAGTTGTTATACATGAGTTTGAGTCCCAGTTACCATTTACAAGTCCATTTCCAATTCTGAGTTGTGTCTAAAAATCCGAGTCCAAATCCGAGCTATTGTCCACAAGTCTGAGCCCAAGTCCAAGTTATATACACAAGTCCTAGTCCAAGTTATGTCCTCATGTCCGAGTCCAAGTTATGTCCTCAAGTCCTAGTCCAAGTTATCTCCAAATGTCCCAGTCCAAGTCCAAGTTTTGTCAAAAAGTCTGAGTCCAAGTCCAAATTATTGTTCACAAATCCGAATCCAAGTACAAGTTTTTGAACACAAACCTGAGTCCATGTCTGAATTATGTCCACAAGTCTGAGTCCAGGTCCAAATTATTGTTCACCAATCCAAGTCCATGTTATGTTCACAAATAAGAGTCCAAGTCCAAATTATTGTTTACAAATCTGAGTCCAAGTTATCATCCAAAAGTCTGAGTTATTGCCCACAAGTTCGAGTCCAAATCCAAGTTATGTCCAGAAATCTGGTTCCAAGTCCGAGTTATTGTTCACAAATTTGAGTTATGTCCACTCAGTCAAAGTCCAAGTTTTGTCCACAAATCAGAAGCCAAGTCCGAGTTATGTCCACAAGTCTGAGTCCAAGCCCAAGTTATGTCCACGAGTCTGAGTCCAAGTCCGAGTTACTGTCCACAAATCGAAGTCCATGTTATGTCCACAAATCTGAGTCTACGTCCAAGTTATTGTTTATGAATGTGAGTCTGAGTTATTGTCCACAAGTCTGAGTTATTGCCCACAAGTCCGAGTCCAAGTTTTGTCCACAAGTCAGAATCCAAGTCCGAGATATTGTCCACAAGTCTGAGTCTAAGTCCTTATTTTGCTCACTCTTTCTTTAAAATAACTCAATAGCTTCTATTCTACAGTATGAGTTCCAAATATACATTCTCCCAGTATGACTAGAGCACATCAAACCAATTAATTCTGCATCAGTGGTGACAACTGCTAATACAGATGTATATTATAAGAATTAACTCTGACAGACGCCTGGTGTTAACAAGAATATTAAATATGATCCGCACGCCATAACAGATAAAAGCAGCACACATCACTGCGCATGTAAATTGGATGGAATTATGAGAAGAAAGAGACGCGAGGAGACCGAAGCCGACAGCTTTAAAAAAGGACTTCCCAAGATTTTTGTTTTCAGATTTTCATCCCTTATTCCATTCTGTACATAGTAATAGTGTATGTATATAATTTAGAGCATTTCATTATTTCGTATGTGGGTAAAAAGTGGAGGAAGTAAGGATTTAGGAGGCAAGGAATCTGCTAAAAGGACTAATTCGGCTGCTCCGTGGCGTCCGTTTGGTAATCCTCTTCTGAGCGTGCCCTGGTTTTTCAGTCGCTACTGTTTGAGCTCACAAGCCACTATAGACCGGCTCACACTGCCTCCAGCTGCAAACGCGCTGCCTTTTCACCACTTTTTAGTCCCAAATGTGGGCAATTGAGAAAGAACTAGACTAATTATACGTTCATGTTAAAGAACTTCTTGTCCTAATAAGCACTGCTGCATGAAATTATATAAAGATTCAAAAATGCATTACACGTTTTATATGGTGAGGTTAGTTGAAGTGATAGATGTGACAAAAAATCTATTGTTTGTGGTTAAGTTCAAAAGATGTGTTTTGATTGTGGTTCTCAAACAATGGCACAGGTGACACTAGTGGTACGCTGGCTCCTTCTAGTGTTAGGCAGAGATTTTTTTTTTGTTCAGCTTATCGATCAAGACAAAAATATACTTAACAAATGTAGGAAACAGAGAAACTTCCTGACATAGCAGAAATATATTCATGTCAATGTATTTCATCCTTAATAATCACAGCATAAAATTACCAACAATAATGCCTTGTATAATGTTTTTTGCAGTGATTAATATGAAGGTGAAGATGGTAGATGGGAGATAAAAAGGCTATACATACAGTAACATACCAAATTATACAGCTGAAAGATGTGGTTAAGTTCAGACAAAGAGGTTTTCCAACTGTGGGTCAGGTAACCACTGAGTGCACACTGCTGCCTTCTGTTTCTTGCCTAAATCTGGCATAAACATTTGGGTCAAATGTACTGTTTTTAAAATTCATTCACACAGCGTCACAAGCTGGCGGACGCATTGTGCTGCACCCAAGCCTAGATAAATGAATAGGGTTGAATCGGGAAGGGCATCTGGTGTAAAAATGTACGCTATATCAATATGCAGATCACTGTGGAATAGGGGGCTAAATTTCAGTGGTGAGAAGCAAATTTCAGTTCAGACCACAGCATTTAGTGATTGTAATAATGAGTAAACTTTGGCTGTTACTTTTATTTCATGGGCCATAAAACACTGAATCATTTAAATGGGTGCTTTGGCCAGTTTTACACCAAATGCCCTTCCTCATGCAACCCTCTCCATTATAAGTTTTTGGCTCCATGTGAACGAACCCCTGACCTCCAGCACCAATGACAGGGAAACATCATTCTTCCTTAACCTTAACCAGACATGTTTATTACCTAAACCTATCAAATGTGTTTAATTTAGAACATAATACATATCTTAATTTTCTCCAATATTAATTAAACGAAGACTCTTTTCTCATATTTTGCACATTTATGTCTTCATTAAACTACTTCGCCGTGCCTAAACCTATCAAATGTGTATGATTTAGAACATAATGCATATCACAGTTTCCGCCAATATCAATTAAACTAAGGCTCTTTTCTCATATTTTGCACATTTATGTCTACATTACACTACTTTGCCTAACCTTAACAAGACATGATTATTGCCTAAACTTAGCACACTACAATGTAATGCAAGTTTGAATGGGTGGAGAAAGTTTCCACATTGAAATGGTTTGGACACGTTTGGACACAGAGGTGCTGCTAGAGTCTCTTGGGGCAAAAATTCACAGTGGGGCTCCCCAGCCAGTGTTCATCACATAATAACATATTGATAAATTTGACACTAACAAAAATTGGAAATGTGAACAATTTTTAAAGCCTCATCAAAAGTGCACGTCGATATTTTTAGCAAGTATATAAACATTAAACACGTGCCATAAACAATTGTCTTCAACTTATATTATGCAAAATCAACGTTTATAATGTCGTTCCCTCATCAAAAACATACCTGGAATTGTGTTTTGCTTCATTCACATGTTTAAGTAATTTTCTATTCTCTGGCCCAGCCTTTCTGAGATTTGAAAATGCTTGGTTGCATGAACCTCCACCTATGAACCTCTGCCCACTCCAGGAAGCCCTGACCAATCACCAAGCCCTCTACATCCAGTCTGCTCTCATTCATTTATCCAAAAAATTATGTACAGCTCTGTTTCCACTGATTTCTCACTTTTTTTGTTTTATGTGGTAAAATGACATCATACAAAAATTTGAAGAAAGTGCTCTTTTTCTTTGAATATGTTCAAAAGACTGCAACACTCTGCGCTGTCCTGCTCTCTGCTGCTTTCTTCAGCTGTTTCTTTATGGCATAACGTAGAGTAGAAATGGTAGAAACCTTATCTTTTAGCCAGAATGTTTGTAAAGGTTGTAAAATGTGAAATGCTGTCCCAGAGGTAACCAAGATTGGTTTAAAAATATGAATAAATGCACAATATAAACAAATGCCATAAACAAACGTCAACTTCAACTTAAAAAACAAGTCCAGATGCCTTATTTTTAAACCTTTTTGTTTTGGTTTGAGACTGTGAGTCTTCAAAAGCAGCACCACCACTGCATGTATAGAGGAGGGATAGTGAATATTTGGTTAAAGGGCTGAGGCTGAGGTTACAGCTGCCAGACAGAAGGTCTAGAGAAAGACCAAAGAGGAGATTTATGGATGTAGTGAAAAAGGACATGAAGTTAATTGGTGTGAGAGAAGAAGATGCAGAGGATCGGGTTGGATGGCGGCGAAGGATTCACTCTACCTGCTTCTGAACAGAACAGCCAACAGGACACGAAGATTTATCATAACTTTCTTATCTATTCCCATGGTAAATTCTAGTTTTCTAATCAGAAAAAAGCATGTTTATAATCTAGACCTATCATAAACATCTCATATTCAACATTAATAAAACTCAAGATGGCTTCTGAAAACTTATCTATTTGGATTTTTCTGTTTCTTATGCCAAACATAAGCATTTCTTATAGTATTTTTTTTATTTAAATGCTGCCAAGTAAAATATGCAAAATGGAAAATACACATATATCACACACCTATTCATAACCATAATAACACGTGTTATATGCCTGAACATTAACATTAAAACCAGAATTTTATGTCCTAAACTTCAGTTATCAAAACAATATGCTGTTAAAATCCATATTGCATTTTTTTATATTAATATTTTACATGTTATGGACTATATGTGACTGAGCTTTTCCTAACCTTAACAAAGCGTGTTTTTTGGATAAATGTAAGCCTTTTTTTTTTTTTTTTTTTATCTTTTTAAACAGTTACAACCTATTAATTTGTAGTTTTAATCAAATTATCTGGAACGTAAATATGACACGTTTTTTGCTGCGTTTGGTCAGACTGGGCTGGTAACTTGAGAGTGGCACACCACCACAGTATCTTCTATGCATTATGTAACTCCTGATTGCTATTTGTTGCATATGGCTCTAGATCTAAATTACGCGCGCCAAGAAACTAAAATTACGGGGATGAAATCATGGTTTGTTCCACTTGGAGCTGACTTGGGAGCTCTCTTTCCGCGCGTATCGTATCAAATGTTGGAGAGGACTCACCGCTGAAGTTCCATATCGGCTGGAGAGCCATCACTCCGCTGCTCTGGTTTCTCATTTTACGCACAAACGGCACCCCAGGCCTTTTTTCTCCCTTCTCAAGTTTTCTCCTCCCCAAATTGTTCTTGTTTACGTTCTCCTTCTCATCCGAGCCTCACTCACTGCGCGCGCGTTAAGCTGTCCATGCCTTGCGCCTTCTTCCCTCTCCACAGTTCCACAGTATTTGGCACACACATTTTTTTTTTTTTTCTTCTCTCCACGTTGACAGAAAATGATGGGAGAAAGGGGGGTGAAAGTAGCGTAACGCGCGTGTGATCCGGGACACGTGAAAGTGGCAGGTGGTTTGTGGAGGAGCAGAGAGAGGAGAGCGGAGCGGAGCGCGCGCTGAGAAAGAGAGGGAGAGAAAGAGAGGGAGGCGTGATGTCATCTCTTCAGCCAATCCTCACTACCCAAAATCCCACCGGGGCACGCGGATATCGTCTCAGGATTATCACAAATGAGCAGAAATATGTATTTTAGTGCCAAAATAATACATGTGAGCTGGTTTCCTCAGGCAAAAATAGTGAGTGATCAAGATGGAATGAAGGATCCTTGGAATGAAGGATATCCCAGGATTAGGAGGGAGAGGGAGCGTGGGTCCTCCTGGAAATAACTGGAGTTATTTCTGGAGAATCTTGGCAGAAGTTGGGCAGTTATTGGTTTTTAATGGGCAAAAAGACAATCGTTTAGTGGACCAATAAAAATAAAAAACATGCCAACAAAAACTGGAACACACACACACATCTGGAAACATGCACACAAATTTGGAAATGCACACAAATATGAAAATAAACACAAAATCTGAAACACGCACCAAAGTTTGAACACATGTACACAAATTCAGAAACGCACACAGAAATTCGGAAACATGCACCCAAATTCAGAAACACGCATACACTCTGAAAACATGGACACAAACTTAAAAACACAAACACAAAGTCCCACCCTTTCTGTAACCTCATTTGCTGTAGTGTATTAGAGTTTGTGTGTATCTTTTCAAATTTGTGTTGGTGTTTCCGAATTTGTGTGTGTTTTCAAATTTGTTTGTGTTTTCAAATGTGATTGTTTTTAAATTTGTGTTTTGTTTTTTGTTTTTTCAAATTTGTACGTACAATTGACATTGACCTCCTAAATATACAGTATGTGTGCACTGTGATTGAGTGGGTAGCGAGCATTAGCGAGTGAGTCTAGCCTCAGAGGCTATGTAGTGTATGAAGTGATTAGTTCCCCAAGCTTTCAACCCTGACATGTCTGTGTAGAGCCATGAGACTGAGTGTTTTCAGCTCTTGAGAAAAGCAGCGCCTCGGCAAACCAGATTGACAAGCAGCAGTGACAAACATTTATTACAGCAAGACATAATAAATACAAAAAATAACAATGTTCATATGCTAACATGGTTTCAAAGGACACAGCAAAGAATAATTCATATGTAAAACCATGTTATGTTGTAGTTCAATCATATTTATCTCATTTTACCAAAGTTCAGTACAGTGTTTCAGCTGAAGTGGACCGAGCCATTATGTCCTTACACAACCCACTCCAGTACTCCAGAGCACTGGAGTACTGCAGTCCTGCAGGCCTCTGCGTACTTATACTTCTGCTACATACACACTGCCAAAAATCAATATTTTACAGAGAGAAAAAGTTTACAGTATTTTTACTAAAACATGGTTATGGGTTCATTCAGCGACCACATTATTCGTTTTGTAGTAGTGATAGTAGTAGTAAGTCAATATAGTTGTTACAGGAGTTGCAGTAATAGTAGTAGTAGTGGTTATAGCAGTAAAGTAGTAGTAGAAGCAGTACCAGAATTAATTATAGCAGCTGTAGTGGTAGTAGCAGTAGTACTAGTAAAAGAACTAGTAGGAATAGTAAACTAGTGGCAATAGTAGTAGAAGCAGTAAAAGTAGTAGAAGGAGTAGCAGCAGTAATAGTAGTAGCAGCAATAGGAGTAGTAATAGTAGTAATAGTAGTAGTAGAAGAAATAGTTGTGGTAGCAGCAGGTGTAGTATTAGTAGTAGAAGCAGTAGTGGCAGTAATAGTGTAAGCACTATTAGTAATACTAAATGAGTGGCAGTAGTAGTAGAAGTAGTACCAGTATTAGTAGTAGTAGGTATAGTAGCTGTAGTGTTAGTAATAGTAGTAGTAGCTGTAGTTGTAGCAGTAAAGTAGTAGTAGAAGAAATAGTAGTAGTGGTGCCAGTAGTTGCAGTATAGGTAGTAGAAATAGTTATGGTAGTAGTAGTAGCAGTAATAGTGTAAGCACTATTAGTATAGTATAGTAATAGCAAATGAGTGGCAATAGTAGTAGAAGCAGTAGAAGTAGTAGCAGCAGTAATAGTATTAGCACCAGTAGTAGTAGAGCAGTAACAGTAATAGCAGCAGCTATTCTTTTATTACTAGTGCCTCTGATATTACTGCTACTTCTAATACTAATACTACTTCTATTACTAATGCTACTTATACTGCTACCACTTCTTATTACCAATGCTGCTACTATTCTCACTACAACTACTACTGCTACTTTGATTATTATTTCTGCTGCTATTACTATTACTGCTGCTTCTACTACTATGGCTAGTCATTTATTATTACTAATAGTAGTAATGGTAATAGAGTAGAAGCAGCAATAGTAGTAGTAGTAGTAGTAGTAGTAGTAGTAGAAGTAGAGGTAGCAGCAGCAGTAGTAGTTGTAATCTAAATAACAGTATCAGTTGTAGTAGCAGTAGTGGTAATAGCAGTGACAGCAGTAGCAATAAAAGCAGCAGTAATAGTAATAAAGTAGCAGTAGTAGTGATAGCAGTAACAGTAGTAGCAGCAGTCGTAGTAGTAATCGAAGTAGCAGTAGTAGTTGGGAGTCCTGGGGAATGACCTGTACACGCATTTATAGCCAATAACATCTGTTCCTAATTTCTAGTGGTACTATTACTACTACTATTACTACTACTGTTTTTACTATCACCACAACTGCTGCTACAGCTACTACCAAAACTTTGATTACTACTACTGCAACTTTGATTACTATTACTGCTGCTTCATCTATTACCACTACTGCTACTACAACTACTACTGCTACTTTGATTACTATTACTACTGCTTTTCCTACTACTGCTGCTGCTGCTACTTATATTACTACTACCGCTTCTATTTTTGTAACTACAGTAGCTCAGTTGGTAGAGACGCTTGCCCACTAACCTCAAGGCTGGCGGTTCAAGCCCCACTATCAGCAATGCATTGCATGTTGTCTTTATGTCCTTAAGCAAGACATTTCACCCACTTATGAATATGGCAAGCATACTTCCGTCAGGCTGCTCCAGGATTATTTTTATCCTCAGAGGGATTTTCCAGGTTAAAAAAAGGTCAAATAAAATGTGTATTTTAGGTGCACGTAATAGTATGTCCAGTCAATGAATACTGCAGTTGTCTTTAATTGCAGGAGACAGAGGGACAGGTGTATGGAGTATATCTGTTCACGCTTGGTCCTCTCCACTCACAGGTTCTGAGAGTGACAGCAGACAGCAGATGGTCCCTGTCTCCTCCGGTCTGTACTCCGAGAGCTCCGGATACGGACTGTAGGCTGAGACACACTACACCAGGCTTATGGAGGAATAACGTCAAAAAATATGAAAAATACAATGAAAACTATGACTAAACAGTATGTAGTGATAGTATGGAATCATCTGTAGGGGTTATGACATAGCCAGAGGTGGAAGAAGTACTCAAAAGCTGTAAATAAGTCAAAGTATTGTTACTGCTGCTACTAGTACTGTACTACCAATGCTACACCTACTTCTATTGCTACTATCACTACGGCTACTACTGCTATTAATGCCACTACTGCTTGTGCTTCAGCTACTACTACTGATGTTATTAATGCCAGAGCCACAGTTACTACTGCTACTTTTACCGCTACTATCACTACTAATACTATTAATACTACCACTGCTGCAACTACCAGTATTGCTACTACTGCTACAATTATTACTGCTACTACTGCTACTGATGCTGCAGTTGCTATTACTACTACAACTATTTCTATTGCTACACATTTTACCACCAAGGCCAAAACTTTTCACTTGTTTACAGATTTTTAAAATGTATTTATTAAATACATTACTCTATGCAACAAAGAAATTGCAAATATTTAATAGTATGTAATTGATAATATATTTATAGGTGTTATGAATTATAGTTATGGTTTTGAGTATAAAGTTAGAGTATGAGACAGATGGGGCTGGAGAAAGTGTTGCTCCGCTCTTTGGAGGGAGTAGGTTTCTGTTTGCTGGGGTAAGGCCAGGTGATGTCCCAGGCAAAGGGGCTCCCAGGTTCCTCATGGTAGAGTCCCGAGGTGGGCTGGTCCCTGGAGGAAGTGGCTCTGCTCTTAGACTCTCTGACTCCACCAGCATCTGTGCAAAGAGAAGATGGTTAACTTTTCAAGTGTAAATGGTTCCCTTTTATATTGTACAAGTTTGTGATTTAATTTTAAAAATCTTGACTGCAATGCATGAAACAATATGAGGCATGGGGACAAGGATGAAAAATGTTTTCTCCAACCAAGAAATGGAATGGAAAATGTGGTGCAAAAGTAAAAGAAATGTATAAAGACATTTAGTCTGATACTTGTCACTTGAAGTCAGAGTGGAAACAAAGGGAGCAGAACAAATGGACATACTGTAAATACAACTTTGAATGGAAGTGGATAGACATGCCACACAGTAAAAAGATGGCAATAACAACACAATTTGAAAAACTCTAATGAGGAAGGACTGCATAAGCCTGATATTAAAGGTTCCATTATAACCTTTCCACACCTTTGCATTTCACTTTTTATAACTTAAAATAATGTATATGTATGAAGATTCTTTTGGGGAGCTGTTACTTTGACTTTGCTGAGAAAGCTTGGTTTATATGACTGTTGCCCCCTGCTGGCAATGCTGGAGAATGGACCATACAATGGCTATTTAGCATGGCTATGAGCACTATTACTGATAACTAACAAGTAACACACTAACAAATAAGTTGACTGCTACGTAGGGATGGCAGTTTACGCGCTGAAATAATCAGAATAATTAGATTCCGGAGACAATATATGGGCTTTAGAAATGCACAGGAGCATGTCCTGGTTTCATGTGTCTACAAATGAGCATTTGCAGCTCTTGAGAAAGAGGAGAACTCTGCACACAGGATTACTCAAACATGTGTGGATGAAACAAAATACTACTGCAGGTATATTTTTGAGGAGAAAACAAGATTATAACATGATTAAAAGATCAAAAAAGTCAATTTAGCAGAATGGCAGGATTTCTGCCTTGGGAATTTGTCAGCTGAAAATAAAACTAAATTTAACTGAACAAGTCAAGGAAAGTAGCCAGACCCACAAACTTAACTAAGTGAAGTAGGTCTAACACCTTTTTCATTGAAGACATCTTCCACACTATCTACTGTTCTACTGACCTGCCATAATCCTTTATCTAAAATAGGATGGGCTTTATGCTTTGTTTCTTTTTCTGGTTGTGTGTAGTTCCTGTGCCTAGTATTTGTTCTGCATATGTTTGTACCACCCAAGATCTCTGATTGGTTGATAGTCTGTCTAAATGCAATATATGTGGATCATTTTTTACTGCCCCATGATACGGAAACTCAAATTGACAGGTACCAGGGTAAAAAGAAAAAACTAACAAACAAACAAAAACAAACAAACAAAACAACAAAAAAAGGCAGGCTACAAGCAAGCATGATTGCTCTGACAGGAGGTCAATATAACACACTGAAAGTTATAAACTCAGGTTTCTATGAAAGATTATAAGTTATAAAACACTTAAATGAAACTAAACTGTTTTTAGTATTAAGTTTTTGTATATTTTGTAAAATATGCAATGTGTCACTATACCTATATCATAATGACTGTCAATAAAACATGTATCAGTGTCTCACATAATCAATTCACCACATTCACCATTTTAAAACACTTTTTTTTAATTGAATTACTGAAATTCTCTGATAGAAAAATCTAAGTAAAACAAAGTACTTTTCTCTCTGAAAGCCATCACTCGTTCAGATTCCCCAAATTGGTCTGAGCTTCAGTCATGTTAATTATGTTTGTCATCTTCAGTGTTTTTACTCCCTACGAGGGGGTGGACTGCAAGAACGTTTTAATGTCGGCCCAATTAGCGCCGTCATTTTGTGTAATTCTGCTAAAAAACTAATGCGTTTCAAAAGGCTACACAAATTAGTCAACCCTGCCAATAATTAGTGTCACATTAAGAGTCCACTTTGTCTCTGCAATATCAAAATTCATTGCTCACTACCAGGAATATTCCGGTATATAAGCTAATTTGATGTGTGTTTTGAGAACTTGCCGTGCTCACTCTGTTGGTCCTTGTTGTCCGGGTATAGACAGGGTTCTGCACCTTCTCGTCCCATTATGACATCTTCAGACACCCTTAGATTCTCCAGGAGGAAGTAGGTGCTCATCAGGCCTTTGCCTTTCACCTCAATCTGGCCGCGCTCTGCAATGTTGAACCCTGCGTCCTTTAATTTACTAAAAGACAAGATGGTAAGAAAAAAAAAAAGTGAAATGTGTATGTAGCGTGTTTGATTTAAAATGCTGTTCATAAAAAGTAAAATTAAAAAACAGCCTAGCCAACAATTTTCTTTTATACAAAGAATTACTCTTTGCTTGGTGCATAAGGATTGGAGAGAGATTTCTAGACACCACAACCAAGAGAAGCAGAAAAGACCACAATACACCATGAATAAATTTGGCCAAAGATTGAACCTTGTGGAACACCATAGATCAAGAACTATGTCAAACATACAAACTATTAGAGAAACAAAGCATAGCATTTGGCATTTTAGTAAAAAATATTGAATATGATTTATTTGTAGTTAGTACAGAGAAGGAATCTATGTAAAGGAAAACAATTCCAGACCCATTTCACTTGATGGGAATTCAGGGGAACAACCTTTCTTTGATGTAGGGGTTATCACAGCTAAGCTAAGAATTTGCAGGCACTTTGGGCATTTTTTTTATTCCCTTCTTGACATAGACCCGCTTTCTGGCCTTGGGACTAGCACATCATTTGACTGTAGTTTTGGTGCCCGTAGGGGAATCAAACCCCATTACATCCTGCACCAAAGGCAGGGAAGCTAACCACTTCACTAAGAGGGAGGCCTAGCCTCATATATTAATACAGCCGTGGTCATCTCTGTACTGAAGTAGAAAGTGGCTTGTAACTTGCAGTCTGAGCAAATATGCGAAATCGGATCAGTTAGATCACAGTTATTATTATCATTGATCTACTTTATCAAGATATTTGCCTATAAAAATAACAGAGGTATTCCATCTTTTTAGTATTGTTGCTCAATATAGCTTCACCTGCGTAAGAGCCCACTCAGGGGATAGCCCAACGACCATCGGCTGGACCATGTATAAATGGAAGAAAAGTAGGCCAAGGATGGACCCCTGTGGAACTCCTTAGGTCATGAACTATGTCAGACTCCAAATGACCGATGGATATAAAGATGTCTCTGTTGAATAGGTAGGCACTTTATAAGTAGGACAGACTGTCCCATCCAATAGTGTGCTCTGTCGCACAGGACCACATGACTAACATTGGTAAGTGAAACTGAGAAGAACTCACTGAATAGTCTAAAATAATGACAATGAAATATGGTGTTATCTTAAACATAAAAAGTTTATAATATATAAATATTGTTACATATAATCTAAATAGTAAATAGCAATATGTTTACTAGATTTGACAAGAAATTAGCACAATATAGCAGAACAATAACTGTTGTAATTACTTTATTAATAATACAAGTTCTGACTTTAATTGCTGTTACAGTAAAAATAAATTAGAGTATTCCATAAAAACTTAATGAAGTGTGTTGTTTTCTATGTTCTGACATAAAAACAAGATCTTTACTATTTTTGTTAATGTAATGAATATAAGATAGTATTTTATTTTACTGTGACATTTTATGTATTGTGCTTTTAAAGGGTTTAAAACCAACTTGTAAAGATACTTAAAACAAATCTAAGACATGTAGTGTTAAAACTGTTAAATTTATTGGAAAAAAAGCACAAACAACAAATGTACAAAAAAACTGTCAAATTAACAGTAAGAAGTTGTCAGCTACTTTTTAATACAACAACTTGAAAATCTATTATTATTAATTATTATCATAAAAATGTAAATTCAATTCGAGTTATTGATAACAGTTAGACTTTTTTTATTTAATTAGACTATATACTAGTATGTGATAGTAATTACCATTAATTTAGCATAAATCTACAGTTACATAAAATAAAATAATAAATATACAGTATAAGTATGAATTTTACAATAAGTCACTATTGCTATTTTGAAGATCAATCATTTTGACTTTTTGACAGTGTATGCATGTGGAAAAACTGGATGGTTAGGAAAGAGTAGCGAAAGAGTATTGTGCATTATAGGCATAAAAATAGTCTATGGATGTGCCTCCAGTGATGGTTATAATTTATTACTGTGGTCAGAAAATGCAGAAATAGGATGTGTGTTATTTTTAGCTCCCATTCTCAATTATACGCTGTTATATTTGGTGACAATATGGCAGAAATCCTATATATTGTGAATGAAACGTTGCATATTTATAAGCACAGAGGGGCGACCAGAGCAGTGGAGGCAGTTTTTCTTCTGAGGCGACAGAGACAAGCCACAGACGGACAGTGTTACAAGGGCACCTCAGTGTGGTCTACATGGGTACTGCAGATTAGTAACGTTTTGGATAAAGGATGGGGTTAAAAGGTTGGGGGTTAAATCCTTAAAATATTCTTCTAATAATCTACTATCATGAAATCAAACATTAATAACAAATATAAAGGTAATTTCTCACTAATAGTGGATATAGTGTGAGATGAAAGTTTTGGTAGTACTGTTTAGCGGATACAAGAGAAAAATATTTTTGTACACAGTGTATTGTACTTAAAAAGCCTTTTACTATATAAGGCTAAATATATTCGAGTTTAAGGTTATGCAAATATTTTCTTATTTTATAAAGCAAGCTGTAGTTGTAGTAGTAGTAGTAGCACTCGTAGTTGAAGTAGGTGCAGCAGTAGTACTAGTAATTCAGCAACAGTTGTAGCAGTAGCTCAAGTAGAAGAAGTAGTAGCAGCAAGTTGTAATAGTTGTAGTTGTAGTAGTAACAGTAGCAGATCAAATATAATTTGGCTTCCACTAAACTCTACATCCCATATTTTTATACTTTAACTTTTTAACTGCTGCTTTGCTATGTATTATTTGAAAGTAATAGTACTTCTACTTGAGTATAGGCCAATTGAGAGCCCTTTCTCCCAGATGTTTAAGGTCACAGTCATTCCACCCACTCACCTGTAGGTGGAAGCACTGAGGTGAATGCGGTCTGGGACCCCATGGCTCTCCATCCTGGACGCTGTGTTGACAGTGTCCCCAAACAGACAATAGCGGGGCATCTTCTGTCCCACCACCCCCGCCAGGACGGGCCCGGTGTGCAGGCCCACGCGGATCTGGACACATACATACAGATTATGATGGGAATATAAAGTAATGACCTATTATGACGATATTATTAGAGGACATGTACTTGTATGGGCTGACCGGTGACAGGGTTGGTGACATCCCGGGCAGCTATCCTCATTCCCAGAGCAAAATTGGCCACTTTGTGAGCATGAGTGTCCGTGGGGACCGGAACACCACCCACCACCATGTAAGCATCCCCGATTGTCTCAACCTGGACAAGACCCAATATTCTGTGAATCACCAATATGATATTTATAAAGAATGTTACTGTGCTCAGAGTTACAACAGCATGGCACTTTTACAAGATGATTTTTATTCATGTTTTAAGTTAAGGCTGTGTCATTAAGTGTCCTTAAAAATAAAACAATAAACAATTTGTAAAATATGTGTAGTCTAGTTGGCAAAAGCTGAAAAGTTAAACAAATATATTCAAGCCAAGTATTTTCCTGTTTAAGGGTACACCAATTTCTTTTAGAAAGTAAGCGTATTAGTAGCACTGGTATTTCAAGTAGTAGTAGAAGTAGTACTAGCAGTAGTAGTAGTAGCAACAGTTGTAGTTGCAGCAGTAGCAGAAGCAGTAATAATTACTGTAGCAGTAGAACAACTTTCAAACATAATTTGTACTTCAGTAAATTCCACTCTACATTTTATACTTCCCACTAAAGGAATCATTTTGTAGAGTATTTTACTGCTACTTATTATAACTTTTTGTATGATGTCATTTTACTACAAAATGTCTGTGAGGAATCAGTGGAAACAGAGCTGTACACTGTTTTTTGGATAAATGAATGAAAGCAGACTGGATGTAGAGGGCTTCTTGATTGGTCAGTGCTTCCTGGAGTGGGTGGAGGTTCACGGGTGAGGCGGAGGTCTGAGGAACCAAGATTTTTGAGGCTTCAGAACTGCTGTGCCAGGGAATAGAAGTATGTTTTTGATGAGGGAACAGCATTATAACATGGGAGAGAGCTCAGAAAAGTCAATTTTGCCAAATATAGCCCCTTTGAAATTAGTGTTATTTTGAGGCAGTTATGCACTATTAAAAACATGTTGTGTGGCAAATATGACAAATAGTGAAATGTTAAATATTCTCTTTCAATGCAGCTATTCCACAGGAGAACATCTGCATCTCATAGACCAACTTGCATGGTATCTCTGACCTGTGTCATCTTAGGTTATAAAAACCCCTACAATGGAAGCATAGTCAGATTGAATGGTCAATACCACTACCATGTGTTGAGTGTTCACTGTCTCCAGGTCCCGTACTGATGGTAAATAAACCTCTCCTGCCTCAGACATCCAGAGTCTCCAGCTTTTCCTTTAGAACTCTAGCACAATTAGCCTTTTATGTCCAAGGTTCCTCTATGACAACCAACACATGTAGGCTCAGAGTGTAACAAAAAGTACCTTATAGACGTCATGTATGTTGGTGAGCCGGTCGAACCTGGAGTACATGGAGTTGAGCATGTGCACGATCTTGATTGGCTCACAGGCCGCGCAGATGTTTGTGAAGGTCACCACATCACTGAACAGGATGGTGCACACCTCGAACTCTCCTGCAACATGACAGAAATCATCCTATCATAACATTCATAACAATAATTACACTTTTGTGAGCTAATACATGGATTTTCAACTGACCTGCCTCCACGCTCTTCCCGTCTTTCAGCTGGTTGGCGATGTGTCGTGGCAGCATTGCGTAAAGAAGCATCTCCGTCTTTTCCTTCTCCACCTCCAGAAAGTGGGACAGAATCCTCAGCTCCTCCTGGAAACATGAATAACTCATCATAACCAAATAATGCCCTATGTTTCATAATGAGAAGGATTTGTTGTTACTTTTTTGCGTTCCAGCTGGTTGGTGAGCTCCATCTCAGCTAGCCGCTGTTGGTTGAGGAGAACTAGATCTCTGGTGACGTCGTGTTGGGCCAGATCGGCGAGGTGTAGGCCAGCGTCCTGCAGCTCCTGGAGGCTTCGGAGTTTAGGGGAACACAAATATAACATACAGCCCAGAGAGTCCATCCACAACATCTGACCTGCAAAGAGAAAACCAATAAAGACAGCAGGTTAATGGCTATTTATCATCACAAAATCTCTACAAATGCATCACATGTCTACAACCATATTCAAGATTTTCTGTTTAAATTGGCTGAGTACATAGAATTATGATTCCTTTGCCACGCTAAACCCACCTCTGAGTTTGATGGTAGTCTTGTTGTCTCTGCAGCTCCTCAAGACAAACTGACTATTGATGAACTGTCTGATGCTCTCGATGGTAAAGGTCACCTGGAGGGAATGATAAAGGGAAGGGCATCAGGTGGGTTTATATTTGGTAGGATTATTGATGATAGAGATAATGGGGACAGAAGCCTATCCCAGTAAATAGGGCCTTAGGCGGGGACAGCGGCCTCTTAGTCGCAGGGCTAACACAGGCACACAACCATTCACTCTCACATTCATTTTACTGTTAATTTCAGATTTGTCAGTTTATCTAACATATGTCTGTCTTTGGATGGTGGTAGGAAGACGGAGTATCTGGGAAGAACCCATCGAGGGATGAGAATCTAAAGAACATAAGTGACAATGCAACTTTACAGGTGTAGCAAAAAGGTTACACACTTAAAGAGGCCTTTTCTGAAATAAATTTGTTCAAAAGGCTCAAATATTCACAGGACCAGATGACAAAAGACCTATACAACAGTTGTTTACCAGATAATAAAATATATAACTGCTGATACTCTTTTAATTTGTGAAGAAAGTAAGTCACATGCACCTTTTTGGCTCTAACTTTTCAGGCCATTTCTTTATAGAAATTTTTAGCAGATAGATGCACTTTTGGCATTGACAGAATCTCATATTAAGAGATAGGAGTTTTGTTTTGTTTCTTTTTTTTTTATCAAAAACTTTATTGGGAATATTTCTGTGATATTTTGGCAGTGAAGAGAGCTCCTCATAGGCTTTAATTTGATATACATATCCATTTTGCCCAAAATGTCACTTATGCCCTTTAAGATTCTCAACCCTTGCCATGTTAACACAAGGAGAACATGCAGACTCTAAATAAAATTCAATTCATCGATTCTACATAGGCCTTATAGTAATAAATAAGTATGGGATATTGTCTGGAGTGGTTCTTGGTTCTAGTCAAAATTCTAAATTCATACATTTAATTTAATTCACAACTGAAAAATGCTGGCATCCATTATATTTCTACAGTATATGAAATGTACAAACACAAGCATTTAAAGTATAGAGTTAGTATACCTCTAAAACATGAGCATGAAATCCAAAAAGAAACGTTTTAGCATTTGTATTAATATAAATGAATGTTGCATTCTATTATGTTATAACCAATTACCTGAGGATGAACCAGAGCAAAGTACTGGTCCATGGTGGCATCTTCTCTCAGCAGACCTGGGAAAAACTTGTGGATGTTCACCCCTACCTGATGCACTTTGAGCTGGAGGAAGACATAATGGCAAAATGCACAACAGCAAAATTCATAACTTGATAATAAAATGCCATCAGGAAAAATGTAATTTCTTGACCACAATCATGAACCTTCAACTTTACCTTAATTACTACCATACTACTAATGAATTGTTATTACTGTAATATAGTAACAAAATATCAAAACCAATATTTTTCACCAATGAGTAAGCAAACAGATTGTTACAGTGTTAAGTTAATTATTGTTTTTTTATGCTATGTATCAAAGAAGCCTTAATGAATATTTACATTTGCATCAAAGACCATATGAAAGGGAAAAGCATTGCAGAAAGACTTCTCCTCGATCCACAGCTTCTCCGGGTAACATGGACTACAGGAGCGCTGGGGGACGCCTTGAGGTGAAAAATGATCAACATTTTACAAAATAAAATTGAAAAATATACTGTATACAAGGGCAACTACACAAAACAAGTTAACTCATTTCATAGTTGAGTATTCGTTATCTGGAGTGCATACATATTAACCACAGTTACAGTGGTAACTCCTAAAGACTGTATTTGCACACTTCTCACATTTTTGTAATTTGGAAAAAAATCAATGTCATTTTTGGTAACACTTTAGAATAACTCACTCTATGAAGCATTAGTTAAGCATTAGTTAAGGATTAGTAAGCTCTTAAATGTTTATTTACATAGCAAACATTTAAAAACACCGTTGAGTTATAAACATTGTTATTCTTGTTTAATTCTTCAGTAATAAATGTACGTAAATCAATGTAAAATTATGCATATCAGTGTCAATGCAGTATCTTTAAACTATCTATTCAATGAAATATTGTTAGTTACAATAAAATAAGAGTTTGCTGCAGCCCTACTGTATACAGTATAGTATCATAATATGAATTTAGAGTTATTGTTACTTTTTTCTGGAAGAACGGCCAATCTGATCAGGTCCCATCCACGCTTCTTCACACCAACTGACTGGCATCTCTCTCTCATTTTTGTAAATAATTTCTCCTGAAGAAATAAAAGCCAACAAAAACACGTGAAACAACAATAGCAAGAGTAACTGACTGTATTCTGTATGAAATTGCTATAGACTAACCTCACTGACATAGGACACAACTTGGTCTGGATGGTTCTTGTAAGTCTGAACCAGGAAGACCACGTGCTCCAGTTTGCCGGTCCTCTGCTCCTCCTCTGAGTGCTCCAGGACCTCCATCGTCACACTGCTGTCGAAGAAATCTCGGGCCACCGCCTCGATAATACCTGCAAGAGTACAGCAAGTAGTTGATGTAGTAGTAGGAGTAGCAGTGAAATGGCTGCGTTTATATGGGCACTTAATGTACATCAGTGATCACAGATTCTGGAGGCCACTTATAGTGTCTTGCCCAAGGACAGGGACAACATAGGGAGCAAGAATTGAATTGTTACCTGATTGTTACTAGAACCTTCTCTAAACTTCTGAGGCACTGTATCACACAAAGGTGGAAGTAGAAGTATTTTCTCTGGCAATTAGGTGATGGCAAAAGTAAAGGTCTCCTATTATACTAAATACATTTTTTTTTTAGCTTTCAACCATGTTATAATGTAGTTTCCACCTCAAAAACATACCTGGAGTAGTATTTTGTTTAATTCACCCTTGTTTGAGTAATCCTGTATAATGAGGCGCTGCCCTTCTCCAGAGCTGGAAACGCTCGGTCTCATGGCTCTACATAGACACGTGACACCAGGAAGTGCTCCTGCATTTTCTAAAGCCCAATACACCGTCACCGGACTCATTCTGATCATTTCAGCACTTAAACCTTAAACCTTAAAAATGTCTATACGAAGCATTCAGCTCATTCATTTATGTGTTAGCATCATGTTGCTTATAGTCATGCTAAATAGCCATTTTCTATTCTGTCCATTCTTCACTGTTGCCAGCAGGGGGTGACAGACACCTAATTCAAGCGTTCTCTGCAAAGTCAATGTAACAGCTCCCCAAAAGCAGCCATTTTCCTGACATATATATTATTTTCAGTATTAAAACCTGAAATACTAAGGCATAGGCGTCTGAAACTATAAAAAAAAAAAAAAAACTGAAAAAAAAAAAAAACATAATATGGGACCTTTAAAGATTGTGTTGCGTTTCCTCCCAGGCCTAAAGAAATGTTTCAGTATGTGAATCTAAATTTTCCTCAGTGAATGAATGTGTAAGTGAATGATTGTAGGATCCAGCAATCTGCGAATGGAACAATAACATTTTTTTTCTTTTTCATGAGAATATTTTTACCTGGGACTATGTGGTACAGTCCTTTCCTGTCTGAGTAGTAGTGAAGCAACATCTCTCCATCTTCTGTCACCTCCACACGGAACGACGGAGCATTCATCTCCTACAAACACAAAAACACACACAAACAAAAAAAACAACATATTTTATAGTAGTAGTAGTAAAAGTAGTAGTAAAAGTAGCAGCAGTGGTGGTCTAAGTGGAGGTAGAACCAGTAGTAACAGTAGTAGCAACAGCAGTACCAGTAGTTTTAACTAGAAGTGGAAGTAACAGTAGTAGCAATATTAATAACAGCAGAAGTAGCAGGTAGCAGTAGCCTAATGTTAGTAATAGCAATATCTGGTAGTAGTAGTAGTAATAGTAATCCAGGGGTCAAGGGGTTAAGCCAATGTGCTCTTTGTGCCATGCCCCAGCCTGGATAAATGGAGAGGGTTGGGTCTGTAAGGGCATCTTACGGTGGCTCTGAAGGGCAAGTCACGCCAACAAAATCAAAAACACACAAACAAAAACTGAAACAAATTTGAAAACGTGCAACATTACAAACGTGTTTGTGTGTGTGTTTACAAATGTCTGTGCATGTTTTTGAATTTGTGTACATTTTAGAATTTGTGCACGCATTTTTGAATTTGTGTGTGTGTTTCCAAATTTGTGTGCATGTTTTTGTATTTGTGTGCATGCTTCCAAATTTGTGTGCGCATTTTCAAAATTGTTTGTGTGTTCAAATTTGTGTGCGTTTCCAAATTTGTGCGTGTGTTTTTAAATTTGTGTGCGTGTTTCCAAATTTGTGTGTGTGTTTTAGTTTATTGTTGGCATGTTTTTGATTTTGTAGGTGTCTCTTCAGGGCCACCGTAGTGTAAAACTTATGCTAAATCATTTTGCAAATCAGTGCACAGGCAGAAAATTCTGTGTGACGATTCCAGAAGAGAAAAGCTGAATACAAAGAAGTTGCAGTAGTAAGTAGTAGTGGTAGTGGTAGTAATAAGTAAACAGACCTGGTAGGACAGAGCCAGGTAGCAGTGCAGAGCGTCCAGGTTCTGTATAAACTCGATGAGGTCGCCCCCTAGGGTCCGTAGCATGGTGTCGTAGCCGGCCTGTTTACAGAAACTGAAGAAGTGTTCTCCAAAGAGCTTCAGCAGCACTTCGGCCGACACGTCTGCAAAACAAACACTCTCATTATGAATACTTACAGCAGGGTTATGCAAATGAATCTGTCTACACCACAGATGACAAACAAATATTCAATTAGGCAGGACTCCCAGGAGGACGAGATAATGAGAACTGGGGGACTGCCCTGTGTTAGTGTGTGGCGTCTGTTGTAGCAACTATTATTAATTTTTAACAATACACTGCAAGTTATGCCATAATACAAAAAGGAATATCTTGGTATTAATCAACATTTGCTATTTTTACATGGGTCATAATGAATACATAATTTTAGGCCATAGTTAAGTCAAAGAAGGAAATTCACTCTTATGACATTCATATAAACTAACTGTGAGCACCTGTTCTGCTGAAGATTAGCCGGCTGCATGGGAACGTAGTCAAGCAGAAGTGCCCTAAAACAATATTAGGTAACACTTTAAGCATTAAATAACGATTAAACAGTTGATCCAGGGGGTGGCCTGTGGTAGCACGTGCCCTATTCAGAGATGCTGAGGTGGGACATTGGCAGCCAATGACACTTTCAATTCGCCAAATCATAACAAATATGGAAAAATTGTCATAAAACACACAGACTGATGCCTAAAGTTCACCAAAATGCAGGAAATTAAATGTTCAATCCTCAATTTTACCCCAGACTGTTTCATGGGTGCCACCCTTGCATAACTATGTGTTTATTTAGAAAGCATAACACACACCGTTAAGCTATAAACATTATTTTCTTTACTAAGCTCATGTAAATCAGTGCAAAATTATAAACATCAGTGGTAATTCAGGACCTATAAACTGTGTATTAAACTATTATAAAAGAGGCTATATTATGCTTTTTTCAGGCATTTTGAAATAGTGTTGGAAACCTTTGAATTAGAACTTCACCTTTCATAACTTAAAATAATGTAAACGTGGAAAACAACTTCTTTTGGGGAGCTGTTACTTTTTACTTTTTTAGCCATTCTTAAGTGTTACCCTTTAATCTTTTCATTGTATGTAATTGTGGCTGCAATAGCAATATTTGTCATACACAAATAATTAGAACATGAACAGTTAATACTAAGATTACCTCATGGACACATATTACATCATTGCAGTGTTTCCCAAATGGTGGGTTGTGACCAAAAAGTGGGCCTTAGTAAGGTTCAGTATGGTTTATTACTCCATTACTGGGTGGCTACAGTGAATCAAATGCATGGTGATTTCTTTTTTTACTGGATGCCCTTCCTGTCAGACTCCATTGCAGAAGAAAAAGCATGTTGAAGCTTGTTTAAAGTTTGCTGCCCAACATTTAGACAAGCCTGTGAAACACTCCACATGCTTTTTCTTCAGTTATGAATTCTTTTCACTCCTCTGTCAGAAATATTGTGAGGGGCACCTAGCTGTAGCTGGTTTCTGGTGAAATTATGTCATTTTCACTTCTGGATTCTGGTCCTAAAAGAATTCATTGGGGTACTCAGAAGTTTAGAAATCCTTCTGTGACCAAAACCATCAGCCTGTCCTGACATAATAGGGTTAAAGCAAAGGTCTGGAGAGAGCTCTGTGCTTTTTCCCGTCATGAGATGTTTCCTGGGTGACACTCTGGTAATGAGACACCTTTGTACAGGCCCTCAGTCCACTGACAAGAGGCAGGATTGCTTTCTGATCACTGACAGATTTCAGATGGCCCCTTTTGGCACCTCCCTTTCTTCATGTGTTCAATACTTTTCCCTGTGTCATTCCTTTTTATACACAGAAGTGAATTTCTTAACTTATTTCTTGGGTTTTCTTTGTCTATATGGATTAATAAACTGGGTTGTAAACAGGCCTTGACATTAACAGTAGCCAACCAGCCAAATGTGGATAGATTTCTATGTTGGCCAGTAACATATTCAGTCTAAAGCCACTTTGTCTGCTTGGATTATTTATTTATTTTTATTGTTTTAATTTGAACTATTTTACACCTGACTTTCTGCTGCTATGCTTATATATCCCAATAATTTAAAACCTATAGTAAATCATGAGTGGAGAGAAAAAATAAGCTTTTTAGAGGGTCTTAATTGAAAACATGAAAACAAAACAAACAAACAAAAAACAGCTACGACAAGCAAACAAAAATGCAGCATAAGCAAAAATATACAATTTTTTTTTTATAATAATAAATTCTGGTTTAAACAGTATCTTTTCAATGGTCATTTTAAAAAGAATTGTTATTTGTTATTATTAAAAGAATTATTATTATTATTATTATTATTATTATTATTATTATTATTAGTAGTAGTAGTAGTAGTAATAGTATTATTATTATTAGTATTATTGTTGTTGTTGTTGTTGTTTGTACTACACATGAAAACTTAGTAACCTTAAAAGAACACCATCCAAAATGGCCAGTGAGCAAAAAAGTTAATGTCAAGCCCTGGTTCTAACTAACATCTGGTACAGTTAATGTCAGTAGAACCGTTAGAAATACATTTCTTGCTGGGAGACAAGAGCACTAACCACTCTGCCAGCATGACCCCTGCAAAAAATACAATTTAATGAGTAAATCTATGTTCCTCTGACATGAACTTGAAACTCATTGAAACTCATTTATTTTGTGGTGCCTCGAGCCTATCCACAGTCCCAGTGTATCTCATTTGTATGTAATAAAAAGATGCTTTGTAATAATAAATTTGGCTCCTACAGAGAGGCTTGCACTCTCAGTTTGGAGAGAGCTTTGGGTCAAATCCTGGTGGACCTTGTTAACACGTCCACCATCTCCTCTGTTCTGCTCTAATTGAATCCATACCACACAGGGTTAGTACTGCACAGAAAATAATAATCATAAGCATTTTTTTTTATTCTGTAAATTTGCAGAGCATTTTTTTACCCAACAGTGCACAGGCCTCTTGCACAAGTCTGAGCGTCACAGAGTCGTCATAGACTGTGTAGGTCATGAAGGGGTCCTGCAGTCCCACCTGAGAACTAATCAAAAGTATATGAAGAAGATTAATATTCAATAATAATCAGTCAAATAGCTTATATGAGCTATAGTGTGATTCCAGACCTGAGAGTGTTCCATGTTTCCTGCCCAAACCTCTCCATCACCAGAGACTGGAGGCAGCTGTTGATAAAGCCGTACTGCAACAGTAAAGTCACTTTTAGGAACAGGAAGAAGTAAAAGTAGTACAAACAGTACTCAGGCTGTTGTAAAAGTGCTGTCCAAAATCAGCACTTGAGTATTTATTTGCCTTTTATTTAACCAGGACAGTCCCACTGAGGTTCAGAATCTCTTTTACAGGGGAGTCCTGGCCCCTTGGGAGACTTATTGTACATATTTTTAGTGGTAGAGGGGCACCAGAGCACCCAAAGGAAACCTACGCAGACAGGACAGAACATGCAAACTCCATGTGGGGTCTTTCTGTGTGAAGTTTGAATGTTCTCCCCGTGTCTGGGTGGGTTTTCTCCAAGTGTTCTGGTTTCCCCTAACACCAAAAACATGTACAATAGACCCCCCTTTCTGAATCTCAGTGGGACTTTCCTGATTAAAAAAAAAAAAAAAAACTTTAGACATTTTTTAATTAAACTGTTGTTACTATTTCTCGTACTAATTATTGCTACTACATATGCAACTGCCGACTGCTACAATTAGTCTATACTCAAACCCTTGACCTTTAGGTTGCAATGTCACAAAATACTTTTACTCATTTGGAGATTTTTAAAATTGATTTGAGTACTTTTTTCTCCAGAATATACTCAACTAAAAGTATGTTTTAGATCAAAAATGTAGGTTAAGATTAAGGTATACTTTATTGTCCCTGTAGGGAAATTTGTCCCCTGCATTTGACCCATTCATTTACGATACTTAACTAAATTACTTAAGTAAAAGTGTCTGTAACACTTTATAACTAACACATATTAAGTAGGAATAAAGCATTCATAAATATGTATTTGACTAATAGTTTAAATACTTTATTGACTCTGACGTTTATAATCTTGCATTGATTTACTGAGCTGATGAATTCAACAGTAATAACAATGTTTCTAACTGTTTATTACTGTTGAAGTAATAGTTTGTAAACAAGTAAATAACTGGTTACTAATCTTTAACTAGTGTGAGTAATCCTAACGTGTTACCAAAGTATCTAGTTACTTTACATCACTATAATTTATCAAAGTACATTTTTCTAATGAAATTGTACATTCTGAGTACACTACACTCAGACTTATAGTCATAGTCATAGTAATAGCAGTAGTATTAGTAGTAATAGCAGCAGCAATTAACAACTTACTACTTCACCTTTTATTTACTAAATAATACTCTTTAACCAATAATATTTCATAGTATGTTTTTTGTGCACAGACCCCATGATGAGTAGCTGGCTTTTGGGTACTAATGTTGGAGATCCAGATAAATAAACTTGAGAATAGATTTTGAGTACTTCCTTTGTGTACAACCATATTAAACTATAGTACTCTTTAAACCCTTCCAGCAAAATAAATGTCTATTTAAGTCTGCCTATAAAAAATGAAGCAGGTTAAACTCCTGTTTAGTGTGGAACAAGCTCTGTTTGTTCTAGATTATATTTTGAATTCTGTCATTTCCTCTACAGGGACATAATTATCACCTAAACCACAGCAGACTCTACTGTATAGGGACTGTCCCTGGACACAACTCTCATCACATATTTTCATTCAAATATGTTTTGGCTATGTTTCTGAAGGTCTATTCATCCAATAATGTGGGCTGACATTTTAGGATTTAAGAACTGGCCTTGTATGTACTCGTGTGTAAGTAGTATTGTATTTCATATGCAAAAAAGTCTGAAAAACTCATTAGGCAATATGCAAACTACATATTCTGATGCCCAATTCATTCCCAGAATTTGCATTGTACATTAGCTGATATATTTTACACTGCAGTAGTCAGAGGTGGAAAAATGGTTCAATATTACTCAAAAGGAAGTAAAAGGAGCCAACAAATACATTGCTTGAGTAAAGATCTCTAGAAAGTACTCGTGAAAGTAGTAGCACATGAAAACTTACTACTAATACTACTAGTAATTGTCTCACCAAATAGTTGATATTTGTGATTATTTGGAAGACTACTTTTTACCTCTACTTGACTGCTATTATTTTTTATTTATTAAGTAAAAATACATTTGGCTACTTACCCACCTCTGAATTCTACACATCTGGAATCAAAACTAGGACCTTCTGGATGTAAGGTGAGTGTACTACTACCACTTTGCAAAATGGTCAATAAATACTTGTTACTTCACTGGATTTTATAATGTACTTGAGTAAATGTTATATTACAGATTGTATAAAGTATACGTTCCTATATAAAGTACTTTAGTATCTAATTACTTTCCCACCACTGCAAGCACCACAACCTACTTCTACAACTTTGAACAGAATAGAATGCCCCATTTTCAAAGTCTAACGTGTTATCTGACCTAAGATTGTATGTCCCTCTGCCTTAAATTGGTCCTTTCTTTTGACCTGCCATGAATCTTCAGATGAAAGTTAGTCCATGTCCAACTAAATCTTGCATATTTACATGGTGGACTATGGTATATGTGTCTATGGATGTATTAAATATAGAAGTAAACTAAAGAAAGTTCAGAGACTCACCATGTCTGTTGTTTTGCTCTATCCTGCCAAATGACCACACAACCCATAGACACAGATTTTTAACACAAACATGCAGGTAAACAGGCTGATGATGGCTGTGGGACGTCTTTACCTGGTCTCACCAACACCAGAGCATCATGGGACTGGGTGGCTCTCACACATCCTGACCAACAAGCGGGGACAACAGAATTGTGGGAGGAGCCTGGGACTGAAAGCAAACATGACACTAATAATAAATCAATAGTTAAAAAATGTATATGGAGCTTACATTAAAAATAACAATACAGGGTGCATGATGGAAGAGTGGTTCGCCCTCCTGTCTCTCAGCAAGGAGATTGATTGTCTCACCATCCAAAACATGCAGGTATAGGTGAATTGGTGACTCTAAACTGACCACTATTATATAAATGTAAGAATGAATGGTTGTGTGTTGCAGTGTCCTGCAACGGGCTTGCCATTGTCCTAAGATCCATAGTTGATGGGATAGGCTCCAGCCACTCTGAACCTTTACAGGAATAAGCAGCAGAAGTACATGAATGAATTAATAGTACATACATACAATGACTACTTGTGAGTGTAGCTGTAGAAATTCAAGTTTTACCTTTGAAAAAAAAAAAAATTCTCTGTAAACTTCAGATTTGGTTCAAAATGTCAGATCAACATGGATCTGTTAATAAACACATCTCCATCTTACAAAAGAAGCTTGTGGTGGTCCATAAGGATCAATTTTAGGAACACAGCATTTTTGTTCCATATGTTGTTAAGGAAATAGAGTTTGATTGCTTTCACTTAATGACAGAATTTAAGACAGGAAACAAAGATTTTCAACAAAAATTAAATAGAAATAACGCTTCTATGTATTCTCTGGATTAGATGAAACAGGTTTAATCCTCTGATTTTCCTACTGTACTATGAATGAGTTCTGAAAAAAGAGACTTTTTAGACGTCTTATAGGGTTTGATATCATTTTAATATGTCGACACATTCCAATAAGGGATGACCCTATTGGCTGTTCAATAATGGCTGCTGGGGGGGGTTAAAGAAAGTCTGTATTTTAGCGCTGAAACATAAAATGGTAAATGGCTGCATTTATATAGCACTTTTCTACCTGAATTTGCACTTACATCAAAGAGCCATTCACCCATTCACCCTCATAACTTACACATTCATACACCAGTGTACACAGACACTAGAGGCACAGTGGGTGAAGTGTCTTGCCTAAGGGCACAATGGCAGTATGAACTGGAAGGATTGGTGATTGAACCACCAACTTTTGGACAACCTGCTCTACCTTCCTTAGCCACTACTGTCCCTGGATACATCTTGTTACTACAGAGAAACAGTGCTGCATAGAACAACATAAATAACAATGGGAAGCAAAGTGAAACTATTAATATATTAAATACATAAATATTGCCATTGCAAGACGTGATGTTTTAAGCAGCACCTTTTCTGTTGATGGCAGTAGAAAAATCGGTTTAATTAACCTGTTTTTGCTTTACCAGCTGCATCTATAAAGGCAGACATCAGGGAAATGTAAATGTATATATTGTATATAATGTTGTAGAGAAAACATAATTGCCCATGTAAACATTACCCTAATTCACTGTTACATTAGCATTAGCATAGTATGGTAGCACATACAACCCCTTTACACTTTCCTAATGTTTACATTCATGGGTGCAGCTGCAGTTGGCTACTATTTGATTGGAAAAATTTGTAAGAAAAAAATTAAAATAAAAATGTATCTGGTGATGAGCACCTTCAAACGTATGGCAGCCAGCAGTGTACCACAAGGGTCAATATTAGGACCATCGCCTTTTTGCTGTATTTGCTGTTGAAGCAATAAAATTTGATTAATTTCAGTTAGTAAGTCATTTAAAGACACAAAACATGACTGAAATATTTAAAATAATATAAATATACTCTTTATTTGTGTGTGCTCCGTAAAGTTCAGAGCTTTTTGAATGAGTTCGGCCACACGAGGAACACGATGAACAGAAGCATGGCGGACTTACAAGACTAATATTTACATAACTTTGTAACAACTGTGAATATACTGCTTTAAATTCAAATTAGATCAAAACATTACAGAAAATCTACTCCATATGATACAATGTCTTCATGTACAAAACCAGGGTCAGCACCCATGGGATGTTTTGATGCCCTTTGCAGAGTTCCTGTACAGTTTTCCTATTTTTCTTAACGTTTGAAATAGTGTTTATGAAGTTGCAAAGGGAACATCAACTCCCTTTTGACTTTTATTAAAACTTCAAGTGTTTGAAACGCAGTGAAATGCAGTCGGTGTTGTGAAATGGGCTTGTTTGATCATGTTGAAAACAGAGGTCCAGTGGAGGCAGCAGTGAAGACAGGGCCAGTGTATAGTCCTGGGCCATCCACAGGAACCTGCAACATACATTATACAAAAAATATCATAATGAAAGCTATGATCAGTTACGCATTTAAAAAAAACCTTAAGAACACATTCTCCTACACTCGAGACAGGCCATACATCTATTCATCTGTCCTAGTTATATGACTGTCTGTGAGCCTGTCTACTTGTGAGATTTCCTTCTCCCCACACATCATTCCTTAGGTAAAGGAATGCAAGAAATTTGCTCTCTGCATTTGAGTCATCCTTAAAAGAACCCTTCTCCAGATTAAGACTAAAACTAGGACTAAACCAGAACTAAATTAAGAGTAAACAAGGGCTAAATTAATATCAAACCAAGTCTAAACCATGAGTAATTAAAGACTAAACCAGGAATAAAGCAAAACTACACATGGTCTATACTAGGGCTAAACCAAGCCTAAACAAGATCTAAACAAGGACAAAAACAGGACTAATGCAGGGTTAAACAAAGTCTAAACCAGGACTAAACCAAAACTAAACAAGGTCTATACTAGGTCTAAACAAAGACAAAACCAGGACTAGTCCAAGACGAAACCAGGTCTAAATCAGGACTAAACCAAGACTAAACCAGGACTAATCAAAGATTAAACCAGGTCTAAACCAGGACAAAGACAGAACTAAACCAAGACTAAATAAGGTCTAAACCAGGGCTAAACCAGGGCAATTGTATGACTAGTAAAGGACTAAACCAAATGTAAACTGCTACCAAATCTGGTCTAAGCCAGGACTAAATCAGATCAGCTCTAGCCCCAGCTAAAGTAGTACTGAAGAAGGACCTGAAGTGCAAAAGACCAGTGGCTCACGTCCCAGTTTGATAACCACAGAATTCCCAATTGAAAAATGTACTATCTGTCATACCTCTCCCAGAGCCTGCAGGGCGACGGTAGCTGCCATGGCCTTGGCATGTTTCTTATTGGGACTGGGGGTCTGGGGCTGGTAATCCACACCGTCCACTGTGACCTGCACCAGACAGTCAACATTAGGGTCAAGTATTTGTGTCCACAGTACAGCCACAATATTTATTTACCAAGTCATAAAAAATACAAATAACTCTCTTTTTAGACTGTGACGCTTACACAACAACAACAACAACAAACCAAGTAAACAGTCTAACCTTGAAGAGGAAGTTCTTACGATGATCTGGACCACTGTGGTGAACCATGACGAAGTCCGGTTGCATGATCTTCTTCTTTGTACACAGCTCAATCAGAGCGGACACTGGGTGCTTCCCTGAACACAAATAGCATACAGTATTAATACATGAATGTATAAATGAACTGGTGAGTCTAACTGTCTCTTAGAGAATGGATTAATGTTATAAAGCAGAGATTCTCAAACACTTCACTCAAAGTACCATCTCAGAAAATAGTTAGCTTTACAGGTACCACCATTAATGGGTTAAATGAGCAAAAATCTAATCTAAATCTAATCTAAACAAGGTCTAAACCAGGACTCAGGTTTAAACCAGCTATAAACCAGACTACCAGGACTAAACCAGGAATTAACTAGGACTAAACTGGGTATAAACCAGATATAACCAGGAGTAAACCAGGTCTAAACCAGTACTAAATCTCAGGACTAAACCAGGATTAAACCTGAGCTACATTGGGACTAAATCTTGACTAACCATGTTAAAAGTGGGAATAAACCAGGACTCAACCAGGTCTAAACCAGCTTTAAACCTGGACTAAATCAGGATTAAACCCGGACTAAACCAGGTCAAAACCCTACCATAGTTTGAGAACCACTGTATAAAGAATTTCAATAATTAAAAATATTTAGTATTTCATAACAAGCCTTGTCCAAACACACGTCTGCAAGCCTTCAAGTCTGATTTTGCATTTTAATAATGGACACCATCATTTGCACATTTTTCTAAGCTCACATTGATAGTTTTAGTAAATGTATGATATAGTTGGAGCAATATTAACAATAATCTTAGTTCACTGCATACTGAGTGCATGTCTTACCCATCAGGTCCTTGGTGACAACCAGTCCTCCCGTCTGCTTCTGAGGCTTCTCTCCCTCAGCCACTAACCCTAAAACACCACACATGAACATAACTATACATTTCATTTCAACATATTTCTGTCAGTCATGTGATTTATGACTATCACCTTCTTAGCTATATTAAAAGTTGGTAGAATGACTGGCGGTGTTCTGTGTTCGTACCTTTGCGGTCCACCTTGAAGTCGATGATAATTGGCTCCACTGTGCCCTCCCGGTTCCTCCCCAGGCCCTCCCCGGTTTTCCAGCCCATCTTCCTCATGAGGAACTCGCCCACACCCCCTGACACTGGAGCTGCTCGCAGGAACTGGTCCTAAAGAACAAAAGGAAGTTCCTAATTTTCCCATACTGACGTAATTCAGATCTCATAAGTATGGTTTGCTTTAGTGTGTGGAGTTGCTGACCTTTTTGAGCCAGGCTTGGGGCCCATTGGATGACAGTTCTTCTGAGCTGAGGACCTGAGCTCCAGTGGAACCAGTGAAAAGGCCCGGGACAGTGTTGGACTGGGCCCAAGCATCCACCTGGAACAAAAATCAGAAAAATGTTATATTAGAAGATGATTTTGGTGATTTCTTCCATGTTCAGACCATATTGGTAAATATTTTTGATGTGGTCATACCTGCTCCTGTGCCCTGCTGAGCATACAGAGAGCACTGACGTCATAGGGATTCTCAGCCAATCGCCTTTGAGCTTTTATTCTTTCACTTACAGCTTGGGAGATATCAACAGGCTGCAAAATTAAAAGACAAATTAAACTGTATGAATAAAGAAATGGGGAATCCCATTACATAATAATCTTCGGTTTGAATCTTATTATTATGCTAAGGCGCTGCCCTTCTCAAGAGCTGAAAATGCTCGGTCTCACGACTCTATGTAGACACATCAGTGCTCCTGCGCGTTTCTAAAGTCTGTACATTGTCTCATTTTGATCATTTCAGGGTTTAAACCACGTCACTACAAAGCAGTCAGCTCATTCATCTATCTGTTAGCATCATGTTCTTAAAAGCCATGCTAGGTAGCTATTTGATGCTTATGCTTTGACAAAATATTTCATGTGTGAAAAAACAAGTCACGGATCTCTCACATTCATGCACACCGCTAAACACAACCCTCTAACACCTTGTAACAAATGGGGGCACTTTTGCAACAAAAATTACCCAAAATTGTAAAAAAAAAAAATTAAAAGAATTATTACATTTTTATTGTTCTGGTTTGAAAGTATAAAAAATAGTACTTTTAAAATTTTTAAAGTGCTTTTTCGGGCATGGAAGAGTTTTGAACACTTATAGTTCAAGTATCATTTTAAATGGTGTCCGAGGGTTAATAATGTACTAAAATCCTACCTGCAGTGGTGGCTCAGGGAACACACTGTCATGATCTACTGCTGGTTCTGTCACAACATCAGAAGCTGCTCCTCCCGCTGATCCACTCTCTACTGAAGACTTGACCGCTGTAGAGCTCTTTTTGGAATTAGACGTAGTTTTATCACTGGTCTTTTCAACAGGCACCCATTCTCCGTACGCGCCCTGTGCCTCACCCTCCTGGACACACAATAGAAGTTAATAACAAATAATACTGATGAGAATTATTGCTAAAAGATAAGGTTTTGATCAAACCTTTTTCCGATGCTGGGATCCTGAGGATACTGGGAACTCTTTGGCAATGCCCGCATCACTTCTCACCGCAGGACGTACGGCCATGTTCTGGGAGGACAAAGACAGAGGACAGAAGCACATGGTATTGGTGCAAGACATATTATGGGGTTTTAAGCTCTTATTGTAGTCAGTTACTTCTAAGTTACTTCAAAATAATATTACTCAAGTATGAGAATGAATGAATGATTTTAGTGAATTACTAATTCCTGAACTGAATCAATTTTAATGGGAGATTTTTAAATACCCTGGAGGGACAAAATTTAAAAGAAACATTTTGAGTTATTGCTTCAAAACATATATTGCATCAAATCAATACAAATCCAGCCACAGAATCTCCTAAAATAGTACAACACTAAAAGACTTCACATTCCAATTTGTTAACAGCTCTGTCTGGTCATGACGCTGATCACTGTTAGAAAATTCATAGGAGAAAAAGCTTAAAATAGTAGTAAAGTAAATAATAGTATTCAGTGGATTGAGAAAATAAGGCTCTAGCATTGGGGGAAAAAAACAACAAAGCTACTGCATATAAGGAGAATTACAGAATTAAAAGTATTAAAGAATAAAATGGTTAGTGAACTGAAAGAAGCAAAGTCAATCAATTAACAGTTCAAAATCTAAAGATTTCGGTTTAAATATTTCTCTTATTAAATGCACTTTGATATAGCTAAATCTATATATTAAAGCTCATGAATTTCCACAAATTTTCAAAACAGCTATAATGACGCCACTTTTTAAGTCTGAAGCATTTGATGAAGGCTTTTTTAATTTAACCAGTATTTTTGCACCAGTATTTTAAATGTTCCTAAAAAGCTAGTGGCAAGGTTGAAGCAGTGTTTCTTGGTAGAAAAAAATCAAGTCTGATAATGTGAATTACAAAGTACTTATAAAGATGTCTCAACAAGCTTTAAATTGGTTTTATCTCATCTTGAATGTAGACAGCACTGTGTCAAAATAAACTATGTGAAATGCACTAATGCAAAAATATAATGTAGGTGTACTACAAGGCTCAATATTGGGTCCCCTGCTCTCAGGGCTTAATTTGAGCTGGATCTTGCCGGAACAGGATCCGGTAACTCAGACACAACTCAGAACAAGTGTTGACTACATTTGACTCTTTTGCCCTCCTAAACCTGTGTTGAAGGTCGGAGGTGTAATTACACAGAAATGCATATGTTTTAAACATAAAAGCCATGCTTCATTTCCGCTTGAGCGCTTCAACACAGACTGTCCCCGCACTGTAATTCGTGTGTACAGAGTGTACAGGGAATCGTGTGGAAAAGACCTTCACATCAAACTGAAACATCTATTCACCACTGTTAACACCAGTGGTGTCTGCAGGTGTACAGGAGTATGCGCAGTGCGTACCTTGAGATGTCCCCCGACCCCGCCCAATCCCTGCTGCATCCACAGAGCTGCACAGAGCTGCACAGAGCTCACAGAGCCATAGTAAGCTGTGTGTATTTACAAACACGAGTGGAGCTACAGCTGACTGTTGCTCTTTAAGTCAAAAGTGATGCTGTTTGCTAACAGCCAGAAGACAGTAAATCTGTTGAGGTTTGTCCTGACTTTGATTACGCGGAGGGGACCTGCATGATGCGCTTTGGATGTGCCGCGTTATTTCCCCACTGTGCCCGAGAGCGCACGGGACATGGCAGTGCCACGTCAGTTTGTTCTTTTACTCAAATGCATATGGAAGCTCGAGTTAACGCTGAACCTGGGTCACAGGATGAGACCCGGGGCCAGTTAAACTCCAGTGTCACTGTTACATAGCCATAGTTACGCAGAGAAACCTTACGCCACGCCCCCTCAATGTGCGCTATTTATTCCTCTGTTATATCCCCTGTGCGCACGGGACATAGATCCACAGCAGTTTGTTCTTTTTTATTTGTTCAAATGCATCTGTAAGCTCGAGCTAACACGCCTGAGGCTCACAGAGCCTGGAGCTGTGAAACGCCATTACTGCAGAGAAGACTGCGCGCTTCCACGGCAGTCACTAAAAAGGAGTGAAATCAAAAGGAGAGACATGATTAGGCTGAAAGTTTACTGCTGCCTGTGTGCTCCCTTTCCTAGTCTAGACTTTGTTTCTACAGACCACAGCTGCATGAGTCTGTGTTCTTGCTTCAGACTGGTGGCCACAGTAGGTCTATGACAGAGGGAGTCTACAAAAGCTGCAGTAATTATGTGTAGCAGCGGATTTCTCCATCAGCTGAGCAATCACACAAACATACACTGATACATTACACTGAAGTGAAGCACTATAATGTATAATAATGTTAACAAATATGTTAAAATATAATTTAAAATTGAGTATAAATGAGCAGTTGCTTGGTATTTTGGCATGTGTGTGCGCCTAAGCATTGTGTTGTGTGTACGTTCCGGGAACGAGTGTTGGCCTTGTGGACTCCAGTGTCAAAGTGCAATTTTTGTTCCGGCATCATTTGATTTACAAATTAACCTGTTAAGCCCTGAGGCCTTTTTCCCGAAAATTCTATATCTACATTTATTAAGATTTTACTTAGCATTTACTAGGTGTACACAGCTAACCTTGGTAGCAAATTAATTGATGGACTTTGGGGATTACTGTGGAAGAGAAATAATATTAATAAATTATATTGTTTGACCATAAATTGAGGTAGAAATGGATTATTCTAATTTCCGCCTGAAAAAAAAAACACATATTTGCCTCCAAAAAAGCCTTTTTCCTTCCTGTAGTGAAGCAAATAACAACATAAATTGAAAATTTCACATATCTTGGTCTACTGCAGCAAAATTTGTGCCAAATAAACAAAGTCATGGAAAGATATACATGTTTTATTTTTAAAAAATCCAGGCGGAATCCAACTGTTGAATAGAAATTGAAGTAGATAGTTTTGTTGCCACGAATTGTCCGAACACGAGGATGTCAAACATGTGTGTGTCAGCCGCTGTATCTCCCCGCTATGGTCCCAACAAGCGGACGCAAGGGGGCGGAGCCCCGTCGGGCTCTATTCGGCTTTAAGGGGTTAAGCCCTGCCTGCTCTTTTACTTATATATTGTTAACATTACATTTAACACAAACTGTGACATTATACAGTGAGTTGTTAAATGTAGTAAAGTGGAGCAGTGTTGTGAATGCACAGAGAACAGGTAATACTGTTCCATTATTTCAAAACGCCGCCTTAATCAGAATATGCTCTTTACACGTAAACATGAACATTACTGCTGCGCATAAAAATCTTATTTGGAATATTAGATTATTCTGATTATGGACCTTACTTATGACGTGCCATGTAAATGCAATCTGTGGTTTTTTTTTTTAGGTCACCAGGTATTCACACTCAAATCCAATGGGACGTACTAAAAGAAATTAGAATGACTGGCAAGGGTGGTCTCTTTCTATATGTCTTGAAAGAATATACTGAAATATATTGAAAAATAACTTAAGTATAACTGTAAGTATAATGCATAAGAGAAACCCCAACAGTACTTGTTCTACTTGTAAAGATTATACAGATTATCAAAGGGATTTCTTTCCTCTTACATTGAGACTAAAGCGAATCGCTTTTTGCTCTCGGACCGCTGCTGCTCCGAACGGTTTCCCTTCATCCTCTTCATCAGAGACGTGAGGTACAGCCACTGGCAGCTCCCCCTTACTGTCCACAATCATCTTACATTTCTACAAACAGGAAAAAAAATGTAATGAATACATGTAATATTAATATACACATACAATAGCAAAGGAAAGATGAAGTAGCAGTAGTAGTCTTTACATCAGTGAACTCTTTGATGCTGATGATGTTGGCCTGCTTCTCCACCTTCTTCTTGACCTCTTCCAGAGCTGAGGTGAGCGAGTTGGACCCAGAAGATGGTTTGTTGGTGATGGAAGGCAGTAAAGAGCTTATGTTAGACAGGGCTGCTGTCATGGTGGCTGTAAGGCAGATAGAAGAGAAAATTACAGAAGTTACAGTTTCACTCTTTGGACAGTGAAGGAATTAAGGGCAGTGGGGAGGTGGGTTAGTATTGGTCCATTTCAAAGACCAAAAACAGCCCAAATTGCCCCACTAAAAGCATAGCAAACCACTCTGGGGACACTTTAGTCTTAGAAAAAATGTCCTAGGCCTCCAAGATAAAAAATGATGCAACTGAACAGTGGCCTCCATACAATACACTGGAAAAAAAATAGTTTGAATCATGGAGCTCCAGCTCAAACACCTGCATACACCATAGAAAGCAGACAATCCACAGTAAACTACAGACTTCTGATTGGAGCATTCAGTGTCTGGGGCAGAGGGAACTGACTGTGCTCTGGTAAAACTCGCCTGTCTCCATCTGTGTAATGAAGCATTTAATATAAGCATATATAAAGCTACATGCGCATCTCGGGGGTTCACAGAGTTCCCCCTTAGACTAATGTGAGAAAACATCTGCCTTCAAACCTGTCGCCTCCACGCTGTTCTGTATTTATTTGTATAAAAGTCTTATCTTCCCCTGAACTTCTCATTTCGCTCTTTGTCTCTTTCGCAGTAGCCAGCCTGCAGCCCCTCTTGTGTCTGACCAATAAAACCAAGTCATGGGCAGTAAATATCTCTTTTCAAACATCAGTGATACTATCTGAAAAAACAAAACAAAACTGCATGTTCTCGGTACAAGAGCATTAAATAAATCTTTAATCTCTTCATTGTTTTTTTTAGACTTTAACAGTCAGTCTCTGTGATTACTGTGTCTATCAACATAAAACAAAAACGGTAAGAAAGCCTTACTTCTTCATCATCAGTAGATTCACTGCAACAAATGTTTTGTGATATGAATTTGAATTATGAACTGTTTCCTGTCAGTGGTCCTAGGGTTTGTTGGAGAGAGTGAATGTAATATGTTAATCTGATTATGGTAAAAGATTAATTTTTAATGGTAGAAATGCAGAGTCCCTGAATATGTCTTATTTTTTGGAACAGTATCATGAAGTAGAAGGAGATATGATGGATATAGAAAAAGAAAAAAGCGATGGGTCAGATTTACTAAAAAAAACAACAAAAAAAAAAAACTGGGAAATGATGAAATTGTGTTTGTTGTTTATGTAAAATGGAGTAGTCCCATGATGAAATGGTTTGTTTGGATGTGTGTGAATATTTGTACCATGTAATTGTGTAAATGTTTTTATTGTAATTTGTCTTGTCATTGTTATTATGTATTCATTGTATTTGCTGTTTGTTTCAGTAATAATAATAACGATTAAAAATATTTAAAAAAAAAACTCATGCTGCCTTAATTTCAAACCCTGTATTGTACTACCACTATATGCCTTTTTCGTTAAAGGTCCCCTATTCTGCTAAGTCAACTTTTCTGAGCTTTCTACCATATTATAATGCTGTTTCCACCTCAAAAATCCCTCAAAAAGTATTTTGTTTCATTCATGTGTGTTTGAGCAATCCTGTATTCTGAGGCGCTGCCCTTCTCAAGAGCTGCTCAGCTTCACTGCTCTGCATAGATACATGAAACCCCCTGTGATCAGTCTCACCTGCGGTCATACTGGCCATAGCTGGGTTCAAGGCCACTGGCAGGCTGATAGGAGCGGCAGCAGGCCTCAGACTGGAGGGGATGGGCATTCCTGCTTTCACACACATCGCTGCTGCGTTAGCCTTGGCAATCTCCAACAGCTGTTCCTTATCTAAACACACAAAACAAACATACATACAACAATAATCACTCACTACTCAGAAAAGAGGGAGAAAACAAAACAGAAAATCAAGTTAAGTGCTGAACATGATGAAAACTGACCGAGTTCGCTGAGGCGCTGGGGGCTGCTGGAGCTGCCGTGTTTCCTGGAGGGGGATCTGTTTTTTCGGAGAATGAGTACAGGGGAGTGACTGGGCTCTCTCCTCCATCTGTCCCGCTGGCTGTACGCATTCCTCTTCCGGTGATCTTTAGATGCGGAACGGCTACGGGAGCGCTGAGACCTCCGACCCCTTGACCTACACACAAAAAACACCCCACATTAAAACTGATCACCTGTAAAAATATAAAGGGCAAGGCGAATGCAACCAGCCTTGAGCGGGATCTCTTCTTCCTTGGACTCCTGGTTCTAGACCGTCTCCTCCTGCTCGTGGACCTGGACCTCCTGTGTCTCCTGGATGACTTCTGGTCTTTTTTCTTCTGAGGGGAGCGGCTGGATTTCCGTTTGTGTTTTGGTGGTGAATCAGCAGGAGGTGGTTCTGTACACGTGCTCTTTTCATCAGATATGGACTTGGCAGTTGTTGACTGAGATGTACTTTGACCTTAAAAAAAAAAAAAAACATCACTGCACTGTTATTACACATTATTAAGGCATTTTTGTAACTACGCAGCAAAATCTACTACTACTCTTACTACTAGTACTTCCACAACTGCGACACAGACAATTATTAATGACTTTAGTGCAGCGCTAATGCATGAGGTTTCTTAGGTAATTAAGTGTGTTGATTTTGTGAAAATGACAGATTTGCTATACTATACTGTGCAGCCCTACTCTACACTGTCTTTAAATTTACTGGGAAGTCTGTGTAGGTTCTCAGTCATCCAGGAATGCACAACAAACTGGGAGACACAACAGAATAAAACAGGTCCAAACTTTTTTCATTGAGGGTCACACACAGAAAAATAGCGAAGTAGGGCAACTCACTAAAGATGACAGCAAATGACAAAGCAATGATAGCAAATTTGACTGCTACCTCTCTTTTAGACGCATTTACACTGAATGAGTACTTAGGCATAAGTTTTACTCTGGATGCCCTTGTGTAATCACACATTTATCCAGGATTGGGACCCACACACAGTATGACTTAAATTTGACACCAACAACCACTACCAGGTCCATCTCACTCAGAAATGTTTGTTATGAGGCTACTGATGTGTAGAAATAAGTTCTTACACAACCTATGGACCAGTCACTACAGTGCCACTAGGGGGCAGGAGCTGCAGAGATCACCCTGATCAGAGAATTGAAAGTAATTTTTCACTGCATAGAGGCTCAGTCACATAAAGCAGCCATATAAAGCTTTTAACCTTACAGTAAAAGTACTACCTGTAGTTCAGTCAATTGAGAAGGAAGCTCTAGGGCCAATAAAATAAAATGGTCAGCAGGCTGTGTTTGGCCCCTGGGCCATATTTTGGACACCACTAGAATACACGGTGTTAGTTTCCCAATACCTACAAATCTTCATCTAAAGAGCTTCCTGAGCAGTGTAAGCAGTCACTTAAAAGGCTCACCTTCATTTTTTGGTGTTTCTTCCGTTTTATCTGCAGCCTTTTCTCTCTGCACAGATTTGACTGGGTCTGCCCTTGCCTCCACCACATCCTGCCTCTCTGTATTGTTTTCAGTGGAGCTGGGGGGCAGCTCGGGACACAGGCGCTCACTGATGGAGTTGTGGACAGGTTCAGTGGATTCACTTGAGGGTGTTTTTTTCTCAGTGGATCTATTAAACCAGAAAAACACATATCAGAATAAAAAATGTCTGGTTCTCCACAGTCCAGAGGCACAGTCCCCTCAATATGTCCTGGGTCACCTCCGGGCCCTCTTCACTGTGGGACGCACTCAGATGCCCAACCCCAAAGGCTATTAATACTGTTTTTTACAGGATTTTCAAAACATGAATCTTAGTTGCTCATCCTGTACCTGGATCTTGTTCTTGATTTTCTGACGACTCCAGTCTGGGATTCCCTCTTTAGTGAACAGGAATGTGTTTGGGACCGGGAATGGGATCTAGACCTGGACCTGGATCTCGTCCTGGACCGGGAGGACTTCCTGCTGTGTTTCGACTCCTGTTCTCTGTCAGTCTTACTGGAGCTTTCCTTTAAAACACAGAGGGATTCATTTGAAATATCTGAAGCATATGGCTGAAGACAGGGGGGTGAGTAGTTGTGTACCTGTTTTGGGATAATATCCGGCAGCTGTGGTAACTGACTGGGCCCATTCATCCTGTCCCTCTTGGACCGACCCTCAGACTCTGAATCTGACACTTCTCTCTCTTTACTTTTCTTCTTCTTCTTTCTTCTGTCTTCATCTGGGGACTCCTGTCGATGACGACTGGACGTCCGCTCATTGTCTGTACCTGGACAAAAAAACACCAGTCTGTATTAAAAGCTCAGAGGCGCAGCAGGCAAGTATGTCAACTTGTTTCTTAACAAATTTATTTCTGTCATGGCTGGTTTCTGGTGGAATGATGTTCTTTCCACTTCCAGATTCTGGTCCCAACAGAGCTCACTGGAACATTCACAAGTTTAGAAATCCTTCAGCCACTTGATAGTGGCTGAAGAGCCACTTGATAGCTCTTCAGCCATCAAGTGGCTGAGAGGAGCACTTTCTGTCCTCTGTCTCACACAGCCCTGCTGTTCACAAGGAAACAACAATAAGCCCAGGGCGAACGGCAACAGAGACACATCTAAACATATTATTTAAGCTGCACAAACCTGTTTGCTCCATTTACCATTGTTCAGAAAGTAGCTTATTGTTAGCGGCGAGCTAAAGGAAAGTTAAGTGGCTAATAACAGCCTAAAGAGTTTAAGCAGCCCCTTCCCTAGAACCGCTTCCATGGAGCTCAGTGTCTTTACTGTGGATGTGTCTTTCCTCACTGATATTTTTATAAGACTTGACTTAGATTTGGCCCATTATATATTTCTGAGGGGTGGATTTAGGATAAGCTGTTTCTGTAAGAGGCATTGCTATAGTGTATCTGTTTTTTGGAAGATAGTAGAAAGTTGTTAAAAAAAGTCACTAACAAATTCCAATATGTTTTTGGTTATTTTGACATGTAATATGTTATGTACTTTTTTATTAAATTTCTGTTAATAAGAAAAGTACAGGTTTGATAAGGAGACACACATGTATCTAATTATGTAATCTATGTAAAAAAAAAATCATTGGGTCATAATTATAATTATAAATAAATCTGCTAATAATAATAATAATAATAATAAAAAAGTAATTGTGAACATAAAATCGTGAATAAAATTGAATAGAAACTTTAGTGCATTGTTACATCCCTAGCTTTTATGTTTCCTGTGGGATACCTTTGTAAAGAGACACTTTTTTTACAGGTCGAACAAGAGGCAGGATTGTTTTCTGATCACTGTTAGATTTCAGACGGTGTCTTGGCTTTCCACGGCTTTTTTGTAGCAATTTCAGAAATATGTATATTTGCTGAGAAAAGCAGTGACATGTTTAATACTTATTGTACCCTCTACATACATTCTGCTGTTTTATCAAAAAAAAAAAACACACAAAAAAAACAGTGTATAGCACTGTTTCCACTGATTTCTCACAGAAATTTTTCATTTTGAAGTAGAATGGCATCATACAAAATGTTTAAGGAAGTAAACAGCTTTTTTTCTCTGTTCCTTCCCAAAAGAGCACAACAGAACTGCCCTCTGCTGGTCTCTGCAACTGTTGCTGCATAGCACCAGTATTCACTAAAGTAGTAGCACATCAGGACAGACATTCTTGTTGAAGGAAGACCAAAAATAAGCACAAAGATGCAAAGGCTTACCTTTTTCTTTACTTGTTGTCTCTGTTGTCCTGTGAAGCATAACGCAAAAATTAAAAAGTACATTAGAAATATTAATGTGAATGATTAAATATATATTTTCAAAGATGTATCATAATCATCTATGATTTCATATCATATAGACAGTATAATTAACAGAAAAATGTTCTCATAGTTTGTCATATACAGCTCAGTAGTGCAATAGACCCACTAACAGAATTATAAAAAGAACACTGTGGAACATTGGGCCATGAAATACATAACCTCAAAATTAAATATTAGGCCTCAAGTCATTCTGTAATGAAAGGGAAAGAAAAGCCCTCAAATGTAAAGAAAATTCCTCCTCTGATATTCTTTTCCGTATAGTACCTGTGTTGGTGGCGTTTGCTCCGACTGTCCTCCTCCTCAGAATCACTGCTGTCTCTGTCCTTCCCTTTGCTTTTCTTCTTCTTCTTACTCTTGTGTTTCTTGCTCTTCTTTTTGTGTTTTTTGTGCGGAGTGGAGCCTCTAGGACTTTGGTGTTTGCTTCTCTCCGGAGAGCTGGTCTTTTTTCTGCATGTGTCCTGATGACTGCCCTCTGCCACAGCAGCTCTGGTAGAGAAGAGAGAGAAAAATGATTGATCCAATGTATTCATATTTAGGAGCAGCACAGTCAAAGCACCAACAACAGTTTATCTCAGTGGAACTGTGCAACTTTTGTACCTTAATTAGAGTCAGTGTGATGGCTACTAACAAGTGGTACAAAGCATCTCTTTTCTTGTGAAATTACTGTATTTGTACATGGTCCCTGACAAATAAAGAATAAATTAAACTAAACTAAATTAAGCCTCCAGTCTTGCAAAAAAGCAACTTCTCACACTTCTCGCCACTGCACACATTCTACACACCGTTTTATCCATCAGACAGTAGTTGGCAACCCAAGAACTCTGGCAGAGCCCTAGTTATAAATGAACTGCCACCAGCCATACGCTGAGACAAAAAAGTAGCTCTGTAGATAAAAAATGTGACCAAAACAGAGAAGAAATGTGCAAAGTTGCACATTTGTGCTTTAAGAAAAGCCAAGAAGAATTAGTAAAATGTATAATAACATATATTTCAAAATGGAAGAGGTCACAGCCTTCAAAAGCAATTCAGGATTAGGGCTGGGTACCGTTAAACAATACCTTTGTGCTATTGAAAGTTACAATACCACAAAGGTATTCTGGGTATCAAAAATTATTATTATTCATATTCTGGGTATCAAAATTTTTTTTTTTTTTCAATACCAAGTTTCGAACCTAGTGGAACCTTTAATGTAATTTGCATGTGAGAATCAAATAAATAACACAGACTAAATCATACAAGCTACTGGTTTTAACTTACAGCTAAGAAATTGCTCCAAAAATGTGTCTTTTTCCCCCCATATTGTTGTGTTTTATGATTGTAGAAGATTAATTAGCTTCTTTATAGGTAACAGAAAAAGTATTGTTCAGGTACCGTTATCAAAAATTCCAAACAGTACCCAGTCCTATTCAGGATACAGTTGCAAGAAAAAGTATGTGAACCCTTTGGAATTACTTGGATTTCTGCATGATTTGGTCATAAAATGTGAACTGACCTTCATCTAAGTCACAACAATAGACAAACACAGTCTGCTTAAACTAATGCTGCAAAAAAAAATATGTTTTCATGTTTTTATTGAACATTTATGTAAACATTCACAGTGCAGAATGGAAAAAGTATGTGAACCCCTAGGCTAATGCAAATTGAAGTCAGGTATCAGCCAACCTGGAGCCCAATCAATGTGAAAAGATTGGGGGAGTGGGTTAAAGTGGCCCTGCCCAATAAAAAACACACCTCAGTTTCGAGTTTGCCATTCTGAAGAAGCATTACTTGATGTGAACCATGCCTCGCACTAAAAGAGCTCTCAGAAGACCTACGAGTAAGAATTGTTGACTTGCATGAAACTGCAAAGGGTTAGAAAAGTATCTCTAAAAGCCTTGATGTTAATGAGTCCACGGTGCAACAGATGGAGAAGGTTCAGCACTGTTGCTACATCTCTGACATGTTGGTCTCATATGAACCATCTGGGACTCAGAGTCAGGACTAAACTCGGTGAAGCAGTGTTTCAGTTTTATGCAGCTAAACTCTGGAACAGTCTTCCTGACGATGTTAGACAGGCCTCTACTCTTTAAGTCCAGACTTAAAACTTTTCTTTAGCTGTGCATATGCCAACTGAAAGTGTTTTATCTGCACCCTTCTCTTTTATTTTAATTTTAAATTGATTCTTAATAATACTTTTTAAATTTGACTTTATTGTTTTAATTCTGATTCTTGTCTTTGTACTTTTAAACTTGCCTTTTTTTCTGTAAAGCACTTTGAACTGCTCTGTGTATGAATTGTGCTATACAAATAAACTTGCCTTGCCTTACTCTCCCTAGTGATAGTCCTGTAAAGATGACTGCAAGAGCACAGTGTGGAATGCTCAATAAGGTGAGGAAGAATCCTAGAGTGTCAGCTAAAGACTTACAGAAATCTCTGGCACAAGCTGACATCTTTGTTGACAAATCTACAAGAGGTAAAACATTGAACAAGAATAGACTTCATGGGGGGACACCACGCAGTAAGCCACTGCTGTCCCAAAAAAATATTGCTGCACGTTTGCAAAAGAACACCTAGATGTTCCACAGCACTACTGGCATCTGTGGACAGATGAAACCAAAGATGAGTTGTTTGGAAGGAAACACAATGCTATGTGTGGGATAAAAAGGCACAGCACACCAACATCAAAACTCCATCCCCACTGTTAAGTCTGGTGGAGGGAGCATCATGGTTTGGGGCTGCTTTGCTGCCTCAGGGTCTAGACAAATTGCTATCATTGACAGTAAAATGTTTATCAAAACATTTTGCAGGAAAACTTAAGACCATCTGTCCACCAACTGAAGCTCAACAGAGGATGGGTGATGCAACAGGACACTGACCCAAAATGGCTTCAACAGAAGAAAATACGCCTTCTGGAGTGGCCCAGTCACAGTCCTGACCTCAACCCGATTGAGATGCTGTGGCATGACTTCAGAAGATCAAGTCACACCAGACATCCCAAGAATATTGCTGAACTTAAACAGTTTTGTAAAGCGGAATGGTCCTAAATTCCCTCTGAGCTCTATGCAGGTCTGATCTCCACTACAGAACACATTTGGTTGAGGTTATTGCTGCCAAAGGAGGATCAACCACTTATTAAATCCAAAGGTTCACATAATTTTTCAATCCTGCATTGTGAATGTTTACATAAATGTTCAATAAAAACATGAAAACATATTTTTTTTGCAGCATTAGTTTAAGCAGAGTGTGTTTTGTATTGTTGTGACTTAGATGAAGATCAGATCAAATTTTATGACCAAATCATGCAGAAATCCAAGTAATTCCAAAGGGTTCACATTCATTTTCTTGCAACTGTATATGGAGCTTGTATAAAAATGTTTACCACCACTATAGCTTTGCTCAGATTAATATTGACCATCTAACATGTATTTTTCTGTATACTAACTATTGCACACAATTATTCAGTGTTGTTTATTATCTCCACCAAGGAGGTTATGTTTTTATTTGCTGTAGTTGGTTGGTTTGTTAGTCTGCAAGCAAGAAGATAAAAAAAACAACAACAAAAAAACAGGAAAGGGCCACGAAAAATACATTTTTGGTGTGGATCCAGATCACTGTCTGGATCCAGGAACAAAGTACTTCTAGTGGACTCTTTACCATTACGACATATACGGGCTTTGCGCCACAATCGAGCATCAACTTCAGAAGTAAAATATCTGTGGTTCAACTTGTAATGGTCTGTGCATTCTCCTCAGACTACTATATATTTGTTTGACTGGACAGTGGACAGACACAAGGCATTGTATCAGAATAATACAATAAAACATGAATAATATTTATCTTAAGCTATTCTATGCGATGGACATTTACTTGTACATTACAAAAACAAACAAACAATCGACATGGTTTAATCCATGATCTAGTAGTCCAATGTGTAATTTGGAATTGCGATATCATTTACATGTTTTTCTTATAGTGGGCAAGGGCTAGATTTTAAAACACTGTGAGGTTCCAGACCCTAACATGCAAAGAAAAGGAATCCTATTCAGCCGCATTCATTGAAAAGCAAAACAGGCTCATCTGTAGAAGTAAATGAGCAATGAAGATGACATTTTTACACGCACCCAGTTTGTGAATCATATTGCTCCAATGGTAAGAAACTGCTTGACTGAGGCCAGATTGTTTTTCATTTTTTCAGTTAGTAAAGTTATTTGTTAAAGTTGTATCTGTAAACTGTTATGGACATGCTACAGTGCTCCCTACCAAATACGATTTCACTTGCTATTTTATTTGCTACATCCTTTTGCAAAGCTTAGTTCATATTGTACACGATGCATGTCAGAATTCAGTGTAATTATCAAGATGATTTTCCCATTCAGAACTAGTTAGTGCGCACTACCTGCCGCGTACAGTCTCTGCACTATGTACATCCTTGCCATTGTTATTTTATAAGTCGGTCTAAATAGTTCCAGAGGCTCGGTCTAACGAGTTTACAAATGTTGCAGCTACATTTGATTCCAAAACACAGCGACAAATCGTGCAAATTACCACCATAATGCGGTTTGTTGTGGCACTGTAAGCCTAAACAGACTACTGCAAATCAGTGGCGTGACTTACGTTTGTTCTTCCTTTTGTTCTTCAATTTCTTTGATTTTGTTCAAAATAAAATCTTGAAAGATTTGCTCTATGTTGGCTGCCATGTTTTTTTTCCTGTGCTTTTCTCTTTAACTTCCGGGTAGGAACTGGTGAAGCTGAATCAACGTTCCGCACAGCTCAGACATTAGTCATTTTGCGAGTTGCAGAAACTGTACTGCAACCGAAAGTAAATATAAGCACGTTTTTAGACTGAGTTTATTTTTCTGTATAGTGTTTGGTTTAATTTAGAATGTAAAGGTTTTGCGCCAGACAAACACTGCCATCTAGTGGATCAACAAAGAAATGTTCTTCTGTCCTGTTGTAGTTCGTTGCATATAACTTCATTGCATTTTAAATGTCATAATATTAATATAAAAATAATTAATTCCTAATGATATGAATTTGTATAATATATATAAATAATTGTACAAACCTATCATGTTTTGATTTGCTAACGTTAGCTGATAGCTAATTTGCTAGGCTACTTGATGTGCTTTTAGCTTCATTTGTTGCGAACAGAAACTAGCACATGTGCTTCTTTTTTGAGAATTTTCTCCTCGAGTAATCTGGTATGTTTAATACAATTTTCTGTTTCTTTTTTATATTGTGGCTGCTTTATTATGCATATACTTGGGGTGACCACCTAAAAACTGTGACAGGATTTTTTGTACAAAACCTATGTATGTAACCAAAAAAGCTTAAAAAAACTAGATTTTTGTAAATAAAGCTAATGCCTAAATATTGAATATGGTTGCAATTTACTGATAAAAGAATTACATGGTTGGCTGAATAAATAAATAAAGTGACAAAAGCCTGTAGATAATTTGAAGTTTCCTTTGCATTTTATTATTGTGTGAAATGTGGACATCAAGCTTGGTCTCGAAAACCAGCTGGCATATTAGTGTTTATATATACAGTATGTTTATTTGGAGATGGGGCATGGAGCCTAAAATAGAACTGGGACAGTCCCTAATAAATGAAATAGAGATATACAGTATAGTCACTCTGTGCATACCTTCATTTTGTAATTTTTTGCTCCGTTGTTTTCATTAATTCACTTGCAGCTACATAAAAAGCCTGTCTCTGGGACTGAGGATTTCTCATCAGGCTGCAATAATGCACGTGAGTATAATTTTTTCAGGTTTGTCAAGATTTAGTCTTATTTTAGTCACTTAAAGATGGAACTTGGCTTATATAATAGTTTGCTTGTTTTATGGAATCGCACACCAACTTTCAGGACACAACCCTAAACAGCATACAATTATACACAGACACACGCACTTACATTCAATTAGAAAATAAAATTTTACATTGGATTTATTTACTTATTAGGTAACTTACTACTAGATTATTTGACTTGTTTCAAGTTATTTCTTCCTTGTTTCAAGCTATTTTTATTTATTTCAACCAGAACTATCAGTCCATGGGGTAAGTGGAATTTTCTTACCCCAGAAAAATCACAATTAGATATTTATTCAAAATTGTTCAGCACTACTGCCTAATACAAGCTGTTTAAATTTAGTTTCTACTGGCACAAATATTAGCCCATAGTTACACCCTCTTTACTTCAGACGTACTTTAGCATAGGTTTAAATTTTGTCCTTCCATAACATTGCATTTATACAGCTTGGAAACCTTTTTTGTGCCACCAATCACTAATTTTCATATTTTCTTCCTTAATGCCTCGTCCATCTCAAAATCCTTAACATCTTTAACACCCCAACAGATGAACAGGACTATGGAGTACCACAACGACCTGACGCTGATAAAAAAACAAACTTCTTTTCACACACAACTTCAGAAATGACTAAATGCCAGATGTGGTTTATTAAAGGTGCACTTAATTACACCTATCAAATCACATTAGCAAGAGGAACGGTGCTGTTGTGTTCTGGTGTGCAGTGATTTGCATACTTCTTGGCCAACATATTTATTTTCAAATGGAACAAATTTATTAAGTCAACACAATTTTATCATCTCATTCTTCCATGTGCAGCTGCTGGTCCTAGACATCTCCTCTAACCTGTTGATGAGAATCCCCCTGAGCCATGGGCACATGGTACGACCCTGTGGACCCCCTCTCCCCCTCCCCCCCTCCCTTAGTGAGTCACATGGCGCGCACACCCCCCCTTCCCCCCCACAGCCTCTGAATGAATGGGATAAAGGCTCGCTCATTCAGAAGAGAGAGGGATTCCAAGAGAGGAGCTCAGCGACGCATTCCTCGTCCCCCTCTATTCAGCCCTGCAGCATTGAATCAGGACTAGATCAGGTTTTGGACCGGGTCTAGACCAGGACTTTAACTGGGACCAAAGCTGCAGTAAGTCAACAACTAACACTTTTCCTAGAACCCTCTTTCTTCTCACAACTTTTCCTGCGCACAAGTTTTTTGGCTTTGCATCAACAGCAGCCAATTGCCCAACACATAATTTATTGCATGCCCTAGAAATGGTCCAAGCTTTATGCATCTTTTAGCTGCTTTTCTCATCCCTCTATCTTTGTTGTTGTTGTTTTTTTTCTTCACCAAACTAGCCCCACATTGTGGAGATGATGAGGCTGCTGCTGCCTTTGGTGCTGCTGGTTCTGGAAGTAGAGGCCCAAGAAAGAGGTCAGTAACTTTTTTAAAATCATGATAAGCAAAACACTCATATATGCAGTTCATAGGCTTTTATTCTGAAATTTTGCTCTGTTTTCCATTGGTATTGAATGGGATAGCAGTTTAATAGCTGGGTGTTCTATTGTAGTATTAAATCAGTAGTAACATTGAAGTTTTGCCAGTCCACATTGCAACAAACAGCAAATGCATTTTCTTTTATCTCATTCCATTTTATCCAATCAGAAGCAGGAACCACTCAGCATGCACATGTTCACATGACTTCAGACAATGGCGGACAGTCTGATTAGCAGATTAGCAAGTTGTGTGTGTTAAATTGTAAAGATAATGTAAGAGGTATATATTTTTGATTAGCGTTGGACATGGCTGTTGCAGTTTAGAGTCTGTAATATTGCAATATTTCCACTCCACTTGGCAACAAACTGAAAATTCAGATAATGTTGAGATGTGTTATGTAGAATGTTTTTGGTATCTTGTTAGCATTTTTAGGTATAAGTTTGCTGTCAGGATGTTAAACATTTTTGATAATCTGTCAGTTTAGTTTTGAGTAATCCAATAATAATGTGGGACGACTGGGTGGATAATTGTTTTATAGTTACAATTCATAATATGTATTAGTTTGAACAAAGCAAATCTACAAGTGTACAGACAGTATTCAGCAATAAACTACTCTCTTTATTAATAATTAATACCTTGGTTAATGTGTGTGCACTCCAGGTAGCGTTTAATCAATTATTAAATAAGTTGCTGATTTTTAAAATGACAGATTATAATGGATTGTTTTCATTAGTTGTTGCAGCCCTAAAAGGCCCATCCTTTTCATTGTTCAGTGTCGCCATTTCTAAGTAAATACCCATTAAATTTTTGACAACTTTAAGATTTTTGGCAGCCTCTTTTGGGGTCCTGACCCAGTGTTTGAGAACCATTAAAATGAAAGACCTTTAGATGTTATTTAAGTGCTGTAAGGATCCAGGAAATAAGCAGTAGATACAGTAGTCTGTAAAATGTTGCACACATTTGTTGTTCCCACATTTTATGTATTGGACTCCAGTGATTCTCAACTGTTGTAATCTTGGGACCCAAAGAGTTTCCTTTCTTTGCTCCCTGACCTACTAACAACATGCTTATGACCTTCTTTTGGGCCCCGACCCACCAATTGACAATGCAAGATATATTTAGCAAGTAGTGAGAGGTAACAGTCCTATGTTAATTTGCTGAAACATTTGTCTCCTTTAGCTGTTTAGCATTGCAACACTTAACCAAATAAGCAATAGAAAACCAATGGAAGATGCTGAGAAATTCCATTGTGTTTCCTATGGCATAAATGCATGCATACATAAGACCTTTTCCACCATTTTTTGTTCAGAATTATGGTCAAATCTCTTAATTACTTTGCTCATTATATTTATTGCCCAGGTGTGTTGGTCCTGCTCATAATGACAGCTTTAAAGAGAACTCTGTTACCTTTATTTATGGCTATGCTAAGTTTGTCTAGCCATTGATTAGCTCTGTTTAAACGGCCTCTGAAGCTTGGGTTTACTGCTTAATAAAGGTCTAAAGATAAAACACATTTTAGCTCAGGCTTTTAGTGCAATTGTCATACTCTTTAATTATGAATGCTTTATAGATATGAGAAGATTCAGATTTTCAGCTTTTGTAGTTGAGGGTTTACTTGTACTTTTCCCTCTGTGACTCCTTAAGCTCAAATGATTTACACAGCTTGAACTTTGACTCCCGCTCAAGTCCAAAAACTTCATCCAATTAGGCCCAATACACTCCCGGTTCCTCTGTGGTCGAGGGAGGGAGCAGAAGGTGTGAACAGGCCCGGTGCATTGTGGGAACTGTTTGTTGTGATAAGGCTAACACCCTTCCTCCACACAATAACCCCCCAGAGTTACCCCCTGTCATTAGGCCCACTGTCCCGTCCAGAGACTCCCCATGGCCCATAGAAAGTGGAGTACCCCCTGGGGCAGTACAGTCAGGAGGAGCAGAGTAGGCACGAGGGGGAGGGGCTAATAATTGGTGTCAACAAAAGGCAGCGGGTTATAGACCACACAAAGTCTTCACACGGAGATGACACAGCTGAGCACACACGGGACACTGACTCTGGGGCCAGTTTACTGGGGACTTTTACACACGTGAGGGGAAGTTGGCTGTGATCGGGCCCCAAGATCACCTCTGCCTGGCTATGGTCAGTTTGCACAGATGGGAGAAGGCAGTGACATCTATCTAATCTGATGAGGATGGAACAATGTATCACAAAATGATTATCACAGTCATAGCTGTAGCTAAGGTCACCCTCCTAACAAAATACAATGGTAATTCATTATCATTATAAAATCAATCTACTGACTGGTTATGAGGGGTGTTCATTTGTCTATGACCGTGAGATGAGTAGTTGAGCATAAATACATTTTAATAATGAAGAGCTTTTCTGGACACTCATAGTCAGTCGCACTCTGTGGTGGGGAGCTACTTCTGTAGCCACAGCTGCCCTGGGGCAGGATGACAGAGATGTAGCAGCTATTCTGTGCTTACAGCCTTTTGGACCACCACCAAACACACTAACACATTAACACATGCACCGTCACCTGGACCCTCTCCTGAATTCTTCAGGCGCACCTTGTTGTTTGTACACAACCCACCACCTTTCACACCCAGAGGTAATCTTTGGACAGCTCTAGTGCTATGTCCGGAGGGATCAGCTGTTTGTATGTGGGAGTAGATCCAGATCCAGAGGCCAGCTGATGACACGTCTCTTGATGCACTGCATGTGAATCCTTGTGCGCTCCACAACTTGTTTGTGCTTTACTTTTCTCTGTTTAGTTAAGCTGCGCATTAGCTTGAGTAAATGTAGTGATAATGTCAGCACTTAAACCACTGTCACCTAATCATTTATCGTTCAGGTTTGTGTTGGTAGCAGCTGCGCTAATTAAATGTCATACCCCGCTCCGCTCACCCCTCCACGGCACACATACTCTTCTCATGTGTGTTCTCAAATCCTCCTGACATTCTACTGACTTCAGCCTCATGTGAACGCACAGGTCAGGAGAAGATTGAGAGGCACTGCCCCTGAGATGATCAAGAGGCTCTGTTTGTAAAGAGATACATTCATACATAGGCAAAGTGGGTGAAGTGTCTTGCACAAGGACACAAGAACAGTATGAACTGGGGAGAGCGGGATTTGAGCCGCCAGCCTTTCCAGTTATAGGATGACTGCTTTACCTCCTGAGCCACTGTCGCCCCAATTTTCCCCCCATTTGGAGAGCGTTGAGAGGGTCTGTGTAATATTAGAAAAGCAAGCAATGTTAACTAGTAGTTAAACTGAATACATTATCTTTGGCTTCTTCTACCTTTTGCCTTTTCCGGTTTGCCACAGAAAACCATCTGCCCTTCTTGACACAACCCTCTCTATTTATCTGGGACAGCCACAAAATACACCGTTCTCTTTGTTTTGCTTTGTTCCCTTGTGGCTGGATTAGTCTGATAACTTATACAACCTGCTATATCTGTAGAATAGTTCATAAAGTTTAATTGAATGCACTTTTTGTATTTTATACCTAAACCATAAGTAACAGATTATGGCCTCTTGAGTTTCTGTCCACTGTCAGCCTTGTGATCTCCTCCCAGATGTTCCAAATCTCCCCTAATTACAACTCTCCTGGTTACTTCCTGTGGTCCTTCTGACCTCATCTCTGACCTCTGACCCCCTAGGCCTGTTCCCTGCCATCCTAAACCTGGCGTCAAACTCCGACATCACCTCCAACTGCGACCTGTGGCGACCCCCACCCAGAGATCTACTGTAAACTGGTGGAGCACGTCCCGGGACGGAGGATCAAGAACCCCCACTGTCCGCGATGCGACAGCCGCTCGGCCTCACACAAAGGTAACAGGCACTACTACAGTCTGCAGTATTCTACTACTACAGGTTACAGGTAGAGCATTGCTGTAGTGTGAGCATGAGATGCTAGTGCATGTGAATGTTCTATTAAAGTACTGCTAATAAACTAGGATACTCATCAATTTATTAGTAATAACTTTTCAAACTAAAAGTATATAAACACACAGAATTCTTGTGCATTTCTAAAGACAAAATAACTTATCATACACTATAGAAGACTGATCTCTCTCCAAAACGACCAATAAAACTAATTTAAATGGGGGCAGAGTGACCTACAATATGTGCCATTAGTCATTCCAAAAATTAAGTGCTATCCTCATTTGTTTACATGTATCACTCTGCGCCACTGTCCGGCTCTGGATCATGCTCAGAGCACCTCTCCGGCCTTAATCTGAATAAGCTGTAAAAATGCAACAGTAGTGTAAACCAAATGAAAATATAAATTCAAGCAAGATGTTATGTTTTGCATGCATTTGAAAGCCTGAAAATAGCCAGTCTAAATTATCTAAATTCTAAAATCTAAATCTAAATTCTGGTTGTTTTGGTCTCAAACATATAAATGGAAATAGCTAATCTACTGTAGTTTATGGTTTGTTCATGTGCTGCAGTAAAGTTGGAATATTATTGCTGATATAATAAATCAACATTTTATTAGAGATAAAATAGTTTGCTTCCTTTCTTATTTTAAGAAAGACTGAATGGTGTTTAAGGTACTGTAAGCAGACAACCAGAAGTACAGAGTTTTAGAACCAAAACACAAAAAGTAAACATTAACAACAATTATATATTTTTTTATTGTGAATAAATCAGCTCTACCATTGTTATCAGTAATACTAATAAATGATTTAAACATGTTTACATCATATCTGGGGACACATGTGGGTCATTTTTATGAAATATAAAAAATATATACTTCTCATAGCACCTGTAAATATAAAAAACATGTGAATGCAGCATTGAATGAAGCATTGTGGACTTAGTAGTCTTCTACACATGTAATCCAGTTAGAGGGTTAACTGACCTGTGAGCATAGTGCGACTAACCTCATACTGGCACTCAATCCCAGGAGAATTTCCCATGTCCCCCTGCTGTGAGGACAAGTGCCCCCCTCACAAAGGTTACTATGCTCACAGACACACAACACACATCCTAATTCAAACTTCCTTTACCCAGTTATAAACTTCTACTAAAATGTCTTGTAAACTGACTTTATGTGTCGGAAAAGTTTACTGAATAAATTGTTCTGTATGTAATGTACAGAGCGCCACCCAATAAACAACGCCATTGATGGAACCAACCAGTGGTGGCAGAGTCCCAGCATCAAGAACGGACGGCAGTTCCACTGGGTCACCATCACCCTGGACCTCAAGCAGGTAAATATGCATGTCATTCAACTTACATCCATAATAGTTATATATATAGTTATAGAGACCATGCAACTAATGCATTAGCAGCATTAAGAGTTTGTTTTTAAACTGCCTTTAGGCTATGTAGACAAATGTGGCTGATGGCCGCAACATGCCTCAAAAAAGTTGGGACAGGGACAACAAAAGACTAAACCCCCTGCACCGTCCACGGACTCGTTCTGATCATTTCAGCGCTTATCTAATTTATCTATCTGTTAGCGTAATGTTGCTAATAGCTGTGCTAATTAGCCATTTTATGCACTGATCATTCCCAGCTCTCTCCAAGCTCAGTAACAGCTCTCTCCAAAAAAGATGTTTTCCATACATTATTTTCAGTTAAAAAATGTGAAATACCAATGCAAAGGTGTTCAAAATGATTTCAAAAAGCCTGAAAAAAGTATAATACGGGACCTTTAGATAAGTTACTCTTTGTAATGTATTGACTTATCCTAGGCTATTTCTTGACTCTGAGAAGCAGGTGTGTTAGCATAGTCTGTCTGAAAGTGGGTCTGGCGTAAACCTTTTTATGATATTCCTTTCTTGATGTCATAAATGTATTGTGGGCTCATGCTCTCCAGGATGAGTTACTACATGAACTTGTCTGATATTTTAGACACAGCTGGATAAATGCAGACAGAAGTGCAAATGGCGTACGGCCTCAGGGCTCTGTGTAGTCATCGTCTCACTGTAGTATCATATGAGTATTGAAATAATACATGACCCCGGGTTGCGTCTGGAGGAGTCACACTGTACAAGAGCAAGTGTCGGAGCAGGGTGAAATGAGTGTGTAGCCTTGAGCTGTGTGGAGCAGCTGGAAGTGCAGACAAAACACATCCCAAAATACTGGGAATGATAGTTAAGTGAAGCCAGTCTTTTTCCTTTTGGCTGGTTCCCATCAGTGGTTGCTGCCTCTATCTAACCCTTCTCTCTCACACTAACTTAATTTATGGATGTAATGAGAGAGGGTTTATTAGATCTTCTTTAGGCAGTGCTAACCTCAGCAACCTTCTAACCATATATTCACTCTCCCTCCTCTGTACATGTCCAAACCATCTCAGTCTGGAAAATCTGACTTTAGCTCCAGAACATCTAACATAAGCTGTCCCTCTGACATTCTAATCCTACCCATCCTCTTCATGAACAACAACCTCAAACTTAAAATGCAAAAAATACAATGCCTATATTTGAACTTGACTTTGAGTTAGATTTTTCTTTGTGGGAAAATTTATATACCGAACATTTCTTTTTTTAAATTAACTTTTCATAATTATTATTAAATAACATAAAAACAAACAAAAAACATCATATATGCTCATGTTATCCACAGTTGTTTCTCACAGATGTCCTTTTCCAGTCATTTTCCACATAATAAAGCACCATTGTGGTGTCTCTCACAACCGTCAACAGAGAAGAGTGTAAATGAAGCATTGTTCATGCCAAATAGACACAAATGACAAAATACATTTGGCCTCAGTTATTAGAAATGGGGTTTATGTGCAAGCAGAAAATTAATATATAAAATAATATTGTACTGCTTTACAATATACAGTATTATATTGTTTTCTTTTATGAGAGGGTGCAGCCCACACAGTGTCTGCCATGAAAACTTCTGGCCCATGGACAAATGTTGTTACCGACTCCTGCTTTACATAAACCCATGAAGCCGCCTCCTCCTGTGCATTTCGAAAGCACATGCACCTGTAACTGGACTCGTACTTATTATTTAAGTACTTAAACCAGGACCACTATGTCAGCTCCTGTTAGCTTCATGTTGCTATTAGCTGTGCTAATTAGCCATTTTTATGCTCTGTCTATCATGCACTTTTTAGTACAAGTAGTTGCAATATGAGGTTTTTATTTGATATAGTATATATAATTCTTTTTTAAAATGCCACTTTGACCTTTTTCTTGCTCAAACATTCATTCCATTGTTTGTCTGTGTTGAGGACCCTCTCGAAAACGAGATGGTACATCTCAAGGGGTTATCCTTTAAATAAATTTCAAAAATTGTATTTTGCACTTTCACACTGAATTTACTATAGCTTCCATTTTGCTTATGATTTGTTATAATCAATTTTCGTTTCAGATTTTCCAAGTGGCTTACATCATCATCAAAGCAGCCAACTCTCCTCGACCAGGTCAGTCCAAACAGCCTACGAAGTCAGATTTTTCTCTTAATTTGTACATGACACTAAAGCTAATCTATTAATCCATGTTGATGCAGGGAACTGGATCCTAGAGCGCTCGCTGGACGGAGTGAGGTACGAGCCAGTGGCAGTACTACGCCATCAGCGACACCGAGTGCCTGACCCGCTACAACATCACCCCGCGCCTCGGACCCCCCACCTACAAGACCGACACCGAGGTCATCTGCACGTCCTACTACAGCCGCCTCAACCCGCTGGAGCACGGAGAGGTCAGAGGTCACACACACTCATTTAATCAAGGGTACTCAGTAGTTGTTATTGCAAAAAATGTATAGTGTAAATGTGATTTACTTTATGTGAGCACAAACTCATCACTTTAGCTTGAATATTCACAAAACCCTTTGTTTTCATCTGAACACATTTTTATTCCTCGTCAAGGATACGTGTCATTGAAAATTATCATTACTCGCTATAGTTCCGTGTATTGTATCTGAGAGCCTAACCTAGCAAGTTCTGTCTGTTCCAGATCCACACGTCTCTGATCAATGGCCGCCCCGGGGCAGACGACCTGACCTCTGACCTCTTGAACTTTACCTCCGCTCGCTACATTAGACTGAGGCTCCAGCGAATCAGAACCCTGAACGCCGACCTCATGACCCTGAGCACTCACGACCCCAGAGACATAGACCCTATTGTTACAAGGAGGGTAAGACCTTAGGAAGTTAGGTCCTCCTCTTGTGCCACACTGGGGTTTGACGTCCATTGTCCCTCAGTGTAATCATGTAAATATTGACTGGCTGTTTGTCTGTGCTGCAGTATTTCTACTCAATTAAGGACATCTCAATCGGAGGGATGTGCATCTGCTATGGACACGCTCAGAGCTGCCCCCTGGACCCAGTCACGCAGGTAAGTACACACTCAAATACCATTACTACTTCTCTCAGTAATAACAATAATATTACTCTGTGTTGCTGCGTTATCAGAAACTACACTGCGTCTGTGAACACAACACGTGTGGAGAGAACTGTAACGAGTGCTGTCCTGGGTACCATCAGCTGCCATGGCAACCAGGGACCCTCACTGAGGGCAACACCTGTGAGAGTATGGGATTTGTATAATATTAAAAATTTCTACAAAAATATAAATTTCAGTAATTTTCAATATAAATTTATTGTGAGATAAAGATCAGAGTCCTTAGAAAAGAATTTCACCGTGTGATTTCAGATTTTTTATTTTATTTTTCTGATCATTTTGACGTCAATCTTTAAATGAAATCTGACATACACAAATTCTTAATTTCCCAAACTGGAAATCTGAGAAAACAGCCTGAATTCTTAGATTAAAGTTGAATTCAGAGTTTAGAGTCTAACATATTTTTTTTTAGAAATAATGTAACAATTCAGAGTTCAGTTCAGAAGCACAAACACATTTTTCTGAGAATTCTGACTTTTTTCAGAGTTATAAAATTAATTCTTAGATTCTTAAACTTGTGAAGCCAAAATTCTGATAAATAGTTTGGGAAATGTGAGAAAAAGTCAGTGAAAAGCATTAGTTTAGATATTTTAATATTTTCTGAAATTTCTGAGAATCAACCTCTAAAAGTGGTTTAGCTTCCTGAATGATAATGCTGTCATGATGCAAGTAAATAACATTCATTGTAAATGTTGCCTTCTCATTGGGTTTGTGTAACTTGTCAACATTGTGAAATGTCATTCATGAAAATAAGTGTGTTAAATGTACTGTATATGTTGTTTGTTGTTAGAGTGTAATTGCCATGGTAAAGCCGACGACTGCTTCTACAACCAGACCGTGGCAGACCTGCGCCTCAGTCTGAACTCAGCAGGAGTGAGACTGGGGGGCGGAGTCTGCATCAACTGTCAACAGAACACCGCCGGGGTCAACTGTGAGACCTGTGCAGACGCTTTCTACAGGCCACAAGGGGTAAGAATGACTATATATACCACTAGTATGATGAAAAGCAAGTGTAATTAAGCATGAATATATTCTCATGTGATGTGAGGACTAATTTCGTGTGCATTACAGGTTTCCCCATACTCAGACGCTCCCTGTGTACCATGTGACTGTGACCTCAGAGGGTCCCACTCCTCAGTTTGTGCCAGAGATGATTCCACTCCAGGTCAGTTTATTACTTCTTTTTATAGCATTTTGGTTCATTTCTGTTCACAGTGCATTGATTTTAGGCCTAGTTGGGGTCCCTTCAGGATCATGTTCGGATAATAAACTAGGGTCCCCTTAGGATCATGTTTGGACATTCAACTGTCCCTTCCAGATCATGTATACAGGGTTTGTACAGTCATGGAGCCTGGAAAAGTGATGACATTTTAAAATGCAACTTCCAGGCCCTGGAAAAGTTTTGGAATTTTATAATTGGGTGTAAAGTTTTGAAGTAACATTCAGTAAATATAAGTATTCAGTAGAAACACTGTCTTCTTGGCCTCTTCTTGTTCTCACTGCAGGAAAATGTGCCCAATATCTATTTTTTGTCAGAATATTTGAACTACATAATTTTTTTGCTAGTCTTTGACTCTTTTGGTTTTGGTAATGCTTTAAAATTGCAGTTTATTTGTAATATAGCCCAATTATCTTTTAATCACTGGTGTATAGGCTAAGTCAGTAAAATTAGTGGAATAATAGATTTCTGGAGGAAGAAGCCTCAACAGTTTTTTTTCTTCAACTGTCTAATTTCCAAATTTAACAAATGAAATTGCAGCAAAAGTATGTTTCTAATGTACATTGGACCATTTAAACACGTGTAAGTAATTTTTCAGGTCTTGGAAATTTGTTCTGCAAAATTCATGGAAAATTCTTGATAAAAAAAGTGTTACACTAGGATCATTTCTGGAGATCATACTAAGATCCACTCAGAATCCTGTTAAAGTAGGGGTATTTTGTTAAAGCCACTAAAAATGTCTGAAGAATGTCCAGAACAATTTCATCACAGTTGATAATCTATAAATATTAAAAAAATATATGTTTTCAGGTGCGTCTGCAGGCCAGTGCCAGTGTAAAGTAGGTTTCACTGGCCGCCAGTGCAACCGCTGTGCATTTGGATACAGAGACTTCCCTCTGTGCACCAAATGTGAGTGTAACCTGGCAGGAAGCACCAACACTGACCCCTGTGAGGAGTGTGTGTGTAAGGTAAGAACAAGCTAATTACATGGAATGGCTGAAGTATATTTTGTGGAGTGTATCACGTTATATACTGTACGTGAATTTTTGTGCTGTTCAGAAAAACGTGATGGGCTTCAACTGTGACCTGTGCAAACCGGGCTTCTACAACCTCCAGCCTGATAACCCTCTGGGCTGCACTGACTGTTTCTGTTTCGGAGTGTCGGACGTCTGTGAGAGCTCACCGTGGGCCACCTCTCAGGTAGAAAAAAAAATGTCAAAAGCTCCAGTATAAAATATGACACAAATTTTAAAACTTCATCTTGTCATCAGGTCACATTCTCCAACGCATGGCTCCAACCTCTTGACCAGCTCCACCCGCTTCCTGTGGTCCATGACAACAACTTCCTCCTTCCCATTAACCGTTCATTAGGCCACGCCCACCAGTATGAGCTGTCATGGGACGCCCCCAGCAGTTTTCTTGCCAACAAGGTCAGTTCCAACAATCCACATTTTCAGGAGAACAGGAAATGTTTTGTAAATGAATGTTGACCTGTGATCTTTGACCCCTCTACAGCTGGCATCCTTCAGAGGGACCCTGAACTACACGCTTGTTTACGATGTTCCATTGGATAATGTGGACCGCTCTCTGCCCGCCCACTCCGATATTATCATACAGGTACACGGAACTTTGTATCTGAACCAGTTTTATGCTCTTTTAAACAATATACAATAGTGTAAATATGTATGTTTGTAATGTTCCAGGGAAATGGCCGCTCCTTGCGCCTGTCGCCTGCTCACGTTGTCTCCCTGTCCCCTCTGTCCGAGCGACCTGTTGGCACAGTGATCGACCCAGGGTCAGTTTGTGCACGACGTCAGAGGTGATCACGTGACCCGGGACGAGCTGCTGACTGTCCTGAGTGACATTAGTACACTGAGGGTCAGGGTTCTGTTCAACTCCTCTGCAGCGGGGCCCATTCGGTGAGGACACTGCTATTATTGTCTGTTTAACTAATGTCTAATGTTTAGCAATGTTAAGGTTAATTTTGGTTTCATAAATTATTTATTTTAATGACCCACCCCCATTTCTATGATATGCAACATCCTGTAACAACTGGTGTTATAAATTCACATACCAGAATCTTGGAACGAAGCAAATAAGGTAAAATAATGACAAAAAATAGAGATGAAAGAGTTACAAAATGTAGCGATTGGCCAGAAAATTAAAAAAATGTTTTTTTTTCAAAAGTAGGCCCTATGATCTCAAATTTCTAAGATTTTTTTGTTGCAGAATTAGTTTTTATGTTCCCACATTTCTTAGATTTTCTTTCAAAATTAGCCTCTATGTTCCCACTGGCCTATGTTCCCACATTTTTAAGATTTAGTGTTAGAATTAGGGGTTAGGGTTATACAGTCACATTTTACCAGAAAGTAGTCTAAAAAATGTGGGAACATAGCACTGTGGGAACTTAGAGCTTTGGGAACATAGAGCTGAGGGAAAATGGAGCTGTGGGAACATAGAGCTATGGGAACATTGGGCTGAGGGAAAATAGAGCTGTGAGAACATAGTACTGTAGTGACATAGGGCTGAAGGAAAATAGAGCTAGGGGAACATAGAGCTATGGGAACATAGGACTGAGGGAAAATAGCACTGTAGTGACAAAAGGCTGAAGGAAAATAGGGCTGTGGGAACATAGACACACTCCTACAAACCTAGGGCAGTTTATTGTATCAAAGGAAATCCTTCAAATTTTCTAATCTGTGACGCCACCTTTTCCCTAGTTTCACATTAACCTTAGTATAGAATCAAATCTGTTATTCATTTAGAAACATTAGTAAAAGTAGGTTTCAGAACATATAAACCAAAACGTATGCCGGTAAAAATGTCTGATTATCTATACCCTTTGTTTTTGTCTTTTAGCCTGGGCTCGGTGTCTCTGGATGTGGCTGATCCAGTGTCTGTCTCTGGGGACAAGGCGGTTGCTGTGGAAACGTGTGAGTGTCCATGGGGTTACAGCGGCACGTCCTGTGAGGTCAGTATACATCTTAATTAACTATAAACATATATTTTAATAGACTCATATCTGCTTGCCTTCTTTTCTTTAGATGCACTGATGTGTTTTCTCTTGTCTGTAGTCCTGTCTTCCAGGGTTCTACCGTGTGGGCGGGGTGCTGTTTGGGGGGAACTGTCTCCAGTGTGAGTGTAACGACCACTCATCTGTCTGCGACATTCACGGATTGTGTCTGGTAAGTCCAAGCGTAAAAAAAAAAGAAAAAAAACATGGTGATTTAATGTTATAGCCATTCCCACTGGTTTTGATTTGTGTTGCTCTAAATGTTTCCTTCAGTCTTGTTCCCACAACACCACGGGACCTCATTGTGAACATTGTCTGCCCGGTTTCTATGGCGATGCCACCGAGGGGACGCCAGACGACTGCAAGAAATGCCCATGTCCTCTGACCGCTGCATCTAACAGGTTAGTTTCATGATAAAGTGTGCTTAATTAGTACAAACTTTCACTGTCAACAACCGTGTCCCCACATATTTGGAATGGGAATAATGTTTGTGATATTGTTTTGGAAAAATATGAAGTTGATTTTAAGAAGCCAAAATGACATATTTTTTCCTTTAATGTAATATCTTGAATAGTAATATTATATAGACCAGTGGTTCAAGCTGTGGTATTGGTACCACTGGTGGTACATGGGTTTCTTCTGGTGGTACTTAGGAGACTACTGCACTTCAAGTCCACATTTAGTTTAATTTAGAGCTAGTTTTCTTCCTGCTTTAGTTAGGGTTAGTCCTGGTTTAGTCAGGTCTTAGTCCTTGTTTAGTACTGGTTTTGTCAAGATTAAACACATTTTGGTTAATTAAAGGTGGTACTTGGAGCGATTTTTGGTGTGAAAAGTTTGAGAATCAGTGATATAGACAATTACTTGAAAAGTATAGGTTTTACTGCTTGAAATTAATTGACGTTTTATACTGTATGACCATGTTGCTTATTTTCAGTGTGAGATTAGGATTACCTTCCATTCTAGCACTCAGACACTACTTTAAAGTTCTAAGGGGATGATATGTTTTTAATAGTTAAATTGTATTTTGACAACAAGATTTTTTCTAATTTTAATTTATCTTTGAGACCATTTTTTTATAATAATAATGATAATGATAATGCATTGGTCTTACATACCGCTTTTCTAGACACTCGCTTAACAATTAGGTCCATTATTCATTCACTCGTCATTCACACTTGGTGGTGGTGAGCTACCTCTGTAGCCTACCAGTCCCTCTGACCACCACTAACACATTATGCAGGTAAGGTGGGTGAAGTGTCTTGCAGGTAGGTCCATTAAGAGACTTTACAAAAAAATATCTTACAAAAGCAAATTAACAAACAAATATGTGGAAATATTACAAAATCAAAATAAGGAGTAGATATTGAAGTTTTTCTTGCCTTATTTAATCCACCTTTATATGGGCTCCATTAGTTGCATGAAGCACATCAAGACAGTACTGGATTTCTTGCCATGTTCGCTGTAGCAGAGCCTCATCATTGGTGATCCCACAGCACGCATTCACCTTTGGACGATCTCGGTGAAGTTCCCGAGTCACAGGGGCTGTTCTGATCCCAGATTTTCACATTATGTGTATTCAGTTTCCCTGAAACTCATCACTAAAACAAACTCCGGTGAGGAATGTTCATCCTCAGAAATAGGTTCCAGTGTTAACTGCAAACTCTTTTGGTCTTGGTTTATCATTTGGCTTGGGTGCAGGCTGTAAGAGTTGCACTTTGTAAGTGTACAGTCGCAAGTTCTTGTGTAGGAATTTGTGCACTGTTGAATGTAGTAGCTTTAACTGTCTGGCAGCAGTTTGCATGTGATTAAAAACTTTGATAACCTCTGAGTACATAGAACAAATCTGAATAAGCTATCTCATCAATTTGTAATATATTTTTTAAATTATAAAGACACTTTAGGAACATCCTGTACAATATATTCTTGAAGTCCTTTTCGTCATGTCTGTGTTGATGTGTGTTGAAGTTTCAGTCCAACATGTATGCTGCACTCTGATGGACAAGTGACATGTGACCACTGTCAGGAGGGATACATCGGGAACAACTGTGAGAGGTGGGTGACTTATAACCTGAACATTTATAACCTGAGATTAGCATAAACTAAAGTTCACTATTAAATATGTTATTATTCTTAATATTACCAAATCCCTTTCATATCTGGTTGTTGTCTCCTGACGTCTTTCACATTTCCCCAGGTGTGCCAATGGTTTCTATGGCAACCCCCAGGTGCTGGGCGGCTCATGCGTGAGGTGCGAGTGTAACAGGAACGTGAACTGGGAGGAAGCGGGCCATTGCGATCACTGTGACTGGGGAGTGTCTGCTGTGCACCAGAAACACAGCCGGACGGCACTGCGAGCGCTGCCGGGACGGGTACTACGGCGACGCCCTGCACGCCAAGAACTGCACAGGTGAGAAGTACAGACATGTGTTTACTTTTCTCCCAATGTGAGAAGAGGAATTGTCTACAGCAGAAGAGCAGTAATCTTTGGTTTAGTCTCTCACATGGAAACCGACGTCACTGTAGTTTAATATTTTGCTGTGTGAGTTTAGGCTGCTGATTCTGTGTCAGCCTGGCTGCTCCAACAGTTTGCGTCAATCTGGAGGTCTTTGTGTGTGATTTGTTTTACCTTTAACCCTTTGAGATACACTGGTCATATGATAAGACACTTCATATTTTCTCCTATCTCTCTCAGAATGTCACTGTCACAAAACAGGCTGGAATGCACAACAGTATCCACTCCCCCACAGTCGAGCAGGACAGAGGGACTGCAGTGAACTAAGCAGATTATATTGCAAACTGATTGTAATGATAGAAAGATAAGGACAGAAGATAGACCCTCAGTGCATCATTTGCCTCCAGCTCTAGACCTAGGGCAGCTTAGCTAATTTAGAGTTGGCTATATCTAAAAGTTCTTATAAAAAGGTAGATTTGTGTCCCTACATTTTCCCTACTTTGTGTCACGACTGTCAGACATTAAAATTCAATATAATATGGCAATATCAAGGGCAGTAGAAATCCTAGAAGGATGTACTTTAAGATCCCAATATGGATTCAGTTTATAAAGTATTTGAACAGTTATTGCTGAAAGTTATAGTTTTAATTTTTTCACTATTGGATTGTGTTTTCCCCAATTCTCAGAAATTAGTTAAATGATTCAATTTTAGCTACAATTGTTTTTCACAATCCTAGCGCAAAGGGCCCAAGCAAGGAGACAAATCTGGGGCATTATGTTACCTTTTATTCTTTCATTAAGTAACAGAAATGATCAGAAACTAGTATCTTCTCTAGGGCTGTAACGATACAATCATTTTGAGTCTATATTGATAAAAAAAAGGTTACAAATTTAGAGTATTGATATGATATTAGAAATTTGCTTGTTAATTTTAACCAGATACATTTTTGTGGGTGTAATTTTTGTGTTTTTGATCAAAGTTGTAGTCAACTTTACTTTGTTCTCTGTCTACTTGACATAATTAATCCTGGCCGTGGCTGCTAGATTGGAGGGTTTACTTTTATGATTTATGGCAAAAAGTTACTGTATTGACTGTATCAATATGAAGGTGATGAATTGTATCAAATCATATTGTTCTTAAATCGAAACAATCCCAATCAATACGTATCAGTTTGTTTCTGTAATCTTCTAATATTCCTCTTTATATTTTAATAATAACATTATTCGTCAGTTTTGTTTTTGCATTCTATTAAGAATATCCCCTTTCCATGTCTAAGCAAGCAAGCTTACCACACATGAATACAGAATAATTCTTAGCTCAAAGACAGCAAGTTATTGATAATTTTCAAGGAAAACGTTAGTAAAAGATCCCTTCAGTATGAGGAGTTTAAAAACCAAAGTGAAAAAAAACAACAGTGTGAGAGGTTGTTGTGGCGGCTTTTATCAGTGTTAGTTTAGTCTGGTGAAGGGGCTCTGTTTAGTCTGTAACACTGGAGGCCATGGCTCCACCGGAGGACCGGGCAGGAATGTGGATTTGTCTAATCCACATCACGCCTGACCTCTGACCCCATTGTTCCCCTGGTCACATGACTCTATTCACACACTGACCAGTAGAAACAGGCCTTTGTGTGTCCGGGGGGCCAAAGAGGATTAGAAAAACCTGACCTCAGAGTCCCCAAAAGCCCGGTCACATGGAGATCCAGTTCACTTCCTGTTACATTGTGATGTCATGAAGTAACAGCTCTGCAAAAAATGTGTTACAGAGTGTGGATGTGACGTGTACGGGGCCCTGTCTGCTGCGTGCGATGTGACGACGGGACAGTGTGAGTGTAAGGCCAATGTGATGGGACGGTCATGTGATCGCTGCCAGGTAACACGCAGTTGTTCTTTATTACTTAATGTTATACAGTTTGGAGTTGATATACTACTGACCAACCAAAACTGCCCTACCAACTGAGCAATCCTGGCCCTATGATGCTCTGCTTATGCTGTTTTTGTTTACAATGTCTCGTCTTTTACAGCTGGGGTACTACGGGATACAAAGTGGACAAGGCTGTATTCCCTGCAGCTGCAGCCAATCTGGCTCTGTGTCCGAATCATGTGACTCTGAGGGGAGGTGCCAGTGTGTGGAGGGTGTGGCTGGGGACAAGTGTGACCAATGTGACCGCGGGTACTACGGCTACCAAAATGGACAGTGCACCGGTACGAGACACTAGAATCATCTGCATCCTCTTTTCTCACAGCAGTTAACTTTATGTCCTCTTTCACTGCATTCATAAATCTCCGCTTTGGTCTTCCTCTTGGCCTCCAGCTTTAACCTCAGCACTCTTCTGCCCATATATTCACTATCCCTCCTCTGTACATGAGATGATGTTTTATCTAAAAATAACCACATTGTTCCACTTGGTTCCCTTTCACTGGAGCTGTATCCTATGTCAGCATGTTACTGTATTCCTAGTGTTGCTGCATCTGTCTGACTGTCTATTGTGCTATCCCAGCATGCAACTGTGCCCACACTGGAGGGAACTGTAACTCTGAGACGGGAGAGTGCATTTGCCCTCCACACACACAGGGGGTGACCTGCGAGAAGTGTGCGCCCGAACACTGGGGCCACGACCCTGCTGCTGGCTGTCAGGTAAGAAAGTTCTTACAGCCCGAATTCTGGAAATGTTGGGATGTTTTTTAAATTTGAATAAAATCAAAACTAAAAGACTTTCAAATCACATGACTCAGTATTTCATTCACATAAAACATAGATAACATAACAAATGTTTACACTGAGAAATTTGACACTTTTCTACCCAAAATGAGCCCATTTCAAATGTGATGCCTGCTACAGGCCTCACAATAGTTGGGACAGGGGCAGGTTTACCATGGGGTTGCATATCCTCTTCTTTTCAAAACAGTTTGAAGAAATCTGGGCATTGAGGTTATGAGTTTCTGGAGTTTTGGTGTTGGAATTTGGTTCCATTTATGCCATATATAGGTTTCCAGCTGCTGAAGAGTTTGTTGTAGTGTTTCATGTATTTTTTGTTTAATGATGCACCAAACATTCTTTATAGGTGACAGGTCTGGACTGCAGGACAATTCAGCACCGCACTCTTCTACAATGAAGCACTGCTGTAGCTGCAGTATGTGGTTTTGCATTGTCCTGCTGAATTACACAAGGCCTTCCCTAAAATAGACGTTGTCTGTAGGGGAGCATATGTTGCTCTGAAACCTTTATAAACCTTTGAGCATTCATAGTTCCTTCCAAAACAAACAAGCTGCCCATCCCATATGCACTTACGCCCCCCATACCATCAGAGATGCTGCTTTTGAACTGAACGCTGATAACACACTAGAAGGTTTCCTCTTTTTTAGCCCGGAGGACATGGGGTCCACGATTTCCAAGAAGAAAGTCAAATTTAGACTTGTCTTTTGTATGTCTTGCTTTTTCAGCCATTTGTTGCCCCTGCCCCACATTTGAAATGAGCTCATTTTGCGCATAGAAGTGTAAAATTTTCAGTGTAAACATTTGTTATGTTAACTATGCTCTATTGTAAATAAAATATTGGCTCATGTTTTTTTTTAACCTTTATTTTACCAGGTAGAACATTAAGAACAAATTCTTATTTACAGTGTTGACCTGGAATATGATTTGAAAGTCTTTTAGTTTTCATATAATTCAAATTTAAACAACGTCCCAACATTTCAAGAATTCTTGTCTTCGTGTATTACCTGCACATACACCCACTTCACCATAAACCTGTTGACTATTTCTAAATAAAGTCGGGGTCATTTTAATGTTTGAGTTGCTTGAAATATTCATAACGTTAAAATAACTAAACCTAATCTGTTCCATAGCCGTGCAGCTGCAGCTCGTCCGGCAGCTTCTCCTCTCAGTGTAACCTGGCCAGTGGACAGTGCAGGTGCAGAGATGGCTTCGGGGACAGGTCATGTGACCGCTGTGCTCCCGGTTACTATGGTTACCCTGAGTGTGCTCCATGTGGATGTGACCCGGCGGGAACAGAGGAGGAGTTCTGTAACGGGACGTCCGGGATCTGCGACTGTCTGCAGGACGGACAGTGTGTCTGCAAGGTGAACATACGCACAACTTTCACAACAGGATTTAAATTTGATCTAACAAACTCAAAACCTGGTTAATATGAATATGTATTTTCCAGTCGGGAGTGTCTGGACGTCGCTGTGAGGAGTGTGTGTCTGGACGGTTCGCTCTCTCCTCCCTGAACCCTGAAGGGTGTTCTCAGTGTTACTGCTCCGGACTGAGTGAGGACTGTGAGGAGCAGGGAGGATTCACCACCAAACAGGTAAACGCTTTCAAATAATATACTTTTGATGACTTGCTAAATTGCTAATGCTAACTTGAAAGTCGGTGATGTTTCTTTGTTTGCCATTACTTATGTTTCCCAGTTTCTTTGGAGCAAGGAACATAACTGTAGACACTGGGGAACATAGGTACTGTGCATTTGTAAAAGTACCGATGTTCCCCAGTCCATAGAAACCAGGTAAGTACAGGGGAATACAGGTACTTGCACATTCTGGTAAGTCCTGATGTTCCCTTACCTTAGTCCCAACACCTAACACCTACTAACCTTAAAGTTCTTCAGGGAACATAGGTACTTGGGAATACAGGTACTGAAGAACATAGGTACCAGGAAACATAGGTACCTGGGGACATAGTAGGTACTGGGGAACATAGTTACCGGGAAACATAAGTACTGGGGAACATAGTAGGGCCTGGGGAACATAGTTATCGGGAAACATAGGTATCGGGGAACATGAATACTGGAGAACATAGGTCCTCAGGAACATAGATACTGGAGAACATATGTACCAGAGAACATAGGTACTGGAGAACATATGTACCAGAGAACATAGGTACTGGAGAACATTGGCACTCAGGAACATAGATACTGGAGAACATATGTACCAGAGAACATAGGTACTGGAGAACATAGGTACTCAGGAACATAGGTACCAGAGAACATAGGTACTGGAGAACATAGGTACTCAGGAACATAGGTACCAGGAAACATAGGTTCTGGAGAACCTCAGGAACTCAGGAACATAGATACCAGGGAACATAGATACGGGAAACAGTAGGTACTTAGGAGCATAGGTACCAGAGAACTAAAAATCAGCTGAAATGAATTAGTTTTTCCACTCTCTTCCAGATTTCTGTGTTGACTCCTGCCGTCCTGCCGGTTGTCTCTCAGTCCAACCTAAAGGGAGTAGTTTCGGGAGTGTTCCTTCAGGATGGAGACGTGTTATTGGACGTCAGGCACCTTGACACCAAAGGGCTCTCTGGACCTCTGTACTGGAAACTACCAGAAGTGTTCACCGGCAATAAGGTAACAGTCCAGTTTCGCTAATGTTCTCTACCCAGGCACTAACATTACTTAACCATGTTTGTGCTTATTGACACACATTTCTTATATTCCAGTTGATGTCCTATGGAGGAACGCTGTCGTACTCAGCTGTGTTCTACGCGGAGGACGGGGAGGGTCTGACCAATCAGGAGCCGCAGGTGCTGATGAGAGGCGGGACTTTGCGGAAGCTGGTCATTTACACAGACATGGCTGCCCCGAGCAACAGTGTGAGGACGAGACACAACATTCAGGCTCACAGAGGTAGAACAAAACACATTCTGTATGAGATTAATTTATGTACATGTAAATATTTCAGCTTTATTAATACAACTGATGCCATGTATAACTGAGTACTATTTTGTGTATGTTCTAGCACCGCTGGCGTTACTTTAACTCAGTCAGTGAGAAGACGGTGACCCACTCAGATTTCATGATGGTGCTCAGTAACGTCCAATACGTCATTGTAAAGGCGGCGTACGGGAGCAGACTACAGCAGAGCAGGTACATTTCAATATTCCACCATATATCTTACTATTGCCCTGTCTCAATACCCACACTATGCACTACACACTTTGTTGAAGTGCGCGTTTTCTGAAAGTGTATCAAGTGCTGGAGTGCACCAGGGTCCAGAGGTGTTAACTTGGGTTATGGAAATCACAAGGTTTAAACTTTTAATAGAGTAAACAGTGATGTCTTGAGCAGTTTGCTAAACTGCTGCTGGATTTATCTGAAAGTTAATAACAGTTGATGAGTGGATCATTTTGCCACAGAAAGATCAGACGAGTCTAACATTTTAACAGTGTTGTTACCTGGACAATAGGTACATTCCTATAAAATTTCCATCAGTTTAGATGTTAATGTGTTACTTTTCATTTGTGTCAGTTAGCACTCTTCTAAGTTGCTAAGAAACAAATGCAGCATTGTTCAAAAATATGCATTATGGGTAATATACTTTAGAGAATTCCGCTCTGATCCCATGGACGTATAATAATACCGGGATAGGGCACCGCCCCCTCTCCCCTAATGCCAGTTTGATTAGTGGCCGCTCCATGGGGCTGCAGCTAAAGAATCCCATGCGGCCCAAAAAAGATTTTTGCATTGAGCATAAAAAGAAATGGCTGGTGTTCGGCTGACAGAGCACCTACAGCTGAGACAATGGTTGGATTTTGTAGAGTTTAATATCTGTTTTTACACCATTGACTTTTTCCTCATTCAAAACCTTTAATTTGCCTAAAAAATAACATTTTACGATTTGTGATGTCACCGCTCTAGCCCACCAGCGCACCCATTGGTCAGAGCCGATTACGTAGTACGCAAAGCAAGACCACGCTTGCTCGAGGACCGCAGTGCGCCTGCTCTATGGGCCGCACAACGCAGAAGTAAAAAACTTTTATTGCCAATGGGCATGGCTATTGTAAACAACGGCTGTCGTGACGTTCATTATCCAGTTCTATAATACATCCATGTCTGATCCACACTAGAAGTGTGCAGAGACTGTGCGTGGTGAAGTGTGTGCTCCGTAGCGTGAAAGTGCATTTGAAGGACACAGTGTGTGAGTGCAAGTATTGGGACAGGGCCTAGATTATAAAAACACTAACCTGTCTGTATGTTTCAGAATCTCCAACATCACCATGGAGACCGCAGCTGAAGAGGGTTCAGAGGTCGCAGGAGGCATGGCCAGACAAATTGAGTCATGTGATTGTCCATGGGGATACGCCGGTCTGTCCTGTCAGGTAAATACACCTGTACTGTAACTGTATATTTTAAAAACATAGAAAGATGTCTTTGATCATCCATTGAAAGATATGGGTTGGGTTATGATGAGAATATTCTTTGTGGTGTGTTCAGGACTGTGCTCCAGGGTTCTTCCGCCAGCCACTCTCAGAGATGTCACCTCGGAATCAGAGGTCACTGTTTGTCCGACCCTGTGTTCCCTGTCGGTGCAACAACCACAGCCAGATCTGTGACCAAGAGACAGGAGCCTGTCAGGTACAAACTACACTCAGTGTGACTAGATGGTGATAAAGAAATTTAAGACTTAGATCATAATCATACGTTAAAAATATATAGTAGTAATTTACATTTTTCTTAGTCTTGCTTACACACCCAGATAATGCAATTGATATTTGTACAGTCCTGTTGTTCATATTGATGTTTATTGGTACAAAGACATTTTATACTTTTTTTTAATTGTAAATACTAATTGACCTGCATTTTTTATTTTCAACAAAAAAAAAAAAAGTAAATAAATATAACTTCTATACTATGCATGTTATGTTCAAAATAAACTTGAAAAATAAAAGAATAATAGTCTGATGAATTTACTTTAAAAAGATCATTTGAATAATTACCCTTTGGAACAAGCTACTGAACCTTTAAAAAAGCTCAAAATATTTTCTTATCATCTTGGAAATAAATGATGAAATAACCAGAAGTACCCCCTGCAAAGTGCTTGCGTACATCTAGGGGTCCTCGTACCCCTGGTTGGAAAACACTGACCCACTGTATATCTTTTTGTGGAATTTTTTCCTGGTTGTTCTCTATACGATCTAGTCAGTTACTTTTTCCTTCCTAAAAGACCAGTTTATTGCTGCATTAACTAGTGTGGGGCGCTGGGATTTTACTACACATTCTTAATTAACCTCTTTGTCATCATTATCCCTGGTTTATGTTTTAGGGCTGTGATCACCACACATCTGGACCTAGCTGTGAGTTCTGCGCCTCTGGTTACTATGGAAATGTGAGGGGCTCTCCGGCCGACTGTTCCCTGTGCGGCTGCCCCCTCAGAGAGAACAGCTTCAGCCCCACGTGTGAGGTGTTAGCAGCCAGCCTGGGATACGTGTGTACTAACTGCAGCACAGGATACGAGGGACAACACTGCGAGAGGTGAGGGTACTTCCAGTTTTGTGTCAGATCAAAAAATCATCAGTGTGTCTCAAACCTGCGGCCCCTCCCATATGTCCTCAGGTGCTCAGATGGTTACTATGGCAACCCCGCAGTGGTGGGCGGAGCCTGTGAGAGGTGCAGCTGCAGCGAGTGGGGGTCTCTCAGTTTCACCTGTAACGTGAACACTGGACAGTGTCGGTGTAAGGCCGGGGTCAAAGGTCAGCGCTGCGACTTGTGTGAGGATCGCCACGTCCTGGAGGGAGGCCACTGCGTCTGTGAGTCTGTCACACACAAATATATTTTTATTTTATTTTGGGTCAGTATCTAGCGGCCATCTTGACATAATTGATTAAGATAATATCCAACAGCAGTTCTTCTGTCTCTAAATAAATGTTTGTTATGTATCTAAAGCTGTCTTTTTATGTTCCAGCCTGTGATGATGAATGCACTGGAGTCTTGCTGGACAACCTGGATGCTATGCACTCCCACTTAATATCTGTGAACATCAGCAGCCTCCTCAGGGCGCCCTACAGCCAGCTGGTGGCGCTGGAGAACAGAACCAAAGCCATCCAGGTGGGTTTTACAGTGCATTGTATATACACGCACATTAAAATGTGTTATTAAAATCAGTATTTATATGACCATGATTTAATTTCTTTTTCAAAAGGTGTTTTCTAACAGCAGCTCGGCCTCTGCGATGCTATTGGCTGTGGAGGATCAGCTGACAGATGTGGCCTCTGACCTCACCTCTCTCTCCCAGAAGGTACAACACACTGTACATTCTATATAGTATAACTCTTTATGTGTAAACAGGTGTCTCTCCCAATGTAAAACACAGTCTAGAGACACAAGTAACATTGTGACATAATGTAACGCTGTTGCAGGTGTCCCAGGTCAGTGGTCTTTTGGTGGAAGTGGGCAGGACTACAAATTACAGCGTTTCCCAGAGTGCACTGATGTTGGAGAACATCAACAAATTGAACAAGAGAGTTTCAGGTGAGAACTGCAAAAACTGGGGTTAGTATATGAAACATGGAGAAAGATAAACAAAACATTTCTACACGGACAAAATTACAAAACATAGTTTTACATTAGACCATTTTTCATTCACTCCTCAGTCACACTTAACTACTTCTGTGACCACAGCTGCCCTGGGGCAGGCTGACAGAGACATGGCTGCCATTTTGCGCCATGTCCAACCACCCCCAAACACACAATCACAGTAACACTTTTATACAGGCAAGGTGGGTGAAGTATTTTGTTCTAGAACACTATGGCAGTATGCAGTGCTGGTAGCAGGGATTGAACCTCCAACCTTTTTGTTGAACAGGTCTACCTACTGAGCTACTGTTGTCAGAAATATGTGGTTCTTAATATACCAACTAAAATATGGATGTCTATTCTACCTACATTAATACTTTAATCAGCAGACAAATTTATTTTCCATGTATTCTGCATCCCCAAAACACTCAAATTACTACTACTGCTAGTTTTAGTACTATTACATTATTTACTCAAGTAAAAATATGTATGTATACTACTAGAAAATGAACTCAGAAAGAAGTAAATTACTTCAGTAAAAGTATCTAGTTACTGTCTACTTGCTATAAAACTCACTATTTCCTCAGAACTGAGCCAGGAGGCGGAGCTTCTCAACCAAACTAACCCCGAGGTTCTGGAGTGGACCAATCAGACGCTGCTGCTGCTGCAGGCGGCAGAATCACTGCTGGACTCCATGAGAGTTATTGACCTGTCCTCTGCCAAGGCCACAGCCAATCAGGAGCTCAGGTCAGTCCTAGACAAAATTAACATTAATTGGCCACATTATTAGAAACACCTTTTCTATTGCTTCTCAATTCAAATATGTAATCAGCCAATCACATGACAGCTCCTTAAACCATGTAAGCAAAAGGCATGAGACAAACTAAAATCTAATATTTTTGTATATTCTTCTGTAGTCTGTCTGAGGGATTGTCCAGCTCCCTGCGTGACTTCCTCCCGCCGGCCGATTCAGTGGAGAGAAATGTCCGGAACTTGTCTTCTGACCTTACCACTCACATGAACTCTCTGGACTCAGTGGGGACGCACCTGAATGATGCTCAGGAACAGAATGCTCTGACACACAAGCTGATGGAGGGGGCTACCTCAAAACTACACAAATATGAGGTAGAGATTATGTCTAATAGCCATAATTTGTGCTCTCATCAGTAGTTCACAGATAAGATGTCCCTGAAGGGCTACCATAGCTGTTCACATGCTTTGACCAGGAAAAAGAAAGTAATATAAAATAAAAAATTAAAAAAATTCCCTTGTAGAAAATAGGGGCTTTTTGCAGAGTTGCGGCGCCAATTATTATACAGGAGTCGCAAGAGTGCTTGATTTGCACCAGATGCCCTTCCTGACGCAACCCCTATGCATTTATCCATGCTTTCAATTGCCACAAAAGTATACTGGCTTATAATCCCTTGTGGTAGGATTGACTCCTTATGGCTGAACTATCTATACTTGCGTTAAGGGTCACATTTATTGATGGAAATGTTAATATTATTATTATTTTTTGACATATAAAATAAAAATAAATAAATAAAAATAATATAACATGCTTTGCTTGTTGGCTGTTTTCTTAGCCAAATTCATGGTTTAGTATGCTGCTTTTATGTAATGGTATATTGTAGGCCTGAATTCCAATATTTCTGAGGGCAAAAATGCATTTGCGCCTACATTTTTAACTCAACATTAATAGTTGTTTCTTTGTGTTCTCCAGTCTCTCTGTGAAAAAGCCAACTCCAGCTCTAACTCTGTGAATGGTTTGATGGAGGACAGTCAGCTGCTGCTCTCAGACACTCTCAATCTGACCGAAGACATAACCAACTCCACCACGGTAAAGAAAATCCTCTGAACTAACATGTTAAAATACTGTACGAATATGTTGTATTTATGGGTGTAATATGTGCATCAATCCAGGAGGCGGAGCTGTTGGGGGAGCAGCTCTCCCAGTGGCGCTCCCTGCTCCGGAAGCAGGTGGACGGTCTGGTGATCGGTCTGAAAAGCACCGATGCTCTGGAGGCAGTGTACAAGGCAGAAAGCCACGCCCAGTCCATTCAGAGCCACGCCCTCTCACTTCAAAGGTTAGACTTGTACATAACCTTTTTCTTATGCTTACTACATACATTCTGCTCATATAGTGGGTTTATTATTCAAACAGGGACACATTATTTTTCAATCTCCACACAAAAAGTTGAGCAGACCACTCATAACAAACTATATTTTTCTTTAAAAGCAGTTTCTTAACAATGTAATACTGTATGTTCTTGGCTGAATTAATTTTGAGTATTTCATATTTCTGTGCAGCTCCTTGTCGTCGGTGTGTAACTTCTCTCAGAATGGCACTCGTCTGTTCCTAATAGACAGTGACATCATTCAGCAGGTTAACTCCGCCCACCAGGAGGCTCTGAGTGCACAAAGCTCTGCCTCCATTGCTGTCAACATGGTAAATTTCACAGGGCTTAAAGTTCTCCGGCACATTTTCTTGTGGCTCTTGGCTGCAAAAGAAAATCTTACTCATAAAACTAATTTCTGATAAATTATGTCCAAACTTAGGAGATTGTGAATGGTGAAGATGCTAAATGCACACAACTTTCACTCCCTAGATAACTATTAGCCTGTTAGAGGTAGCCTTGAACGGCGGTGGTTATGATCCAGCTGGAACCGGGTCATACTGCGTGCTGCTTATCTGTCTCCCCATCTCCCTCACTGCCCTGAGCCTGCTCCACTCACCTGCAGTGACAGCAGCGGTGTTCAGTCCAGCCTTTATGTCGGCTGTATCTCTCCTAAGAGTTGTCCAGTGATAGCTCACGTTTGTTTATGAGGCTTAAAACTACACTAATGACTGCGTTTTCGGAAAAAAAAGAAAAAAAGCTCATACATGCCACGGCGTCGTCTCTGACTCTGCGCAGTTCTCTGTGCTCTGAGGTGCTGCTTTTGAACTGAACACACGCAGAAACTGTGTTTAACCCTGTTAACAGTGTGTACCAGGAAGAGACAGAGAGACGTGCAGCAGTTCGTTCTCTAAAAGTTTGCAAAGCAGCTGTATTTACTCGGAGCTACTGTTTCCTCCTGAGCCATGCTGACGAAGAAATGGACCCATTTAGTTTAACTATTTAGTGCAGTGACAATTTTTTTTCTTCATCTGACATTTGATGAATTGCTGAGATATGATTATAAATAGCTTACTAAAATAAAAACGTGCAGTTACTGTATTAATAAAAACTTGAGTTCTGACATTTTGTATAGTTTTTTCTGCAGCCTCTATCTCCACAGTAAAGACAAGTCTAGTCTTAATTATTGTTTTGGAATAAAACCATAAATTGTACCCACAATTTACTTAAACCTAGAGCCAGCTGAAAGTATTATGTCATCTAAAATGCACCAGAATTACATCATCATCCCCAGACCCCCCTTGCAAACCATAGTCCCATACACTTCCAACAGAGATATCCACATGAACACCTGCTTCAAGACGTACAAATATAATAATACACCTCATAGACTAAAGAGATGACTTATTTTTGTATAGACATTAAAAATGTATTTTAGGGTGACACCTATCTGTCTTGCTGAAAAAAGTTCAGGCTCAGAGATTTTCTTTGCTTTAACCCCTGAATTTCACTAACACATGAATATCCAACAGATTTTACTTCTTTTTTTTTAGATTTTGAGGTATTTGTTGTGTATTTTTAGAGTGTCCTCTCTGAGCAGTCTCTGTCCAAGTTGAGTGGAGTCGTTCTCAACTTTAGTTCAACTGTTTTGGGGGCAAGTCTGAGGATCAACAGCACTGCAACAGGTCAGTACCACCAAACTTAGATATTTTTTTATTTGGTCTGTTATTTGTACCTAGTTATTTGTCTTTCTGGTTTACATTTTTTAAGTGGACCTATTCTGCTAAATCGACTTTTCTGTTATAATATTTCCACCTCAAAACCATACCTGGAGAGGTATTTTTTTTCAATCACGCATTTAGCTTGATGGTAATAGCTGGGATAATTAGCCATTATATCATGCTCTGTCTTACCCCCAACGTTCAGTACAAGCACTCAGAAATTCTCCTCTCATGTCTAAACTCAAATCCTTCCAATTTTATTCATCTCAAAAGCAGAAAAACAAGGGGCAGTAGTGTTTTAGGGCTTTTGGAAGAGAAAGACCTCAGCTCTGCAATCCTTCACTGCAGCAGCTGTGATATGAACTATGGTGCTGTCAATGGGCACAGAGCTGATGGGGTAAATTGGGCGGAGCCAGCAGGGCCTTAAAGGGACATCTAATCCAAGAGATCTTCTATAAATATACATTACTTGTAAGTTATAAAATGTGAAATACTGAATAAAAGGTGTCCAAATTTAATAGTTGAAAAAAGCATGTCTCCTTTAGGTGTTACTGTTACATCACAATTTACCTGTAATTAAAAAAGTAATAAAACACTGAACTACAAAAAAAAATTGAAGAAATGTGACCAGAAAACTAGCATTATTGAAGCATCCTCCATTTATTAATAATATATAAAAATAAATGTTCAAATGCTCTCCCCAGAACTCCAGAAGAACGTTTCCACCTTAACGTCCACACTAGCAGCAGTTAAACAGAACTTGATAAATGCCAGCTCTATGCTTAGTGGGCCAATCAGAGAGCTTCAAACCCTCTCCAATGGTGAGTCCAAGAACCTTTCTCTTAAAACCCAGTCTATATTCCAGATTTTGTTTTTAACTCTTCTGTTATGTCTGATCAGGTTCTTCGTTGGTTTTTGCGACACATCTTCAGACAGAAACTCACTCCAAACTACAGGAGGCGCTGAAGAGACTGCAGAAAATAAAAGAGCAGCTGCAGGTGTCTGCTTCTGTTGTGGACAATGCCAACGCTTCAGTAAAGCAGACCAATGAACTGATGAGAAACACAGACACCACAGGTTTGATGAGAATATTAATATTAATGTCAATAATACAAACCCTGTAGGGCAGTGATTCTCAAACTTCTCACACCAAGTACCACCTCAGAAAATATGTGCGTTTTAATAGGTCTGAAATAGGTCTAAAACACAGTTAAACCAGGATAATCCAGGTCTAAACCAGGAATAAACCAGGACTAAACCGGGTCTAAACTATAAGTACACTAGGACTAAACCAGGTCTAAACTATGACTACTAAACTGGGACTAAACCATGATTAAACCTCAACTAAAACAGGTCTAAACCAAGTTAAAACCAGGACTAATGCTGGAATAAACAAGGACTATACCAAGACTAAAACAAGTTAAAGCCAGGACTTAACCAGGACTAACTCAGGCCTAAACCAGGACTCAACCAGGACTAAACCAGGATTAAACCTGGACTAACCCAAGTTTAAACTAAGTCTAAACCAACACTAGGACTAAACCAGGTCTAAACAATGACAACATTAGGACTAAACCAGGACTGAAGCAAGTTAAAACCAGGCTTAATTCAGGATTAAACCTGGGCTAAACCAGGGCTAAACCAGGACTAAACCAAATTAAAACCAGGACTAATTCAGGATTAAACGTTGACTAAACCAGGACTAAACCAAGTTAAAGCCAGAACTAATTCAGGATAAAGTTAAAACCAGGATTAAACCAGGTAGGAATAAAACTGAACCTAAATGAACTAACTCATGGCTTGAACTTCAAACGACTCCTGAGTACCACCAGAAGAAGCCTGTGTGCCACCAGCAGTACCTGTACCACAGTTTGAGAACCACTGCTCTAGTCTCCATCATGTCCTTATTACAAAGACGATCCAATATCTCATTGTTGTATCTGTGTTTTCCTGTGTCCAGCCAGTGAAGCTCAGCGACAACTGCAGGAGGCGGAGCTGCGTTCGGAGCGCTTGATGGAGAGGGTGAAGCCGCTGAGCATTCTGGGAGAAAACCTGAGCCGCAACCTGTCGGAGATCAGAGAGCTGATTGAGCAGGCCCGACGACAGGCCGCATCGGTAAGAAATACTGACATTTATGATTCTACTTTTTGAATTTGTAGTGATGTATTCTCAAATGTCTGTCTTTCAGATTAAGGTGGCAGTGCAGGCCGACCGCAGCTGTGTCCGCTCCTACAAACCTCAAATCCTCTCCAGTAACTTCAACACTCTGACCCTGACACTGAAGACCAGCTCCAAGAACAACCTGCTCTTCTACCTAGGCTCCACCTCTCAGGTCGGCACTGTTAGCTAGCTTTAAAAGAGATTTTTATTTGGAACTAGATGGATTTACATTGATATTCCCTGTGCAGGTGGACTTCATGGCTGTGGAACAACACGCGGGGAAGGTGTCTCTGCTTTGGGACGTTGGTTCTGGAAGCAAACGGCTCGAGTTTCCAGGTTTGGACATCAGCAACAACAAGTGGACTAGGATCAATATCACACGGTACATCTAAGAACAAAATATGAACGTCTTAAGCCTTTATTGTGTCAAAATGGTTATATCAATTTGTTTTGTGTCCAGGTTTGGAAGCCACGCCTCTCTCTCTGTGCACCAGCTGGACTCTAACATCTGGCCCCCAGTTGCCTGCAGTAACAGCTACGTCTCCAGGGTCAGCTCGAGTCCTGGATATCAACAACACCACCAAGGTTTACATCGGAGGAGTCAGCGAACACACCCCGGTAACTTTAAAATGTCTATTATAACGTCTAATAGAATTGTAGCTGAAATTCAGTATTGCAATTATGATCATTCATTCACTTGATAAATGGCAGTATTATATGTACATACTAAAGCCATGTTGTCCACTAAAGCCTGTTTGTTTTTGACTGCAGAGGAGTGCCCTGCTGCGCTCTTACTGGTTCCAGGGCTGTCTGGGAGAGGCCTCACTGAACGAGAAGAACCTGGGTCTGTGGAACTACGAGAGCCGAGAGGGCCAGTGTGGAGGCTGCTTCAGCAGGTAACACACATCTGTTCTGAGATAAACATGGGTGAAAATTGTCTGGGTTTATTTACCAAGGCTATCTATGAAACTCAGTGGAAATAGTTCTGAGGGTGATGATAACCACGACAGTTTAGTTCATAAATGCCTTAAACCTTGTACAATCCTTTTCAAAATATTTCACGTTTTAACATATTTGTACTTCCTCTGTCCCAGTCCTCAGATGGAAGAGACAGCCTTCCACTTTGACGGCTCTGGATACTCCGTGGTCCAGAAGTCTCTCAGGGCCACATCCACCTCCATCGTCCTGCTCTTTAAGACTCTGTCGCCGGGCGGATTACTGCTCTACCTCGCCTCCAACAACACGGTACTGACACACTCCAGTACTTTATCAGGTTTACAAAATAAATATTTAAGCCAGACTTTGCTTCCTGTTTGTAGAGAGACTTCCTGTCCATGGAGTTGGTGGAGGGTCATGTGCGTTTGACCTTTGAACTCGGCGCAGGAGTACTGGTGCTTACGTCCAAAAAGAAGTACAACACGGGCATGTGGTACAAGATCACTCTGCAGAGGAACAAACGCAAAGGTACAGAAAATGATGTGGTTGAATCTAACTTTAATTCTACTTGAAATAATAATAATGTTTCTTTTCTATATAGGCTATCTGTCCATCATGGCTGCCGACCAATCATCTGAAAAGGAGGTTCTGGAGGCGGAGTCTCCCGGAACAGCCTCAGATCTGAACCGCAACGACCTCGATCCCATCTACATCGGAGGACTTCCTGCCTCTCGACCAATCAGGTACGAGATAAGATCAGGCACGGTGACAACTACTAGCGCTACTACTACTTCCGCTACTAATTCTATTGCTCTTGCTACTACTACCACTACTGCTAATACTACTGCTACCAAAAAGCAAGATCAAGAAACACATTTACTAATTACTCAGAAAGTACATATTTTGAATACTCTGTTGTTATGTTAAAGGCGTCAGGTGGTGTCCCGCTCCTATGTGGGCTGCATTAAGAATGTGGAGATCGCTCGGACCAACTTTGACCTGCTGAGGGACGCCTTTGGAGTGAGGAAGGGCTGCACCCTGGAGGTAAACACTCTCCTCAGTTTGTCTCCCGAATATACCACATTACATTACATTGCCTGGTATTTGAATATTAATATTATGTTTTCTGTGTTGTCCAGGCGGTGCGCAGCGTCTCCCTCTTCGGCCCCGGGTTTGTTGAGCTCACTCCTCGGTCGTTCGCTCAGGAGACAGAGATACTGTTCACCTTCTCCTCCAGGAACCAGTCAGGACTGCTGCTGGCCGCACTCAGTCACGACAAGCAGGTATGTCCCCCCGAGTCAACAGAAATGGGTAACCAGGACATTTATCCCAGGCCTCTTGGTCAGGAGCCCAAAATCCGACTTTCTATAGTTCAGTTATATATAGCTGGGCCTTCACTCAGGAGGTTTCGTCCGGGGCTTCATCAAGTCTGTCAGCAGCCCTGATTATGGTTAATGTCCTGTGTTCTCTCCTGCAGCACTTCATGTCTGTACAGCTCATGTCTGGTACTCTGGAGGCGGAGCTTGGTAAAGTGGGCGGGGCCTCTCAGCGAGCCATCATAGTCGGAGAGTTTTCAGATGAGCAGCAGCACTCTGTCATCATCAGCCTCAGCAGGAAGTAGGTGTTACCACAGAAACCATATTTTCAATCCTAATAATCAATGGGAGAATTTACTATTAAAATAAATGGGAGGCTAATTATTAATAATTATCATATCTTCTCCAGGGTTCTTTCCATCCATGTTGACGAATTGCCCATCCTTAAGCCTATCCACCTGTCACCGGGCGTGGTCTCTAGTCTCTCTCCTTCCTCACTGCTCATTGGAGGGCTGCCATCAGGGGCGGAGTCTCGTCTGCCAACCAGAATCCAGAGCTTGTCGAGGTCTTTCCGGGGCTGCATCCAGAACTTGGCGCTGAACGGAGTGTACGTTTCAGACTAAACCGAATGAAGTGTGCATGATGTGATTGCGAATATGAATATTATTTTTGTGTTTATGTTTCAGGCTGGTGGACCTATCAGGAGCGGCGCGCTATGAGGGGGCGGAGTTAGACAGCTGCCTGTTGGAGGAACGGGCGGGAGGAGCAGTGCTGAATGGGGATCAGGACCTAGAGCCCACAGCTGACCCCGCCCACCTGCCTATAGCCCCGCCCACTTACCTGAGCGCCCTCACACCTGGAGCACTCACGGTAACACACATGACATGTTTTTGTTTGAGGAAATATAATCAGTTGCTCAGTTTGTTTGACTAAAAAAGGGATTGGTCGGTTGTCCCCAGTGTGCAGCGGAGGTGGAGCCAAGCTTCCTGACGTCCGGTGTTCAGTTTGGTTTGTCCAAACACAGTCACATGACCTTCAGTATCAACCCCAGCTCCGTCAAGAAGAGGTAAGAGAAGAGGTCATGACACAGTTCTCTTAACATTTACCCAGAAGGCAGGTGTTTAGTTAAAGTTTCTTCTTTTTTTTCCCCACAGCTGGGTTTTTTAGGAATTTTTCCTAACCATTCAAACATAATACAAACCTCATGTGTTGCCTGTCGTGTGCTCAGTTTGTCCATCAGGATCTCCTTCAGGACCTGGGCTCTGGAAGGACTCCTGCTGCTCCTGTCCAGCAAGAACCAGATGGACTTTGCCATTCTGCGATTGGCCAAGGGTCACATGGTGTTGTCAGCTGACCTGGGAAAAGCCCCCGCCTCTGTGACGTCGTCACGCTTGGTCAACGACGGCAACTGGCACACTGTATGTTCCAGAAATAGATTTAAGAAATTAAAATATGCACATGGATGCAAATGAGTGCGTTGTGTGTGTTTTAGATAATAGCGGAGGTTAGCCGTCGGTCTGTGTCCATCTCAGTGGGTGGGGCATCTGACTCCGCCCACATCAAAGGGAACCAGTTGGATGTGGAGAGCAGGGTGTATGTGGGCGGGCTGCCTCACACGCACATCACCAAGAGGATCAATGTGAGCATCATTCATATTACAACATGCGTTTATGAAAATTATGGTTGGAGTTATGAAAGAGATTGTCCAAGGGTTTCCCCAAGGTCTTAAAAGCATTAAAAAGGTATTAAGGTTTTACAAGTATTAAATATTATAAATAGGTATTACATTTTGTTCATCTTGGACTTTAACATTTTCAAAACCTTATGTTAATATTACAAAACGTTGAGTCACCACAATAACAAAATATATTTACTGAAGACATGTTATGATTTTTTGAATGCAGCACTGGAGTTCTTTCATCTGTATTAGAATTTTAAAATAAAACTCAAAATTCATATAGGTTATTGTTCTGTTGTTGATGATGCTGGTATTCAGTGGCATTAAAGTCTTAAAAAGTCTTCAATTTCACAAGACAAAACCTGGAGCTACCCTGTGTCCAGTATTTTTATAAAAAGATTCCACAGTGATAGAAGTATTCCCATAAGCAAGTAATGGTCAGCACAGTTTGGAGAAGCAGACAGGACCTGCTAAATTTGTTTTTTTGAGCTTTTAACCATTGCAGGTTTCCTGCTCAAAAACATAAATTGTAGGGGGTACTTGGAAATATTTCATAATTTGATAAGAATATATTTTCAGTTTTTTCAATATTAAATTATAGAAACCTAAACAAACTAAAAACAAGCTCAAGTGTATCACTGACAACTGATTAAAAACTATTGATTAAAAAAATACAAGAAATATTATTTAAATTTGTTTGTTTCAAAGAGTTATTTAAATACTTTTTAATTATTTTTTTCTTCTCAATTTATTATGAGTTTTGTTTTTTTTGTTGAAAAATATAGTAACATAAGTAAATGTGTGCAGGATTTTTCTGTTTGTTATATTTGTAATTAAACTAGTAGTAAACTAGTAGAGGGTATGACACAAATCTAGTACAGAAGTAGCAGTAGTTGTAGTAGTAGTTGTAGTAGTAGTTGTAGTAGTAGTTGTAGTAGTAGTAGTTGTAGTAGTAGTTGTAGTAGTAGTTGTAGTAGTAGTAGTTGTAGTAGTAGTTGTAGTAGTAGTAGTTGTAGTAGTAGTTGTAGTAGCAGCAAACCTTTTGTTCAGAGCAGTGATATTCTTCTTTAAGATGTTTTGGTGCATTATCAGCCATTCATGCACTGTTGTATGTGCCATTAAACATCTCTAACATGAATAAATGACGTTTTCCAGGTGAGCAGCAGTTTCCCGGGCTGTATCCGCTCTGTGTCTCTGAACAACGCCGCTCTCGACCTGAACCGACCTCAGACGCAGCACCAGGTCACTTCCTGTTTCAGCAGTGACCAGAGAGGAACGTACTTCAACGGCACCGGACACGCCGTGCTAGGTCACATTTCCCACTTGTTATATTTGATGTTCTACTTTCCCAAAAGCCAGCGCTCATCACTTTGCTTCTCTCTTTTTAAATTCAGTGCACAACGGCTACAAGGTGGGCTCTGATTTGACGGTGTCGCTGGAGTTCAGGACGAGCCAATCAGACGCCGTGTTACTGGGCATCAGCAGTGCTAAAGTGGACGCCGTGGGACTGGAGCTGGTCAGCGGACAGGTACAGCCAATCTGAACTCTATAAAGGCCTTTTCATATTAATAAATTGATATTAGACAGATGAAAAGTATATAATGTGTCTGTGTTTTTCTCCAGGTTGTGTTTAACGTCAACAACGGTGCCGGTCGCGTCACTGTCCGCTCCTCGGGACACTTCCTCTGTGACGGTTTGTGGCATTCGGTCGTCGCCAGGAAAACCAAACACTCCATGAGTCTCAGCATCGACCAGAAGCACTACAACACCCCCAACCCTTACCCATCATCCACCTCTGCAGAGACCAACAACCCTGTCTACGTTGGTGGCTTCCCAGGTACGTACCCTACCCGTTCTTTTGGCAAAACACACCAAATTTTTGTCTAATATTGTCTTTTTTGTTCAGCCGATGTGAAGCAGAACTGCCTCTCGGTGAGTTTTCCGTTCAGAGGCTGCATGAGGAACCTGCAGCTCAGTAAGTCTTACCTGAGCGACGCCCTGGACTTTAGCTCCGCCCACGTCCTGTCGGGGGTGCTGCCGAACTCCTGCCCCGCCTCCAACCAACAGTCTCAGTAAACTGTGCCAGCGTCTGAACAAAGTGTAGATAAATTGTAAAGAACTTTTTTTTTTCTGTGGAAATATTTTGACATTCCAATAAAGATGGATATGTTTATAACATGGCGGATGTGTGATGGGTGGAAAGAGGACTTCAAATGATTATTATTATAGGATGTGTTTGAAAGGTATGGAGCTGTGGTTTTTTAGTTTAAAGTTTAACCACAAGAGGGCAACATAACCTAGAATGAATTTTGTATTTATGTTGAATAGACACAAATAATAATAATGTATCAGTATCATTCAAAAATACAGCTTTTTTTAAAACTGTTTTAGTCCACTTTGAAATGATTATGAAATTATAACACAGGTAAGTTAATGTTGCTCTTGAGCCCATGTTACATAAAAATTGTTTTGCTTTTATTGACAAACCGCTCAGTTGGATGGCAGCAACGTGTCTCAAAGAAGTTGGGGCAACAAAAACAGCAGTGTGTTACTTAGCAAAACTTCAGTAAGATGAGCATTTTAGAAAGGCAGAGTATTATTATTATTGGATGTAATGGATGCTGATCTTTGGCACCTCAAGTGACACTGATTAAAATGATTACGGTTCTGTTCTGGAAATGACTGCGTGGGTTAGGAACACTTCCAGAAATCACTGTCTTCAAATCAGAGCAGCCTCGTCAAAGTCACTGATGTCTAACTGCAATCCCAACAACAACCCAATTATAAAGTCTCAGTTCTGTGCACATAAATAATAATATAATGATCATATGTCATGTGACGTCTGTGTGGCTGACAGTAACAGTCAGGTTTAAAACTGCACACTTACATTAACGCTGCAATAGGTTGGATTAGAAGAGTAAGTTATTTGTAGTAAAACCACGAGAGGGCGATATATCCTTCAATGACAAAAAACGGACTCTCTCCCTTCTGAAAGCGGCTGACCAATGATTGAACAGGAGCATTAACAAAACACAAACAGCTGTGATATTTCTCCCTACTGTCTAACGTTGAGATTTAAAATGCGGAAAATGTGGAGATACCGGGGATCGAACCCGGGGCCTCATACATGCAAAGCATGCGCTCTACCACTGAGCTATATCCCCATGGCGACCGTCGTAACGGACAGGCAGGTCGTGCGTTGTGCACATCAGCTGTGGATTCTCTGGTTTGGGCCCCTCAGCCTCCCACAGACCTGTACATCAGCCAGCAGTGGCTCCAGTCTGTTGTTGTACTCTAGGGCTTTTGGATCATATCATAAATAGGCTACTCCCTCGTGAGTCTTCATAAAGTAGTCACCTAAAATATTTTATATTTGTATGTTGTAAATAGATCCTTCCAGAAATGACGTGTTTAAAAAGTTAAAGCAGCCTGGTACTGAGATTAACGTTCAATACTGTTCATTTCTACGAGGCAGCAAAATAAAAAAAATATTAGTTTGGATGTTTTTGGGCAGCAGGTTGGTGGTTGTTGTTTATATATTTATTTATTTAAAATGACTGAATGAATCTGACCCAGATCTGAGTCAGTAGCAGTTGCTAACGTGAACTTATAAATGTAGGCTTTGTGGTGTTTGATGAATTAAATCTGAGCATACAATGTCAAACTATTGTAGTCTGACACACTTCTGTTACTATTTGTCCTGGGTAACACTAAAATTAAGAAATATAAGCTTATATATAAGTTAGCTTATATGCTAATTATAGACGTGCGTGAATAAAACTAAATACTATTCCAGGTATGCTTTTGAGGTGGAAACATAACATGGCTAAAAGCTCAAAAACTAGATTTAGTATCATAAATGATCTTTAATTATACTGTGAATGAGCATTTCTTACTTTTGCGCCCTCTTGTGGGCAAACTAAGATAAGCCGTAGATTTAAATACATAAATGGTAAGTGTGCATAATTACTAAGGTAAGGCCACATATAAAAACATAAAAAGTAAATGACAATGTTATTCATGATTCATTTTGTATTTACTCCACTGTTGGAAAAGTCAAAATACTAGTCAGAACAATTACCAAATGGCTTTAGGTTGCCCACCCCCAATTCTCCATAAGGCACTAGAGCCTCCCACCACCATAAAGTAAACATACTGTAGCTGTTCCCAACAATAAATGACCAGAAGCGTTTGTTTAGCGTTTTATTAAAATGTACTTCCTCAATTTAAGTAACAAAATGCCAGTCTGTGAGCTGTGACATAAACAAACAGTTGAATTATTACAAACTAAACAGTGCTACATTACGCCTCCTGTGAAATCATGAACTCAACACCAAACACCATTTCCCTCAAATATAAAAAGTGCAGTCATTGGTAAACATATACAAATTGATAAAAGTGCAACAAGAACAGTATTAATTAATTAATTGTTATGTGTATAAATATGCAGTTAGTGACACCAGAGTAACACCTTCAGACAATAGTTTTGGTCAGGATTACCATGAAAATGTGGAATACTGTGTCAGAATAAATATTTAAGTATATGACACTTTGTACAGTTATATTAGAGTATTTACATTTGTCCAAATGTGCCCATGTTACAGGGACAGTACATTTTAGCAGCATACGGCGCTTTAAGCCAGAAGACAACACCTGATATATTCAAACTCTTTAATAAATATATAAATTATTAAATAAATATCTTATTATTAGTTTTACTAGTTAAAAACTGGCAGCCATCTTCATCAGCGTAGGCGTATTAGCATCAAAGGCCTACAGCCAGTGGTTTATTGCACAAAAGCATCAGGAACGTTCCCTTTGGCACAGACCAGCTTGGAGTTTGACCAAAAGCCAAAATCCAGAATTAACCCGACTTTTACCGAACAATGCTGCATAGAATTCATGTGAAAGTGAGAGATCAGAGTGTGGGCTCATTCTATGCAGCATCTCAGATTGGATCGCAGCAGTTCGTTTTTTGGTTGAAGACATGTTGTTGTAGTGGTAGCCCCCCAGCCAGCAGGGTGCGCTCCTCCACAGGGTCAGTAGCAGCCGTCTCTCCAGCCGCTGTCTCTGAGGGCGCTCAGGGTGGACAGGTTCTTTGGAGGCGTCAGGAAACTAAGAGACAGAAAGGACAGAACTGTTATTCATGGTGGCTGTTCAAGTCAGAGTTTTAATACCAGTGCATCCAGCTGTCTTCTGCAGTTTGCAGCTTTGTTCATTGTTCTACTCAGTTTTAGTGAAATAGTATTTTTTTCTTTAACACAGTGATTCTCAACTGGTGGGCCAGGGCTCAAAGCTGGGTCAGAGAGAGGTTGGCCTAAACACATTTTGGTTTCCTCAGCCCTGGGACTAACTGGCCATTGTTCACACGCTGCCTCGTGTCTATAGTTGCTAATAGGTTACAGCCACCTGCAAACCCTAATAGGAATAAGTGGAAAGAGCTGAATGAATGAATGAATCTGGCTCCATAACCAAGTCAAAATGCTCGGGAATCAAACTGGTCCCTAAGAGGGAAGTACTATTTTTATTAGAATTTTCTATTTAAATAGAGCTAAATCACCCTAAAGCAGGGGTCTCCAAACTTTTTCCCTCCTGAGAGCTACTTTTATTAAACAAAAATGGCAGAGAGCTATTCGTGTTTTTTTAACATGGATTAATTCATCTTCTTCCGCTTATTCCCTTTAAGGGTCACTGGCATTGAAGCTTATTCCAGTAACCATAGACCTTAGGTGGGGTACACCCTGGACAGTGGCCAGTCAGTTGCTGGGCTGACCCCCCCCCCCCCCCCCCCCCAAAAAAACTGATTTGTTTTTCCCTGAACAATTACAAAATGTTTCTGTCTGAAACTCACATTTTACATTAAAAGCAACAAAGTATTTAGCTCCCCCTGTTTACTTTGAAACAAAACTCTATCAACTAATCATAATTATTTTGTGCACAAAGGAGCCTGCCACTTATGAATTTGATTGGACACATACACAAGTTGGTTTGCCAATAGTTAAGTGAGAAAATAAATGTGACTAATCAAGCCTATGTAGAATTCCTAAAACCTTTGGGGGGCTACTGGTTGGAATCCCCTGCCTTAAAGCTTTCTTAAAATCTTGACCCTAGTCTTCAGTTCAATTTTAATTTTAATATTCAGTCAAAGTTATTGCTTTGCTTCTAAATATTCCCTAATATTACCAAAGCGCTTGCTGTACATAAAATATAAACATTATGGGACGAAGAACTGACCCTTGTGGAACCCCATTCGCAAACAATGAAGAGGCTGACACTTGGAACATTCTTCTGTACCCCTTTCCTAATCTTCTGTGTGCAGCCCTGCCTACAGGAGAGAGGCAAGATGTTTCCTTTGGGTCTCTCCTCTGTGGGCGGGGCTAACATGCAAGGAGACGAGGAAAGGAGGCCGGGAGGTTATCACTTAAAAGAGTTTTAACGCCCAATAAGTAATTACACAATTTACCACAGCTCCTTGCCTGTCCAGCCATCTCCAACTTGTTGATGTGATTGGTTGTTTATGCAGCGTGTTTTAAGGTTTACTTTGTTGTCCCCATAAAAAATGTTTTGCAGATAACAGGTGGCTTCAGAATACAGGGCCAGCATTAACTTATTGTTGTTGAAGAAGACTATACCTGCGTCCTGATTGGGCCAGCTTGCTGCGGGGGGTGGAGCTCGTGGTGCCGATGAAAGAGGCAGGTCGGGGCAGGCTGCTGCGGGGCGGGGTGGGAGACCCTGTTTGTTTACCGAGCAGTGGGATGCCGCTGCTGCTGCTGCTGCTGCTGCTCGGGCTGTAGTTCAGACTGCTGCTGAGACTGTGCAGGCTGCTGGAGGGGGGCAGGTACGACGAACCCTTGATAGTGGGACTGACGTAGGCTGTGGCCTTCAGCGGGGGGCGGGACAGAGAGCAGAAACTCCCCACACTGTGGACGCGGCTCTGGAGAGGGCCTGGGGACGGGACTGCAGATAGGAAAACACAACCACATTTACAATTAGATGTAGTGACTGGATTAACAAGTTTAACAATAACAGGGCAGCTCCAGGTTTTTCCTCCTGAAATTTAAGACCTTTTCAGACATTTCCGCAACACTTAGAATAACATTTAATGCCAAGATTGCCGGCAAAAGTAGCCACAATAATCGGTATAAACTGTACACAAATAAAATATCAGTATGACTCTCTGAAAGTCGTTTGTTTTATTTTAAAAGTCTAACACAGGTAAAATAAGTTCAGTTCGGCATTAAAAATCTCCAAACAGAATCATAAATTTCAGTGGTAACTATTGTGGGGATGCTTTTTAGAACAAATATGCCTGCAACATTAAGCAGCCTGTATAAACAGTAGACTTTCAAAAACTTACTAAATAAAGACACATTGGAATGGGTGACTTTAAAATATTCGTAAAATCACTATTGATAGAATTTGTTCGCAAAAAAGACTTCTCTGTAGTTACTAACAAAGTATTGTTCTAAAATATATTTTTGACAAGTACAACACTGAAAAACATGACCTGACTGTCCCAATTTGACAATTTAATAAACAATGTAATACCTGCCTATATGATTAAATCGTTTTTAGGCCTTGATTTTGGCAACATCAAATTTAATATCTTTTTAATACTCGAGACCTTAGGGCTATCCTGAACAAGGAGGAACAAATTAAGTTATGTTAACTAGGTCTATCCATTTTCCTTTTGAGACTTAGGGTTGGGCGATAAATCGATTTTTTCGATAATTTGAATTTGTAGGGCACGTCAACTTATTTAAATAAAAATCGATTTAAAAAAAAATGTCCACCACCGGCGCTCTGGGCTCCTGTAGTTCATAGTGGGTAGGCCCTGTCGCCCTCCGTCCCTCCGCGCTAGAGGAACACAAACAACATGGCAGCAACCGGGGAAGAACTTGTTCCTAAGAAAGGCACAGTGTCGTCAGTTGTGTGGAATTGGTTCAGGTTTGCGGTGTCAGATGGAGCACAAACAGCGCCCCTGCTGCAAAGTCAGTCCCTACAGGATTTCGCGTTGTTGCGATCGCAACTATTAACGCAAACTCAAGCAAACCCCGCGAATTCAGCACGACCCTGCAACTGTGTCCAAACTCCGCAACTCTCTCAGCAGCAGCGCACCGGTAATGCCCGGCGGAGGTCGGGTTGAGCCACAGACAAAGCGGCGTGGAGGTGCGGTGCAGCCTAATAACACAGCAAGATCATTTTAAAAAGTAGGTACACTTGGCCTGTTCAAATACAGGTATTTTTAATTAGATTAATTACCACCTCACAAATGTTTAAAAACAGATTTTGTTTTTACAGTTCTAGCTAATATTTTTAAGAATTATTGACCAAAAAAAATTGCAACTTTTAGGGCAACTTTTAAGAAAATTTAGGCTAAATCGCCCAGCTCTATTGAGACTGAACTCCACCCGGTCCCTGGCAGCTCCAAGAGGGGAGAAGAAGGGAGTTTGATCCCAGGACAGCCCTACAAAAGCCCCCTCAAAGTATTCATTCCCCTGCCTGACACTGTCCCTAGGTCTTGTGCATTACTGAGATGAACCCATGTCTTACTGGAGGAGTGCAGTCGGGACAGTCCGCTGGACAAGTCGAAGCTCTGGCTGCTGCGAAGCAAAGACGGAGAAGCGCTGGGAGTGGAGGGAAAGGGCACACTGGGCATGCTGGGAGCTCGCACCAGGTTAGGCATGCTTCTCCTCAATTTATCTGGACAATCAGAGACAAAAGATAAACAGTCATCAAACATACACTTACAGCTTCATTTATTAGTGACACCTGTTCTAATGCTAAGCAACTCAATTGATTTAGTACAGGTGGCCCTGAGGTGCATCAAAACCCATTCCTCAAATTTAAAAAAGAAAAAGGCAAAAAATAAAAAATAAATGTTTATATTAAAAAGGAGCATCATCAAAATTGTTTTTTTTGTCCAACAGAAAAATAAAATCAGAGAAAGATGTTTAAATGTCTTCAAAAAAGGAACTCAATTAAAATAAGGCTGTCTTGTTTTAATCAACATAAATCTAAAAATAAAAAGTGCAAAAAACAAAACAAAAACAAAAACACTGTTGGTGGTTTTCAGATTCTAAAGAGTGATCATGTCACTCTCAGATGGGGGGCAGTAGACAGTTTTCCAGTATAAGTTGGAATGAAAATGGTATTTTCATAAGAAATGTACAAAAATAACTGAAATGCTGAACCTGATCATTTATATTAGTGATAAGGCCCATGAGCTCACTGTATGTACCCACCCACACCTAAAAATCTGCGTATTAATTATAAAGATTTTGCCTGCCCCCCCATCTCAATTAAATACTACTGGCCTATAGAAGTACTTGTGACATCATCTGAAACCCAGCAATTGAAAAAAATAAGACATTTTACTTTATAATGAAATAAAAACACTCACTGCCTCAAAATAAAAGAGTTTCTCCAAAATGTCTCCTTTAAAATTAACGCTGCCACCAAAAGAAAACCATGTCATGAATTTTAAAAAGTTTCAGCTAATGTGAGTCTAAGCTTAGCTAATGTGTGTGGCTTTATTTTCTTTTGTTTTAGAGGTGGGTTTCTTTTTTGAAGAACACATTTAAAAAAAATCTTCCTCTTATTTTTCTAGTGGACAAAAATTTTTTTGATGATGCTCCTTTTTAATGTAGACATTTATTTTATTTCTCCATCTATTCTTTTTTAAATTTGAGGGATGGGTTTCTATTTAAGGCAAGATTTAGAAAAAACTACCTCCGTTTTTATTTTTCTAGTGGACAAGACAATTTTGACGTTGCACCTCAGGGCCACTGTAATTTCATGTTCAAGACAAACCTGCTGAAGTTCAAACTGAGCAACAGAATGGAGAACAAAGAGGACTTGACTGAGATTTCTTTACACGCTGAATGAGAGGTGTGTGAGATGTTCACTTTAACAAGGCTGATCTCATTTATACAACAGTCCAGTCTATGGGCAGATAACCAGCACAGTCTAATCCCATCAAACTGTGTCCATCTGTGTCTCAGAATGGAACGCTGTATGAGGATTTAGTGCTTGTACAACAGGCTTACAACCAGTCAGTAAGAGTCAAAGTACCTATGCTGCTCAGTGAATGCACCGCTCAAGGGACTATGTGTTATCATAAAACCAAAATACTGTGTTGCGGTATCAGCTGAATACTCGCAAAAAAACATAAAACTTGCAGCTTTTGGCAAAAAATGGCAAAACTGAACCAACAATGGATAGGTTTGAAGAATCTAGGTGAGCTGGTTGAGTGATGGATATTTTACTAAACAACATGGACCAGGCACTACATGCTGTAAAAACATGCAATTGTATGAACCTACTGTCATTTTCAGCTGGACGCAGAAGATACAGTCCCAAAAAAAACATAATAAAACAGAGAGAGAAGGCTTTTTAGGTATAATCCAAAGTTGTTAAGAAGAACAGTAGGTAAATTTTACACAGAAAACACTGGAGTCTTCAGTAATTTGAAATAATAGCTTGCCTAGCACCCAAAACCAAATTACTGAACTACAATAACATCAGAAACACATAGCCCATCATTTCTGGCTCTCTTTTCACCTTGTCTGTTCAGTTAGAAAGCAAAAAGAAAACAATAGTTTGCTATGAATGTAACAAATAGTTGCACTGTTGCCAGCTGCTGCGTATTAAATCAAACTTGTTTAAAAAAGTGCAGGTTAGAGGAAAAAAGCTTACTGAAACATCTTAGTATTCATATTTTTGTTGATTTTATCTTTCAGCTGCTGCCTTTATTTATTTTGGGTTGCCACAGCCATTGTGTTTCCATCTTTAGTCGGATTTCTCCAGAGAACTGGTCAAACCACTCTCATCTCGATCTGCATGTAGAGCAGAGAGCTGAATTACTGAGACCACGCTGGTGTGAGGCGTTCAAGTAGTCTGGGGATTTACAAGGAGCGCTAAATGCTAATAAACAAGGCTAATTTATCCCAATAAATACAAACAGTTTACATTCAGTTTAAAACTCCCATTTTTACACCAGATGCCCTCGTCGTAAAAAGTTAATAGAGTTCACTTTTATGACAAAGAGAGGCAGAAAAAGGTCTCTTGAAGGTGCTGGTGTTTAATTCTGAATCCACAGAAGCACAGCTCTTGTTACAGAACTCCCTACCCTCCATGCCAATGATTCTTAAACCCTGGTCCAGGTCCCACTGGTGGTACATGGGCCTCTGCTAGTGGTACTCAGGGGTCTTTTGAAGTTCAAGTCCAGATTTAGTGTAGTTTTATCCAGTTGTAGACCTCTACTTAGTCCTGGTTTAGACTTTGTTTAATCCTGGTCAAATCCTGGTTTAGATCTGGTTTAGCTCTGGTTTAGCCCTGATTTAGACACAGTTTAGTCCTTATTTAATCCCTATTTTATTGCTTGGTTTAGACTCGAGATAGTGATGATTTAGGCTCATTTCAGTGATTTAAACATGGTACTTGGAAAGTTCAATATTTTCTGAAGTGGTACTAGGTGTAAAAAGTTTAAGAACAACTGATCTATGCAAAAAAAAGAACTTCAGCCAGGGTCTGAATCATTTTGGGCTCAACTATACTGTAAGTGACCTTTTATTGTCCTCACCTGATCCTGGTCTGAAGCCCAGCTCGGCGGAGGGGCTGCCCAGTCCCAGCTCCAGGGGCTGTCCCGGCGGGGGGGTGTGAAAGGCGAATCCAGCGGAAAGGTGCTGGGGGGTGGAGGGGGTGGAAGGCGGGGTGCACAGGCCGATGCTGCTGCTGCTGCCTCTTGGCCAGTCTGTGAAGCTGGAGAAGGTGTGGGAGTGGGGCAGGCGCGTGAGCCGGGGCTGAGGCGGGGGCAGGAGAGCGCAGTCTTCGTCGTCCTCCTCGTCTTCCTCCTCCAGGCCTGAGGGGGCGCCGTGGAGGGAGCTCAGGGGAAATGAGGTGAGGCTGTGGCTGCGGCGGGGAGCCAAGGCGAGGTCCTGTCGGAGACCTGAGGGAGGAACACATGAGGAAGAGCGCAGAAGGCACACTCTCACACACACAAACATAACACACAACAGTCATCACCTCCGGGGGTTAATGAAGCTAAAGTAGCGGTGGGCTCGAAGGTCTGGGGTCAAGTGTTAAAATATTAGAGAAAGTAAAAGGGAAAACAGAGACAGAGAGTGGAATAAGACAACAACTACACGACAATGACATCAACATTTGAGTCCTGCCATGGGTTGTATGTATAGGACACAGCTTTTTACTAAATATTTGAGTCAGATGAAAAGTTCAACTGCCACACTGACCTTTAGTTTGACATATTTACTGTAACACAATTGCTGGGTGAATTTGAGCTCTTAGTCTGGAGGGAATAGTGCGTTAAATCTTATATACAGTGTGCAATGTGTTGTCCAGGCTGCGTCAGAGGCAGGAAGGAGCTGAGCACTGTGGCTGCTCCTCTCTATGAGCACTAACAATATCTAAGCCATTTGAGGACACAATAATTAATAGGCTATGGACAAAAACAGATCAGGGGCAGTTTAAATCAACGATTTTACAATTTTATAATTGAAAGTAAGATTTTATTTAAATTATTCAGGGTTTGTCCTGTAAAAATAAAAAGCATGTGAGTGGTCAGCTTTTATATATTTGGAAGTGAATTTATGCATTTCCTTTCTTTGTTAGAGCTTAGGAAGTAAAATACAGTTGAATGTCCTACAGAACCCTACAAAGATTGTCCTATATATTGCGATATATTGATATTGACTGATAAGAATTTATATTCTGATTTCTATATCCTGCAGCATTAAAGTGATCAAAAACAAATAAAATCCTATTTTTAATGCTGTATCCTCCCACACAACTGTAACGATAGTGGAGATTGTGTACATTTTCATTTCTATGACCCTTTCCCAGACATTATGTAATGATACTCAAACAGCAAGTTTTTATTTCTTGTCTAACCCAGTCTGTCTTTTTTTAATGGAAATTACAAAACTTTAACATCATATATGTCTAAACTACTACCTGCCAACACATTTGATTGCATGCTCATCAGTGACTTACTCTCCTCCTGCATGCGGGCCATAACCTGGACATCTGTAAGGTCCTGCAGCTTGAATCCCAAAGAAATCGAGTCATCATCATCAATGGACGACTGAGGGCTGAACAACGAGCGCTGGAGACTTCGGCCTGGAAACGACATCAGGGGTGGTTAGTGCGGGGAGACTGTGGCTTTTTTCTTCTACGGTTCTACCTCATTAATGAGTCCCTGGAGTGCTTTCACAGTCCTCTACATTAAGATAAGGCGTCAGCTAATGGTGGGTGATGTGTGACTCTGGGAATTGTGGCCTGTTAAGCTCCAGAGAAAGAGATATGATCAAAAAGGTTAAATCAGCCTTTCTACACTCTAGGTCCTGTACTACAACTGCTTCATGAGAGTGGATTAATCCTTCAGCTGATAGGTTCAGATACACACTTACCCTTTCTACTAGTATCTCTACAGAGAGCTCACGTTTGACAGTATTTTTCAATGCACAAAGGAGTAAAAAGTACATTTGAACATAGGTTTTAAGCCCTAGGATCTTCCAATGAAAGTAAGCTCGCCCTTAAAGCATTAGCCTGTGCCAGTGTCATCCCTGAGGCAATGCCCTGGCTATGGCTATATGATATTTTCCATTAGTAATAATTCATCTACCACACAAAAGAAGCAAAGTGTGAATTCAAAAACATGAACATTGAGTAGGAAAAGGTCTCAGACAGTCAAGACATTAAAATATTCTGGCATAAATATTGATGATGACTAGTCAGGCAATTGCTTAGCCATTTTAGTCATTGTGTTTTTGGGAAAAAACAGGTATATTTTATTAAGGAAGGCATACCACGTTTGGAGAGATGAGGGAGGAAGGTTGGAGCCCGTTCAGTTACAGGGGAGAGGTCTTTACCCACAGGGCTCAAGGTCCGCTGGAGGACTGGGTGGAGCGGGGACGACATGGAGGGAGCTGAAGAGGAAAAGCTCTATTAATAGCTCTATTAATTAAATCAGAGCAGCAAAATATATAAAAAAAAATATCAGTTTATTTAAAATCCAGATGTTGTTCATAATGACAATCAGTATCTAATTTCAGATGATTTACCACCACTTTCTTTCAAATATCTATGATGATGTGAATGTTTTGAATCCAACTAAAAATAAATGGAGCCAGTACAGATCCTTGGGGAATGCCATATACACTACATTCAGGGCAGATGAAAAAGTTAAATCAAATCCAGTGAGCGGTAAAAATACTATAAAATGGTGGCATCTTTATTATTATGTGATGTAAATATGAAATAAAGACTGAATGAGGAATTATTTTTCAATTTACCATGTCTTTCGGACTGTGGAGTAGAGCAGGGTTTTGTAAAAGGGGAAGCACTGATGGGAGACACTCCAGTGACTCGAGTGAGAGATGGAGGGGACGAGGAGGAGTGAGAGGGGCTGGACAGGGAGCTACGCCACCTGGAGACTGGGCAGAGGAAAGACAAAAAAGTAAAACCATATTGTTGACATTGTTGATGTTAGCATTTGCAGCTATTGGTTCCATTAACATCATTTGTCACCTCATTCTAACTTTTTTGAGAGGTGTTGCTGCCATCAGAACAAAAAAGCTTTTACTTTTCAGAAAATAACAGAATATCTCTAGAGATGACAGAGTGAATGGTCCATTGAGAATAAAATATAGTTTTATGACATTTGCAAATAGGGCTGAACAATTATGAAAAAATATCTAATTGTGATTTTTCTGACCGATATTGCGGTTGCGATGTGATTTGCAATATATATTTCATAATATCAATGTACAGTTCATAGTACACATTTTAAGCATGTGATGGTGCGCTGACACTGAAAAATTCACTGCTAATCTAACACAAGGAATAATATGTCTGGCCTTCACATCATGTCTGTAAAAGTCTAAACTACAGCTGTAGCACAGATTATACATTAGGACGCTGTTGAGAAGGGATATTTTGTTATATTTTATTATATCACCTAAATAAATGCAGCCTTTTGCTAATTGCAACAATCCAAACTGCAATTTCGATTCAATTTCAATTAATTGTTCAGCCCCATTTGCAAACTATTGCATTCTGTTTATTTATATTGTACACATTCTTTGCGCTTTGAGGAGTGCAATATAAATCGAATCCATTATAATAATAATAATAATAATTATTATTATTACACTCTGCCATCGTTTTCATAATTGGGTTTGTAAAACACACTAAAACTACTACAAGATTATTTCTACAATATTCTGCATTCCCAAAAAGACATGGCAAACCAATTTTGGCTCTTAATCCACAAGTTGAGAATACAAGAGAACAGTCAAGTGTCAAAACCAGATACACTTGTTGAGGATCTGCAACAGGCAATAGGGCTGGCTGATCTAATAAATTATTTCAAGATTTTAGTTTTTGTTTCTTTGACTTGTTATCATTTAAAGACCTGAAAAAAAAAAAAATCAGTGTAGAAGCCAGCAGACATTGTGCACTACAGTGGCAGGATTGTGCAGTGGTTAGCTCATCCACAATGTGACTGCCACTGACGGCTCTATTCATCTTGCGAGTACAGAAAACAAAGGCGTTCTGAAGACCGCAGCTGCAGCCTCACCTCGCTCGTACTATTCATAGACCAAACTCCACACTGGGATGGGGTGGAGGGATTTTGTTAGGACTACCTGTCAATACCAATACATGCCACTTAACCAAAAGACAGTCGTTGTTCTTTCATGTACACCGTTTCCATGGCAACAGTGATCTTTTTTTTTTTTTTTACACTGATGCTGGTGGGAAGGACTGCACTGTTAGTATGCCGGGGTCCATGATGCAACACGCTGTCGACTGCTGCAACTTCAGAAGACCTAGATATTTTAGTCCTAATAAACCTGTCAAATACGAGGTACAGTAAGTGAGGAGATTTTAACTGGCTGGTGGTAAACCATGGCATGCTGAGAGCAGAGAAGAGTGTGGGAGGCAGCGTGCATCTTAAACAGCTGCTCCCACGCTTTCATTAGAGCTGCAGAGTGTCAGGATGAACATGTGGGAGGCGTTCACAGACAAGAACTTGGACCTAGAATCATGATTTCAATGAACATTTTACTTTAACTGCTATTATTATTTTTGCTGACAAGTTTTGTGCAGTAAATAAGGTCTGTTTAAGGCTGGGATTTAAGGATGGGCAATAACTTTACACAAAATAGCTTAGGATAAGAATAAGTAGATATACTTCCTTAAACATAGAGAAATCTTGTAAATAAAAATAAAACACATCAAATCAACAGTGTATATTCATTTATTTATTCATTCATCTTTTTCGACCCATTTCTGTTGGGGGTAGCGGGTACTGGAGCCTGTCCCGGTAACTATAGGCCTCAGGCTGTGTACACCCTGGACAGTGGCCAGTTAGTTGCATGGTTGACAGAAACAACCATTCTCTCTCACATTCATTCACTAGGGGCAGTTTAGAGTCACCAATTCACCATGCATGTCTTTGAACGGTGGAAGGAAAGCGAAGTGCCCGGAGAAAACCCACAGTAACATGGAGAGGATATGCAGACTTCACCCAGAGAGATCGTGTGAGGGCCGATAGATCAATGTCACAATCTCCTACATAACATTATTAGAATTTTTGTCTATTTTGGAAAAAGAGACCTTTAAAGCTCCGTAGAACCCAGTGGATGCACCTTTACTTCCTGTATTTAAGTACACAAATACAGAACATTACTTTAGATGACTGTCAGGACCTACTTCTAGGGGTCATTCATAAATAGCATGCCATCTTTGTTATTCACATAAAATAAGATGAGGTATGAATTCACAACCTGCTCTTTCCAGATGTTGTTTAAAGATGTGTTTATATTATAGCCCTTTGACATCTGCCTGCCAATTCTGCACAGTAAGAATTCTACACCATACAACCATGAATATGGATGTTGCTATGCCTACTGCAGCCACATGCTTCATCTGTTTTTATTGGCCACTTGTCAATTTCTTTTCCTCTCTTTTCTCTCCCTTTTCTTATTTTGCAACATTTACTTCAAAACTTCAATCAATATGGTTTCATGAAGTAACCATGACAACAACTGACAACCAATCTAACCTCTCCTACTGATCGCTGTCTGCAGAGCCTGACATAATCAAACACTGTGTGTCGTCTTGGAGTCATGTGACCTGGCTCTGACCCTGATCTGTTAATGCTGAGCAGTGGCCAGATTACACTCAGAGCCCTGAGAGTAGAGGTGTGAAGGTGATCCTGCCGTAACCTGGAGAATAAAGAGCCTCCACAAGTTTAAAGTTGGAAACCATCACTATAAACACACTCACACACATATTTTTATGCTCTGCTTTTTTGCAGGAGTCAAACCCCTGATCTTCATAAAAGGTGAGAACTAACCACTTCACTAACTGAAAGTCTCCCTAACCATATGTTCTTAGTAAATTTGAAGAGTAACTCAATTCTTTTTTTTTTTTTTTTTTTGCCGATAACCTATGTAAATGTGGCTATTAGTGATTAGTGATATACAGCATCTCACTGATCATGTTTAAAAAGGTTGAATGGTGGCTTCTTCTGCTCAGTATTTCCTGATCAAAAGTGTGTCGTTCACTGTGTTACCACACCTGTGCCACGTCACACCTCCCACAGCCCTGTGCTTCCCCTGCCCTCGCGGACTCCCACATTCCTGCACACTTGTCCCAGTCCTGTAGTTGCCAGGTTTACAGGAAAAACACACATCTGCAGATTGCATTTTTTGTTTCAGTTTTGAGCTGTCATTGGTGCCGGGACGTCCATTATAGTGCTCTGACAGCTGTCAATTACAGGTTCAGGCCCAGCTCCACCCTCAGTTCCTTCCCTCTGTCTGGTCTCTACCCACTTTTCCAGCATTTGTCGAGCTCTACTAGTGGGCGGAGTAAGGCCTGAGCAAGGTTAGTTACACTTTAATAATATACACTGGCAGTTATTGTCATTGTTTGGCTCAGTCGGTAGAAACGCTTGCCCACTAACCCAAAGGTTGGCAGTTCTAGCCCCACAACAGGCAATGCATACTGTCGTTGTGTCCTTGGGCAAGACTAAAAAAGCATTTGTAATCTGTTTTAGAACTTTAACAAAAATAAGTTTAATTCTTCAATTAATAACAATTGTTGTGATTCACAACAGTGTAAATACTATGAACTGTGTTACTCCAGTGGTAACTGAACTCATCCTTGCATAGACTGCACCTAACTTTTGTTTTGTCTATATTGCTGTCTGGTGACGATTTGAAGCAGAATTATCCATTTAGCAATGTGTCTTTTTGGTCACTCATGTTGCTTTAGCTCGTTCACTTGTTGCTTTAGGCTCGTTCCAGATGAACTGTGCCTTGCCTGGATTGTGAACGAGAGTGCACGGCCGCAATGAGAGGAGGGGAAATACACCTGTACTGAAGTCGGACAGTTTGTGGCTCAGATCACGCACCATCACGCCCAAATCCACTTCTCGTGTTTGTTGGTTTATCCAGATCAAAACTGTAACTTTAGTGTGTATTTAAAAAAAAAAAAGAGGTGGGGGAAGAAGGAGAGGAGGGACAGTGAAGTGTCGTGCGTTATGTTTCTGATCAGCACTAAACTCAGATCCAATCCTCTGTCCGTTCACCGCTGACAGGTGTGCGTTTTCCCATCATGCACTGAGCCGTGCAGCCTCTGCAGTTGCTCCTGATGAACTGCGGCAGCTCAGGCGCTGGTCTCGTTTGGATCTCATGGTGACCGTCGCACTTGTGGCATCAGAGCAAGTCAGGAACAAGTCAAACACAAATCTAACCTGAGCACTGTGCACAGACCGACACTGATCCAAACTGCGCAAGTCTGGCTCATCTCGAACGCGCCTGATGGATGGAAACAGAAATGTGTTGTCTTCTACGCTCGCGCGGTGCATTTCTGCCCTGCTGGAAGACCCGTGGCATGTTGCTGCCTCTGTCAGTGTCGTCGTAATATTTTTGTTGTGATCAAATGAATCGATGCATCAATTGAAATTAATGCGATTAAATCAATAAATTAATGCACTGCGTTAACGCGATAACCAGCCCTAATTATTATTATCATTATTATTATTATTGTTGTTTGTAGCATATCAAGCTCAGGAGCAGTAGTAATTCCCACAGTGAAACATTGGGTTAGGACTAGACTGTCTTTGTCAGAGTTAACAGTGCAGGGGAGAATGAAACTAGCATAAAGTGCTAATACGTGGGCTTACTTTACTCCTACGATGACAACTGTGCCTTTATATCAACATGAACACATAAGCTATGCTAAATTAATAAAAAGAAAAAAGGGAGTTTACCTAGTTGCAGAATGACCCAAAAACGCCTTTGATGGTGTATAAAATTAGGCCCTTATGAAGTACATCTGCCTACTTACACTCCTTCCTTTCCTCTACAATTGAACATATTCTGAGAAGGGCCTCCCACCTTGTTCCAGTCGTAGGGACATTGACCTCCTGGGGACCTCCAGCTCCGATCTGGGACTGTCCAGAGCGTGCCGACACCACTGTAGAGCAGTCAGGGAGTTATTTGAGGAATCTGTGGACTTCTGTGACATATACAACCTGAAAAGAATTAAAAGACAGATGTTTACAGAATAGCATTTCCATACACATTTTGTAGGACATAGATTTTTACCATTTAGCCATAGAAGGGTAATGATGAATGGCAGATCTGTGTGCTGTTAGTGACTGCATAGAAAACATAAGCAAGTGTGATGATTATTTTGAGTGATGCTGATTTGAGTTTCCTGGTATTTTAGATTTTATTTTATTAAAGAAAGAAAACAGCACCATTATTAGAAGTATAAAACCGTATAAAACTCTGGAGCTGGAATACAGATTTATGTTGAGTGTTTCCTTTGTGGCAACAGCTCCTGAGTCAGAACAGCCTCTCTGGGGATTAGCTTTTCAGATCCAGCGAGGAGCTGCTGGTGCTGCTGCTTCAAACGGCTGGATCAGATTATACTGACAGTTCTGCGCTCAGGGCTACACTCACAGCTGAATTATAGATTAAACCAGCACAGACACAGGTGAGAGGACACAAAAAACACTAAGTACAGGACAGAGGTGAGGACTGCACTCAGCACTCAGATGTTGATTCCACTTACTCTTCAGTATGAGTATTTGAGTTACAATATATGGTCAACCAACAATAAGCAGTTATTCAGTTTATCAGATTTTGTCAACTTATAGTACAATAAACAAAGATTGTGTAGTACGACAATGAATTAAAACATGTCCATCAAGAAGTGTTTTTTAGGCTTTGATGATATGTTGGAGGTTTTGTGAAATCAACAGTTGATCTAACTATAGTCTTGTGGGATACACATACTGCTAAAATAAGTTTCCTCCTCTTACAGATAGGAGAGGAGCTCAATCGCTTGATCCAAAATCATCAAATTATACCTCCTAACTCCTGCTCCTTAACCTTTGAGAACTATATCATGAGGTCAACCATTTAAACATGAAATGCACTGCTGTAAATCCACCACATAGAACAGGCTGTATTAAATATTCTCGAATAGTGACCACTGACCAACAGCAGCACATCTCCACACACCTATGTCCGAAGAAATGCTCTGGACAAATATTCCACCAAGTCCACGTCCTTCTTTAGTTCATTGTCAGCATTAATGGCTCAGAGGTTTGTTCTTTCGAATGCTGCTGTATTTATGCTAATTAAACACATGGCTTTACACATGACTTTTTGTTTCTCTAAAATGTAAACAAAAGTGAGCAAGACAGCCCACAATATTGGATATTGGACAATTGGAAGACTGGCCACAGATTAGTGAATTAAAATGATGAACGTGTTCTAGTACTGGATTGGAACGCAAGGTTGAGTAAAGTGGGTTTGCAATGTGAAACGATGTCCAGAAAGGCTACACACTGCACTACAAACAACACTGCAATGTTATTGTTTTAGGACAAGACAAAACTTTAAAGAATATAAAAATTTTCAATAGCAATTCAATTAAGATATCAATAAAAAACATATGCTTTACCGTGAGAACTGAAAGAGTAAAGCCAGTAAAGTCAGATCTTGTTTACAAAAACATCTTCAGTCATAAAAAATTTCATTAGGAGCATTTTATTATGAGGGCATTATGTTTTAGACTTGAGCAGAGTACATAAATGTGCTTAACTGTAAGTCGTAAAATGAGGCAAAGGGCTGTTACCGCTCTCTAAAGTCAGTGCATTGTTTATCCATTAGTCCAGTTACTGTCCCATTGATGGCATCAATAAAATTGCCACTAATGAAAAGTCAATTACTTTCAGCTACCATAGAAGGATTTAACACATGCTCTTGTTTCCTCTGGTCTGGATTCTGATAACTGGCTGGTGCTGCTGCGGGGAGATTCATTTTGTGCTTTTAAAGTTGGGTAATGATGCCTGTTGTAAGTAGACACTGATGCACTAAAAACCCTGAGCAGACAAAGCAAAAAATGTTCTTTTTCTGAAATTGTAAGTGATATCCTTTGTGCTGAACTGCACAATTAGTTACATCCCTGTGCAAGCTCAGCTGCACCATTTCAGTTCTGTCTGTGGTATGATTTTGTGTCAGACAGTGAGTCAGACTGAGGAGTATCTGCAGTCCTGTCAGTCATATGCAAGTTATAGGGGTGTTCTACAGATAAATGTCTCTGCCTGACCACAGAAAGAATCCATCTAGTGCCCAGATACTGACAGACTTTGGCTGTTTGGAAGCAGGAGCAATAAACACTATATACTTACAGTATATGGCACTTTAATACATTGCAATACATAATACATTTAAAATATGTATTGCTCGGCAAGGGTGTTGCAGGCATTCAAAATGTCAAGGCTATTCAGTTATGCCATGTTAAGTGCCCATGTGGGCCAGGAGTAGTTGCAAACAAACAAACCAAGTGCAAATCAACAAGTGCACACTTGATTTAAATACCTTGCTAGAAGTAAAAATCATCATAACTTATAAAAAGGGTCTCACTGACTGACTGAATGAAAAGGAGGTAAAACTGATTTAGTAGCTTTATTTATTTTGCACGTTTATAATGAACATAAAACATACAGTAAAATAAGTAATAGCAAAGGCACCCAGATTATTCTTATATTGAACGGAGTTTGAATTTGAACATACATGAGTGACATTATTTCCCATTAATTGAGAAGATTACTGCAGCCCACTATAGTCTAATTTTGTCCCCATTGTTCAAAACAGAAATAGCCCCCCATCAAAAGTTATTAAATGTGGTTTACTGGAAAATCGTTGACAAAAATATTATAATAAAACAAAATTAACAAAGAATACAAAATAGAAACAAATATGAAGAAAAAGTTTTAAAGTGTCTAAATAAACTGAATGTAAATTGGTGGGAAACTGCATGATAAGACAAAAAAATCCATAGCCCTTTAACTTAACATCAATAATAATGCAACACACTGCCTGAAGGGTGTACAGGGGCTTCTGTCAATTCATGTCACTCAGCCTGGAGTGCATTTTTACTACTACAAGGTGGCACTGGGCCATGGGATAGTTGCAACCCGTCTCCCCTTTCTTAGCCTAGCAGACAGATGCTGGCAGGCCTGATAACTCACTACAGCTGCAGAATTAACTATGCCGCTTTGTTTGGACAAAAGGCATCAGTGACACTAACTCAGAAATCAATTGACCTAAAGGTAAAGCCAGCACAGGAGGACACAAGCAACAAATGGTCGAAGTTACCATGTTTCCTGAGAGCCGTCCGAGGAGGAGCACATGGACTCCAGGTCCAGCAGCTCCAGCTTGTCCAGAACCGCCTGCTCCTCCTCCTCTGGAGCCGCCGCTCCGTCGTCCGTGTGCGGCTCGAAGTAGTCCAAAAGCTCGTCCTCCTCCTGAGTCTGGAAACGGCCCAGGTTCGTCTGGCACAGCAGCTCGGGGGGCGGCGGTGGCAGCAGCAGCGGGCTGGGCAGACCCCGGTACCCTCCGTACGGCGGGGACGGCGGCAGAGGCGGAGGAGCCCGGTTCCGCAGCTGCTCGTTCTGCCGCTCCAGTTTCCGCACAAGCTCCTGCAGTTTCTTCACCTCCAGTTCGGCGCTCAGGCTGTTGCTGTTGCAGTCCACCTCGGGCATCAGTGCCAGGTTCAACACAGCCGCCTCCATGGGCTCTGAATGCAGAAACATGTGAATTTCAGTCGTGACACCGAACATTAAAACAGAAAAAGGCGCGGATAGGTAGCGCTAATTGTGCCGCTGCCTGACGCCTCTCGTCCGCACAGTAATTCAGTATTCAGTAGCAGTACTTCTCTGGTAGTCTAGTCTGAGCGGTCCACCAGTGGGACTATTATATGCCCCACCTCCCTCGTACACACACCCACACGGCGCTAGCATCCAGCTCTAGCATCCGCCTCGCCTCCAACCTCCAACTCACCGCTAGCAAAAAAGTTCATATAGCAAGCTAATAGCACATAAAGCTAATTGACGAAAGAAAACCATATAAGTCTAAACAATTAAGAATTTTACATACTTACATTCCAGTCTTTCTTTCTCTTTGTATATCTAAAGATGTTCAATACTTTTACCTTACTGCAACGGTGTAATATTGTCACGCTAATAGTTTAATAATTTTATAAAATGAAGAAGCTAAGTAAGCTAATTAATACGGGCTAAGTAGGCGACCCAATTAGTGAATAATTAACAAACACAATGTTATTTAACTGTTCCTGAAGCTCTATTTTCCAAACTGTTCGTGTATTAAGCATGGTTTAAGACTTTAAATAATAATAAAATACAGCAACTGATAAAATGTGAAACGCTACTTATTATCCTCAAAAACGTCTTTGTTTTAGCTAAATCAATTAAAAGAGACGCACCTGCAGAGTATTTATGAACCGCAGGCGCCATCTTGTGGTAAAACATGGGTGCCGCAGTTTACCAGCTGTATAAATCTATACCTGGGCAGTTAAATGTGGGTCTGAAGAGTAGTGGTTTCCGAGTACTGTCTTGAAAATACAGTGACTATCTATCTAGCCTAGGTATTATGTTGGTGGTAAACAAAGAGGACATGTTAAATCGTTTAATGCTTTTGCTCAGTTCCTCCTAAAACAAATCTTAGATTCATAAGAATTACTGACATAGAGCAGGCATGTCCAGTTTGAGCACAACTTTGTTAGACAAATAAATACAGGGAAAATAATTTCAGTATTAACGTAGCCTATGCCAAAGTAATTCTGAGCTTAAAAATATTCAAATGGTTTTTGTTTTGTTTTTTACCTAAAAGCTTATGACTATTCTAAACCTCCCAGGTCCTGCCTTTGGTATCGTTTTATTTGTAATTTTATATTTTGAATAATTTTGTCTGTTAATACAAAAATTACTAAATTTGTCCAGGATTACAATTTGTATTGGAAGTTACCAATTTTGAAGCGAGACAAAAATTGTATTATGTTTTCACCTATCTCTCATTCCCTCTCTCTAACATAGCATGAATGAATGATTTTATTTGGTTGTTCTCACCCAAAACATATACAATACTGTATTTCTCAACCTTTGTAACCAAAAGGGACTGCTTATTTTAGACTCAGATTATGGTCAGGGTGGTTCTGCAGAAATCCATTAACAAAGCTAGTGTGGCACTTGATAAGTAGACAGATTATGCTAATTGTATAGGACTTTACTAACAATTTCAATTGAGAACAGACAAAAAGATATGATATAAAAACATAGTTTATTGTATACAGGACCATAATAACAGTTCATGAGACCATTCCTCCCTCTGCTGGTGGAGAAGCTCACTGCATCGTTCAGAACAACAGTCAAGTCCTTAACCTGTCCAAATACTGAGGCAGCTCAGTCTCAGTCAACACAGAGGCAGGCTCTGATTGTCAGTGTTCACTCAGATAAAGTTAGAGTCCTCCTCAGCGTTTCTTCCAGGTGAATTTCTTTCTCGCTCCTTCCTGACCAGGTTTCTTCCTCTCTCTGATTCTGGGGTCAGGGGTCAAAAGACCAGCTAAACGACAAGAAAGTAAGAGTAGATATTGGTTAATTGTCTTAGCTTTATTTTCTATATATTCTCCGTAATAATTTTCATTTGTAACTACTATTATTTGCAGATAGAAGATCACTGTATAGGGACTGTTGTATTTTACAGAGCAAATGCTGCCACCTTCTGGGTATTTTTCGCAAGTGTAACAGGCAGAGATTTTTGCTTTCAAGCAGGAAATAAACATGACCCTATAATATAATAAAATAAAGTAAAATTGGACATACTATGATACTGCAAAATAAAAGCACAGATAGATAATCTGAAATAATGGTTATTTTCAAAAAAGTGGGCGATGAATGCACTGACATTGTAATATTTATATAGTTTACACTAATTACCTCTTTATTCATTAAAACATAGAGCATATGTGACAATCTAATGAAGTACAACACTATGTGCCATCATTACCCAGTTGACTCATGCTCACCTTGTCTGAGGTTTTCCATGTCTCCCTCAGGCAGGAAGCTGAGCAGGGCACGGGATATTGCGAGGCGCAGTGCCCCTGCCTGGCCAGAGTGCCCACCTCCCTCTACGGTGCACTCCAAGTCGAAGCGGCCAAGCGTGTTGGTGAACTGAAATGGGAACATCAGCTGCTCTCTGAAGAAAGAAATTAATAAAGAACATTAATATAACATATTTTTACATATGTACTAAAAGATACTGTATTTTAGATTAGGCAGTGTTACATAGAGATGTGTTTATCTATTTTTTTGATAGCAAATGTGTTTCTTCAAATATTATTTGGGACATATATACAGACAAAAAATGGACTGGCAAAAAAAACTGATTGCAAAATTTATATTTTAGGTCTCTATTGAACCTGACATTTTGTATTAGTTTGCTTGAGTTTAACCGTACCAACATTAGTAAGGTCACTAACATTTGAATTAGGTTTCCAGGAAGCAAAAATATTAGTTACAGACTAAAGGTGTGATTGGCCATGTAGGACTCATTTAACCCACTTACCCAAGTGAAGTGAGTCCTACCTAATGTTTACAAAAACAGGATAAATGAAAACAATCAAAATGGTTGAGAGGAGTGTGTGCTGTTTAACAGAGGGGCATCAACAGCAGTGGCTTATTTACATTCTGTACCCAAAAATATTCTACACCCTCCAACTACAGAAGTTTCCCTAATTATAGTTTTTATTAAGTTCAGAGCTTACTTTAAAAGAGATATAGTATGCTTTTATTTTTATGTTTAAACCGATCAAGAACAACATTGCATGTTTTACAACTTTTAAAAACATGATCTGACTAAAATAGGATGTTTCCAATAAGTACTCTATTGGTGCCATAAAGAAACAGGTGAAGAGACCAGCAGAGGGCAGCAGAGTGCAGCTGTGTTGTGGTCTTTAACTTCCTTAAACTTTTTATATGGTTCCATTTTACTACAAAATGGAAAAAAATATCTGTGAAAACAGAGCTGTACATCTTTTTTTTATTATTAATGAATAAAAGCAGACTGGATGTTGATTGGTCAGTGCTTCCTGTAGTGGGTGAGGTTTTGTGGGTTCTGAGGCCTTAGAAACTCAGCACCAAATAATACAGGATTACTCAAACAGGCTTGAAAGAAGCAAATCAACCCCAGGTATGTTTTTGATGAGGGACCAACATTATAACCTGGTAGAAAGCTCAGAAAAGTTGCATAATATAAGGACTTTAAAGATGTAACTTGAGTTCTTCATTAGACAACTGTGGTCCCCCTAATAGCTCTACCTCATTTCACTTTGCCTCCCCTTCCTTTATGTACAGTTGCAATCATAAATGTTCAACCCACTTACCTCAAAAGACATTATAATGTTGGTAATGAAAGATAATAAAAATTATAAATTAATATATAAATAATAAATAATATTAATAAAAAATGCCAAAAATTCAGCAAAAAAATTATTCTTACATATCTGAATTATTTTGACTTCAATGAAAAATTTGACTCTTTTAACACAGCCCAATGGGCAGTATTATTCAGACCTTAGCTTCAGTACTCTGCAGAGCATCCTTTCACTTTTATAACTTCTGACAAACTGTTTTGGCTCGCTACTAACAAACTTCTGAATAACTTCTTGAATATTTCTGATTGCAACTGTATGTTTTGCTTTTTTGTGCTGTGTCAAGAGACACAGCCTGAGCTGAAACAGTGTTGATTGGTGTAGATTGACAGCCAATGGAACCTCACTAACTCCAGTACACCTTTCTCTGCAACTATCCAAAATAAAATCCTTGATAATAAATCCTAGATGATGTCCTAAGTTCTTCTTTTTCACAAACTACAATATACTTCTAAGGTAATAAAACTGTTTTTCTCAAATACAAAAAAAAAGTACTTTCTATTTAACAGATAGTGGTATCAACAGCGGCGGCTTAGCTAATTTAATGTGTGCTTGGGTGACTTCTCAGACACGGACAGGGGATCTTGGTGCTGTGAAAAGCCTTCTCTCACAATCTCCCCTCCACACACTCCCCCTGTAAGCTTCTGACTCAGCATGACCGGAGAGCAGCGCCTGTGTTCTGGACGGCGTCTCGAGCTCGAATGGCCCGTGGCTGCTGACAGAGCCAATTGTCGCCACTCCGCTCCAATTACAGCCCTGCTGAATGACAACGCACACACTCGCTCAACTGTGTAATTAACTCACCACGAGCAGATAAATAAAAACGCTGTGAAGAGTGGAGAAGCGGAGTTTTAATTTTTTTTTTTTTTTTTTTTTTTTGGAAGACGTGGTACCGTGAATTTTAAGGACAGTGGTGTGTGAAGGCAGAGAGTGGAGACAGAAGGTGGGAGCAGTACCTGTCCTGGAGAACGGGGAAGTACTGGATGTAGTTCTGGCCGTTGATGGTGATTTGACCGGAGCCACTGTCTCGGAGGACCACTGAGGAGGTGGAGGACTTCCGCCGTCCTGGACACAACAGCATGTTCAAGTTGGGCAATTCATTAAATATAATAAAAACGGCGGCCTTTTCGGGTCCTCCAGGTTCCTCACACCGTCCAAAGACATGCATGTGTTAGGTGAATTTGTAACTCTAAATTTCCCCAAGTGAATTAATATACGAGTGAATGATTGTCTGACACATTTCCACTGAGGCAGTACGGTACGAGTCAGGCCAGTTTGAGGGTGTTTCCTCTTCACAAAGTGGTCCGAAGCAGTCCCAGAAAGCATACCAAACTGTGATTTTTACGCACACTTGAGGAAGGGGGTCCAACTCTGGGTCCGCTTTGGAAAAGGTGGAACTACGCACCGCTTTGAGTTGATTGGACAAAAGAGAATTCTCACTTGTGCAAAAACAACAAACCAAAGAACAGAAATAAAATGGAAATTGTTCATTTTAATCAAACTTGTACTTGTCCTTGTGATAAACAGCTCTATTCCAAGAGAGAACAAGCTAATGTGGTGCCAACTTTTTCGAAAAACAAAGCTAGGGTAAATTAGCAACACCTGTTTCTGGTCTAGAGAAGTACAGCTCTCACTTCGAGAATGAGAACATGTCATTTTTAGTTTAGTTTGGATTAAACACCAATCAAACTCATGCTGTTATATGTTCAGTGGTTAAAATGGGTTAAAGTGGCGCAGAGAAGTGAATTTAATGCACTGAAAGCTGGAGGTAAACCTGAAGTAGTCTCCTGTTTACTGAAGTTAATACAGCTTTAGCTCCAGCCTCACACAGACACACACACCAGCCTCACACAGACACACACACCAGCCTCACACAGACACACACACCAGCCTCACACAGACACACACACCAGCCTCACACAGACACACACACCAGCCTCACACAGACACACACACCAGCCTCACACAGACACACACACCAGCCTCACACAGACACACACACCAGCCTCACACAGACACACACACCAGCCTCACACAGACACACACCAGGATTTACTCACTTCTTTTTATTAAATATTGGCACCGCCTTCATGTTTTAAAATTCAGCTTCACACATTTTTTTATCATAGTTTTTATCTCATTTATTAACATGACTTTTGTTGCTCTTGTGTGGCATCAGTGTTTACCAGTGACGCTGGTCTCCTGGCCCCAGAGTAATGGAAACACAAGCACGTTTTGGGGCCTGTACCAAACTGTCCCATATTGACATGACCCGTGCTGTGCCATCCAGGGGAAAAGCGCCTTAACTCTCTGTGTCATCCCTGTGACTACATGCCCACTGTCCAGAGTGTGTCCCGCCTAGGGCCCATAGTTACTGGGCTAGGCTCCAGCACCCGTGACCCCTATTGGGAATAAGCGGAACAAGATAAATGAATGAATACCTTCTGCTGTGCTGAAAGCCACCCCCTGTTCATCCCTTTGCAGCGGTGGCACCATTTGATTCTTGGACTGAGCCTCCAGTTGGCGTCGGTAACGCATCACAAACTCCTCCTCCGTGGCGCAGTAGGGCATGGACAGGAGCCGCTCCATCAGCTGGATGAAGTGAGTGTACTGAAGGGACAACAATAGGGCTAATTTATTGTTTTGCAATGTTTCTAGTGAAATACTGAGATGCATTATTATGACATTATGGTATTCTCCAAACGTTAATCTAAAAATCAAAAGATAGGTAATATAAGGAAGTGAAATAAACCTTGTACTGTCAAGTGGTGTAATCTCAACTTTCAACATTAAATTATTAGAAATTATTTCATACACCGATCAGTCAAAACATTATTATCACAGGTAAAGTTTGCTGAGTGTGGGGGCCGCATATTAAGCAAGTAATCCTTATACATTATGGTGACAATAACAGGCATAACTGTTTGACTGGTAATAACTGATTGATGATATACTGTTCTTTTGTGGTGGCAGTTTAAAAGGCTGCACTGCCCTTACATCATTTGTGGAGATTGTTTCCAGCAGCAGCCCTTCCAGCTCCTCTTTGGTCAGCCACCTGCTGGTTCCTAATGATCTGACAGTGAAGAACAAAAGTCCTGTCAGGCAATTTAGTGGTAATGCATTGTTTATACTTTTTCTTTTTCTTTTTGTGATATTAAAACCTAACACTTACATCATCTTGTCGTTTTTGCTGAAGAGGCCCTTTGCTCTCATTTGGTCTTGGTATTTCTCTATGCCCTGGACTTTGCCGTACATCTCCTGAACAGAGAGAAACACTGTAAATTATCTACATTTCCAAAGCAATATTATGATCATGTATCACTAGAAACAAGATTTACATTGCACTAAGACAATGCTAATTAGATAAAGAAACCACAAAAAGAACAAAAGAAAAAGGGACCAAAAGCTCAAAATGGGTATTGGTTAGACACAGAGCAGGTTACCAAAACAATACAGTGATTTGCTAAGCTAATAGCCAGCTCACACTCACACTCATCTAACTGGGCATGATTTTCTCTATACAGGTAATTGTCCCCACACTCCCAGTTTGGAGAAGCAGACAGGAGCAGGTTTGTGCAATGCATAGTTGCTGATGCTACCAGTGAAAACACACTTTAGAGCCACTTGATAACTTGATAAATGTAGCTATTCAATGTAGAAAATTTAAAGGTATCCTCACTCCCTTGCTTCTCTTTATTTTAAAGGGGCTATATTATGTTTTTATTTATCTTGTTAAACTGATCTTGGTCACCTCTAGAACAGCGTTGCACATTTTACAACCTTTGAAAACATCATGTGACTAAAAGAAAACATTACTTTACTACTGCCATAAAGAAACAGGTGAAGAGACAAGTAGAGAGCAGCAGAGTGCAGCTCTGTTATGCTCTTTTGAACAGAAAGAACATGTTTCTTCTATAAACTTTTCTTATGATGCCATTTGACCACAAAATTAAAAATAGCTGTGAGGAATTAGTGGAAACAGAGCTCTACAGCATTTTATTTTGGAGGAGGGATAAATGAATGAGAGCAGACTGGGTGTGGAATACAGGATTACAGAAAAAAACAGGCTTACTTAAAACACAACTCCAGGTATGTTTTTGATGATGGGAAAAACATTATAAAATGGTAGTGTAGCATATCCCCCTGAATGAAGGTCGACACTTTAACTGGTGATTCTCTGATTTAATGTCTTTAAATCATTAAATCTGCCATAAGAGCTGGGGAAACACACAAAACAACATGTGTAAACACCAAATACAATACACAAACTCTTTTTCGCATTAGCAAGTACATAAGCTCGAGCTTATCAGGACCCACAATTACCCCAATCAACAGAAATTTGAACAGAACAAATGCATCAACACGTAAAATAAAGACATAAATATTATCAGAAATATTCTGTTAAACCACAAACCTACCTTGTGCCTCTTCAGAGGGGTAGCTAGCTAATAACATCATGCTTATTGCTCCGACAAACTTTTCAAGCTAATAAAAGTACAACGTAACAGCGCCACAACAGGAAACATCACTTAAAGAATAAAAGTGCACATTGTCAAAACAGGAAGTTAACCGTAACCAGGACAAAATAATACAACATATCAAAATAAAGTATCAAAAGTGTTCCCAGCAAAGGCAAAATATACTCTGGGTTATTTACAGGTAGAAAGCGCCAATGCCTTGATTTTGCATAATATAGCCCCTTTAAATTAATATTAGCAAATTTCAGATTTTTTTTCATCACAAAGCTACAAAAATAACAAGCGCATAGCATGCAACTTTCTCAAATAACAGTGTGTTGAGTACTTTTACTTCTATTTGAGTAATATTATTTTGAAGTAACAGTACTTTTCCTTGAGCTTCAGATTAGAAATAATATTATCTACTGTAATATGTCTGCACAATATGTCACAGATTCCTGGCTTAATCCTAGTTTAATCCTGGTTTAGTTCTAGTTTTGTACTGGTTTATTCGTAGTTTAATCCTGGTTTAGTCCTAGTTTAGTCCTTGCTTAGTCCTGGTTTAGTCCTAGCTTAGAATTGGTTTAGCTACTTACATTTTTATTCACACTGTTGACCAGAAAAGACTTGTATGTCTGCTAAATTTGATATCCAAATATCACCAGAGACATTGTTTTTTTTGGGGTTTTTTTTGAGAACAGGCAAGAACTAAATAATAAATAATGAAGATGTCTATTTTCCACTTCGACATTTTGCTAAATCCACACCAAACCTTCCAAGATGGCTGCCCATGTTGGACACTCGCACACAACCTGATAGGGAGTGTCAAGGCAACCGTGGGGGGAGAGGGTGGGCATGCTGGTCACGTCCCGTAGGCAGGCCACCCCCCACACACACCCACCACCTCTGCCCGGGCTCCTGGGTGAGAACTCATTTCCCTGTCAATTATTCCCCACATGTTTGTTTAATTCCTTCTTGATAGAGTGTGCCTAATCCGCTGCCACTCCGGCCGGTGACAGAGGGGAGGAGGGGTGCCAAAAAAGCAAACATCAAGCAAAACCAATTTTCCTGGTAAAAAAAAAAAAAAGAGTAATAGAAAATGTGTGGATGAGGACAGGAGGCTGGGATAAGGGCTTGTGCTACATGTTTGCTAACACTAGGCTTTACAATAGTGCGGAATAATGTGGCTGGATCGTCTGCATGAAAGGAATCTAGATCCATTTAGCCGGTTACAGAGACTGCCAGAGTATACTTTTTATTTTGTGAGAGGGCTTTGAAGTCTCATATATGTCTAGGATTAGGTTATGGCTATGAGAAAAGCTATTAAATGGACTGTAAATGAAGTCTGGACAATCAAAAGTGTATTGTAATAGACAGGAGTGGGAGCAGTGTTCAGAAAGAAAGTAGATATGAGCCCAGAGCCATAGAGGTACTCAAAATCTGTACACAAGTAAAAGTAATGAGACATACAAAACTATTTTACTCAAGTTGAAAAAAGTCTACAAAATTATTACTTGAGTAAAAGTACTGAATCTAAGTTTTTTTTAAGTTACTACTACTACTACTACTGCTGCCATTGAGGAAAAACACTGTCAGAGTCATTTTACTTCAACAATAGCCACTAACAGATGATCTCATAAAAATGTGAATATAATAGGAATAGTTTAGGAACTAACTAAGTATCAGTAACTAAGTATTAGTGCATAAAAGTTATTAGTGCCTAAAATCTTAAGCAGGATCATTAAATACTTTGACACAAGATAATTTAATATTTTTTATTCTGATTTAAATTTTTTTTTTCTTTTTTCCCTAGACTTAATTTATTCCCGTAAGCGTTCACAGGTACTGGAGCCTATCCCGGTAACTATGGGCCTTAGGCAGTGTAGACCCTGAGCAGTGGCTAGTTAGTTGCAGGACTGACACAGAGACACACACAGACAGACAACCATTTATTCTCACATTCATTCACTAGGGGACATTGAGTCGCCAATTCAGCTAACAGTACCCAGAGACAACGCACAGTAACATGGGGAGAACATTCAGACCCATCCAAATACTCGTTCTGATAATTTCAGTGCTTAAATTGCCGTAATTTCCCTAGCTGTTAGCATTATTTTGCTAATAGCCATGCTAATTAGCCATTTTATGCCCTGTCCATTCCATATCATTGCCAGCGGGGGCCAACAGACACCTAATCCAAGTGTTCTCTGCAAAGCCAAAGTACCAGCTCCTGAAATACTAATGTAAAGGTGTGTAAACTTATTTTAAAAATGCCTGAAAAAAGCATAATATGGCCACTTTAATAATCATCATAATACATACTGTTCAATTCCATCCCAGTTTCTTCATGAACAACAGCTTGTCCCTGTAAGGCTGTCATAAACACAGATCCTTCCTGTTATGGAAATGTCTTCTCCACCTAAACTGATCTTCTTATATTAAACAGTATTTAACCCATTCCATACTTTTGGCTGCAGAGTCCATCATTTTACACCTTACCCAGTTAAATATGCCTAATTCACAGAGAAAGTGTGGCATAGTGTAAATCAGGGAGTGTGGCTCTCCTCAGGGCTGTGTCCATAAAGGGCTCAGTGGAGCAGTGAGCAGGTTAATACTGTCCCAACAACAACAACAGCCAGTGGAACGCCGTTACACACCACTGCCCCCTCCTGGAAACACGCCTCACCACGGGCAAATGGAGAAAATGAATAAAAGGAGGAAGCCGGGGGAACAAGCGAGAGTGACGGGGCTCCCAGACATGTCTGACACACCTATTTAAACCAACAGCAGGGGTGCAGAGTGTGGCCGCGGGGCATGTGTCAAAGACTGAGGAATATGGGTCTGGATGCAGATATTATGAGATACGCCTTCTCCCAAAAAAAATATGAAAGGACAAGGTTAGAACAAGGTCGGAAGAGAGGGAAAGAAATAGGGAGAGGAAGGTGGGAAACTGAGAGTGGTGGAGAATGGTTTTGCATGCTCAGGCTGTTCCATGTGCATCTCTGGGGTCTCTCCAAGCCCACCCCACAACCCCCCCATATCCCTGGAGGAGCAGACGGGAGCAGTGGAGGGACAAAGGCTGACACAGCAGACGGGACACACCTCGCAGCATGTGGAGGAAGGGCACAGATACACCACTTTCACCGCACTGTTTGCAAATCATACTCACAGTTCAATATCAAAACAGTATAAAAAAAAAAAAAGGTTGGAAATACTTTAGTTTTTGTCCACATTCCTCTTTATATTCCTCATGGGAGCTCCAGGTTTTGCCTTGTGATATTTAAGACCTTTTTAAGACTTTTTAATACCACTACAAATTAAATTGAATGCCAGGGTCAGCGGCAACTGAACAATAATCTGTATGTAGAATAAAAGTAGTTCAAATAGCTTCACTAATTCAAAGCACTGTGTGCACTATGCAATTTCACTAGTACAGAGGAGTCAAAATTGACAGGAGCCAAATTAAAAAATGTCCAATGGCAGTAAGAATTTTGTAAGTTCTTTAACATGCAATGCAAGATCTAGTCAATTTATTCATTAGTGTGGCTATCATAAATAGGTAACTCATAAATAGGTATCTCAGGTAACTGGCTTGCGAGCAGTACATATTATCTGCATTCTGCAAACGTACAAACAAAGCTACTAAAAAGGCTATCTGAATGTGCTATTGGCCATAAACAATACATTTAATTATGAAAGCCAAGGGCCTAAAGAAATCTTGGCAGGTGCCATAACTGGCTCCCGGCCCGGACTTTGGACATGTCTGCTCTAGTGCATTTCTTTTTTGGTTGTGATTATTGTCATATTAGTTAAAACTAGGTTAAAAAAATCCACTCATAGTTAAAATGAAAGTACACATTTTTGTAAAATCTATGTCATTTATGCCTTCATATTAGGCTCCTACAAATTGGTCTGCATCCCTTGTCAACAATGAATTAAAGGCTGCTGCTAATATTGAGAAAGTAAAGCATATGAATGCTTACAGAGAGAAATATCCTAAAAAACACCAAAAAAACACTGGTGCCTGCCACTAATCTCAGAGCTAGACATTTAAGGTCTGCTCAGTTTGATGTCATGTGTTAGTATTTTGTGAAGCCATTCGATAAAAGTGACTATACTATTATTATGGAGGACAAGATAGCAACAAAAGCACCTAATATTTTTGTATAATTTTTAATCAATGCACCCAAAGTCACTCTAAACTTGTGTTCTTTAAAATAGGAACATCACAGTTAGGCAGTGACTATTATTTTTAAATGCTCCTATCTCAACAAACTGTGGCTGAGTTAGCTTGAGGAATTCCCCAGGGGACTGCCTTTAATCCACCGTACTTTTCTGTCCTGACTCGTCCTCCTGCCCCCCTCCCGTCCTGCTAATCTGCACCTCTCTTCACCCCGAGTCCATTCAGCTGCATCTGTCTGTGTGGAAAAGAGGATCTGACGTGGGCTCTCCTCTGGGACACCACCGCCTCTGAACTCACTCTTTCTGAATGGGATATGACCCGAGGGTGATGTGGGTGCAGGTGGATCAAGTCCTACCTCCATCACATGAAAAAACATATTTCATCTCAAAGGATACTTACGTGCATCAGGGAGTAGTACGACTGTTTGCCCGTGTAGAACAGAAAGTGGAATGGCCGGCCGTCTGTGTCCCATTGGATAGCTAAAGATGAATATATAAACAGGTTAGCTATGGAAAATTTATATAAAAAAAAATTGTAATTCTCATGAGTCAGGTCCTTAGTTTACCTACCAGCTTGCTTTGGGAATATTTCATCTGGATGCTAGGATGAAAACAGAGCAAAGTCTTGTAAAAAAAACAAAAACAAAAAAAACAAACATATTTTTTCATACGTGAACCTACAATTCTCATGGTTTCCTATAGAACAAATTAGTTATTACTAATATATTTATCTATACAGAGCTATGCATTAGTAATTTGTTAGCCAGCCTTCAAATACATGTCAATACATTTTCATTCATTCATCATCTTCTACTTATTCCTGGGCCCAGAAACTATGGGCCTACAGCAGGGTCTGAAATACTATATATAAAATGTAAATATTTTTAAAACTTGTTGCAAAGCTATGACATTTAGCCTATGTCATGTATGGGACATTTTGAAGGCCTGACCATCCTAGAAGTAATACAATGGCTGACCTGGTGGTAAGTTAAACAAACAGAATAGTTGAAAGAATTCAAATAAACTGAATTTGTACAAATTGTGAAAAAAACATATAGCAATGTGATAATTTTTTTCTCAATTAATTCTTGTTAATATATTGCACAGTATTTTTCCATTTTTGAGGTTAAAGATCAAATAGTGTTGTTTTCTTCTTGTTTTCATCTGAATATTAAAAAGATTTTTTTACTTTCTATCATAAACTGCTAAATTTGAGCTCAAAGAACACAATTTTCAACAAGAATGAACTTAGCATCCAACATTTTTAACAAAACAATTCAATACACAAAAATGAAGTGCAAACCAATTTCTGAAAAAGATGACACATGAAAAATGTAGATAAAAACAGAATGCCATGGTTTGCAAATCATTTGCAAAAACATTTACAATCCTAGAAACCTTTACAATACTAGAGACTTTCTATAATGCTTCCTTAATTCTCAGTCATCTTACTGAAATGTTGCTAAGCAAGCTAATTAGTTGCAAAACTCTGACGATTTTTTAAAAATTTGTAAACATTTTTGAGAATTGGGTTTAATTTATTTTTAATGTACCTATTTAAATTAATTTTAACAAAAAATAATTTTATACACTGACAGAGAACTTGTTGAAATAGTAGTAGTAGTCACAGCAGGAGCCAAAATTATAATTATTATATAAAGCAGACTTTACCTTCATGAGTGGACGGGCCTTCTTCTCAAACAGTCCAGAGGGAAAGAGGTAGGCAATGCTTCTCTGAGGGAAAAAAAAGAGCGGAAAAAACATTAAAACTGAGAAATGATGGCACATTATGATAACACTGACATGTCCACACAGCAGAGGTCACACCAATGGTTGACAGGGAAAATGACAACCACAATCTGCTGGCTTTGGGTTCAAGGAAAGGCGAGGAACTGTTACTGTGTCAACTCTCAACTTCAGGAGAGAGAACAAGCTAAAAAAGGACAAGTTTCAGAGCAGAGGACAGTGTGGACATCCAACGGTTCACTCTGAGTTCATCCTCTGTTGTGTTATCAGCAGATGGCCCTGTTAGTGTGGACAGGAGCAGCCAAACTCGTCAACGCGGGCTGTTTGTCTCTCTCATAACCACGCAATCTTTCATTTCATCCTCTTCTTTGTCCGTTCAATTTAAGCAGAGCAGATTGCTGTCTTTGGGGATGTCAAAAATAGGAAAAAATGTAAATTAGGACAAGTGAAAAGCCTGGAAATATTGTGGTGTTTAGAAATAAAGATTCTCCTTATCTGGACCAACATTTCCCTCTCAAATGCTTGGTGAGGTATGTTTTGTAGATATTACTTTAGTATTAGTAGGGGGAGTCATGAGGTACTTCTGAATTCTCATCAACATGAGTGAATGTGAGTGTAAATGATTATCCATGGTGTGTGTGTGTGTGCATGTGTGTGTGCGTGCGTGTGTGTGTTTTGAGCATTTTGGCTGCTCGGGGTTAACTTACCAAAGAGGATCATTCAAGACACATATGCTATTTTTCAAGTTTTAGACACAACTGAATCAACATTTCACGCTTTATAACACCCCCCCCCCCCCCCCCCCCCCCCTCATAAAATTATATGAATGTATGTACATGTAAGATGTCTTCTTTTGGGGAGCTGTTACTCCGAGGCCCTGCACACTTACAAGCAGGTAAATGAGCTTACTGCCCAATAGTGACCACAATTTACACGCTAACATTATCAGAATGAGTCTGGTGACAATGTATGGGCCTTAAAAATGGCTCAGGAGCACTTCTTGGGAATAGGAGGATTTTATCTGTCTACATGAACGGTGGGACCCAAAGGTTTTCAGCTCTTGAGAAGGTCAGCGCCTCGGCATACAGAATTACGCAAACATGTGTGAATAAAAGAAAACAATACTCCAGGTATGTTTTTGTGGAGGAAACAACATTAAAAGAAAGCTCAGAAAAGTCAATTTAGCAGAATAGGGGACCTTTAACAAATAGGAAGCGCTCACTAATATACACAATAAATACCTGAACCTAATTTGAGAGTAATAAAAATAAGTGTGTGTCCAACATTTGAAACATACAAAAAGTAGCCTGCCCAGTGCATTTATCTCCAACAAGTGATTATTTGACTGCTGCTATACTGTGACATCTCTATTCCTGAGTCCTCCACTCCCGGTGTTTCTTGGCCACTATCCAGTGCTCATTTTCCCCACCTGCCCGTAAACATCTCACACATTTTTCTCTGGTCTTCATCATCACCACACCTGAGGGCCTCCAGTCTTTCAGAATTTTCCCCTTCTCCCTCCATCCCCCTACATTTATGCCTATACCCGTCGCATTGGCTTTCACAGTCCACCACCGACATCTCTCTTCATTAGGAGTGAGGGACGCTGGGGATGTCCATGAGGGAGAGTGGGAAATTGGGCTAAATGTTTGGAGCAAGGAAGGGCTAATTTATTGTCAGAGAAAGGAATTGTGTGATTTGAGGGCGTTGCTAATAAGCTCAACGAAGCAGATTAGCCGTGACGATGCTATCAGGAGGTTTTCAAAGACGACCACCTGTCCCGATAAAGGTGAATCAGTGTTTGCAACGCTTTGAATGATTGTGGCTTTCTGTCAGCAATGTCTTATGAAAGAAAAGACAAAACTTGGTTAAACTGTATTTGCTTATTGTGTGATCCTGGCAGAGAGACTGGGATTAATTTCAATATTTTAAACAGCTGCCTTAATATTTCAGCACAAATATATCAGTTTAAATATTAAATTAAATTGAATTACAATTAGAGCTTATACGCAGGTAGACCAGTAATATTAGTATTTTTTGCTTTTCCCAAATATGATTATGTATTGGACTTCTGAAATAATGTTTCTGACCAGTTACATAAAAGTTTGAGTTATAAAAAAATGATAAGGCAATCCTTTGGCATATGATGGAATTATACACATAGTTAATGGTTTATCAACAAAGCTTGCAGGGCAGTAATTTGTATGATTAATCTCCTAGGCTTTTCACCAGATGCCCTTCCTAATACAACCTTCCCAGTTTTTCCCCGCTTGGGACTGGTACAAAAAAGGACACTGGCTTGTGCTCTACGGAATGTACGTAAATTAAGCACTCACCAAAACACCAAAACTTTGTAATGTACTTAAATGTAACAGAACTGGTGTGGTTACATGCATGATGAGACATTTGAATTACAGCTCAAGTCTAATGAGAATACAAAAATAAATGGAAAAATATTTTAGTCCAAACAAATAGTAAGTAAATAAAAAATTTTTCTTAAAGTAAGACTACATCAAAACACTCCGTTACAGCGTCATTATAAAATCCATTCTGCTATTCAATGAGAAACTCCTACATTTATATAAATCTAGCCCACATTTTGGACCCCAGGCTTACTCACGAGGGAGTGCCAGGTTTAAAGTAGGCCTAATCCACTCCGTTTTGTGCCAGTCTGCCTATACTGCAGCCCTACAAGAGCTTCAATAATAACACATCCATTCATGTGTTGAATGTCAGAAATCAGGGCATTCTCAAGCATTGAAGTCTAACTTTGCTGTTAGACCCAGAGCAGTTCATGAATAAGTTTGGTTTCTCTAAACATTAAATGCAGTATTATTAGAAGGAGTGGAAGGGAGGGCTCTTGTCTCTGAGTCCTGCTTGTGTTGTGTAAAGCCCAGTGTATAGTTTTAGCCCGAGAAATTTAAAGAGACGTTTGTACTCAATGTCCTGTCCATTCTTGTGCTGGAAGCTTCTTCAGGACAATTATTTTAGCTGCTCCTGAGGGACACCATATAGTGTGGGACATAACTGATGTGCATTACCCTCACTGAAAATAAATTCAGAATTTTACACAGTTTATTACATACAAAGAAAGAAAAAACTGTTGAGATAAACCACAACTATGCGGAATTAGGATGACAAACCCCTACTTAGTCATTTCCAAAGAGCAGTACCATTCTGGATGAACACAGCACTTTCTACACAGAAAAGTTGCTCCTTACATCTATGTCCTCCTGGGTGAAGGTCTCGGGGTCCTCTCCCATCATGTTGGCCAGGTGTCTCTTCCCGATGTTGTACTCCTCGATCTGCTTCTGGATAAACTCTGCTGTGTACTTCTCTGGTCCCGCAGCAGCCAGGTTCTTTTTGTGGAGGACTGAGCTCACACAGAGATGCCTCCGGACCATCTGGAGGTAAAGAAACATAATACTGTTATTGAAAATGTGTATCAACAAATATTCCAGTCATTTACGTTGATGAACATACAGTGCTCTACGTTTGTTTACTGTTATTGCTGACTAATAACACTGCCATGATCAGATAAATCAACATACATTTTTGATGCAGCGGCACGGTAGTTACGGTATTATACTTCCCATAAACACATATTACAATGCTACTAAAACGCAACTGCAAAAAGTGCCAAAATCATCTCATTCTATTGTCAGTCTGGTTCGGGCTAAAGATGCTACAGACAGATGCTAACCCAAGGACATCAGTGTTTCCGCGATGCAGCTGTATTCATAAGAGAACACGTTCATTTAGAGCACAAGACAGATTCCGTAGATGCAGATAAAACTCCGATTTACCTGTGCGCTAAAATAATATGGAATTTTGTTGACGTTCCTGCAACAATTTCCATATTTTCCCATAAGAGAGCCCACGGTGCGCACACAGGACGCCGCCATGTTTGATTTGACAGGTGACGCAGGGGCGGAAGTTGCTACACGTCATAGATACGTAAAGCTAGGATCTCTTTCCTCTGATGTTTAATAATATATAAAATCAAAACATGCACTTAAATATATAATAAATGTAAACGCACACACATACACACAAACAAACAAACAAACAAACAAAAAAACAGACCAGTGCTGGCCAGTTTGGTAAAATTAGCATTATTTGAGTAAAGTAAAAAAAGTATTGAATTTAAAGCTAAATAAATAAATAAAATTATATGTACACAAACACAATGTACACATGTATAAAAGAAACAAACAAAAAGACAAAGCGACCTAATGGAAAAAAACATTTTCACATGTATGCCTGAAAAGGAGTAGAAAGAAGTACAAACTTAATAAATCCCACCATCCCATTCTCTCAAATTATCAAGAGTACATTTAGCTGCTTCCTATTTATACTCAATCACGTCCTTAATTGATAAACATAATCAACAGATGTTTTTATACAAACAAGACTCTTGTTTATCACATTGTACATTGTAAGATTAACCATACATTCCAAATTAAACACCTGGTGAAAGTCAACCTTCTCCATTTCTATAGCGTTGGAAAATCAAGTTATGTCAACCTTTTTTTCAATTGTTTCAAGTATAGTTACAACATTTTCTTCAGAAAACGTACTTATTCAACCACTGGATAAAACACATAGATAGATACCCTAGGGAAGCACTCTGGTATTCTGAACCAGCAGTTCCACATATTATTTTTTTGTGACTTTGTAATCTCACAAATTTTGCATGAATCCAGCTTGCCGCACAAGGTAACATTTAAAACACATATTTAATAAAAATGTTTAGCAGTGCTTACTAACACTTAATATTATTCCCATATTGTAGTGTTCCTGTTTTCACTTAATTGCAGCTCGAATATTTCTTTCATCTTTTTCTTTTGGAGCTTGTTACCATCTGCGTCTTATTAAGCTGCGAACAGACGAAGATGATGGACAACTCAAGTGCATAAACCCCGAGTGATGAAACATATTTCATAAAGAAAACATCTGCCTGTATTCATCACATCTGTCAGAACGTGTGAGAGGGATTTACAGTTCTCTATACATGCATTACAACAAATATTATAACAGAATCATTTCTGACCACATCTGAGGAAGAAATGTGTCCCAGAAGAAGTTTCATAAAAAGGAATATGAGCTTAAAAAGAGGCACGAAGACAGACAATGGCCGACATAATCAAAAACATAAGGCATCATAAAGTTGTGGCAGAAATGACAAATGAGTTGGTAAAGAATGTGTAAATCCAAACATGAAGTGGACAAAGGAGTTACAGAGGCCACTGCAGTCCCACATATGTTAGTCCACATTATAGACTTTTGGAAACTGGTGATTGGTTTGGCCACATGCCATGTGTATGTCTCACTTCTTTATTCTCCTTCTCCAACTGCAAACTTGTCCATCTTTACCTTTGTCCCAAACACAACACTATAGGTAGGACTGCCCCCTCTGCCCTGTTTTCTTATGTTGCCCAAAAATTATTGTTTCCTTAGACCTCAATATAAAAAGACACCTGGTGTACAAGTGACACATTTTTTTCTGTTTAGGATCATTAAACATAAGAGGTGACAATGGCGCAGCAGGTCGCACACTAACAGGAGGGTTGGCAATTTGAATTCTGCTCTGACTCAGTATATACTCTCATTGTGTTTTTGAACAAGACACTTCACCCACATTGCATACTCCAGTCACAGAATGTGGCTGGTTGCGACAGGAATGGGCATCCGGCTTGAAAAAGCCAAATCCAAAAAGCTGGTGTGGCAGCCCTGTGGAAAAAAAAACAAACATTAAACACACTATTAATGCTCTGCAATTATGCTAAATTGATTTTTTTGAGCTTTTACCCATGTTATAATGTTGTTTCCACCTGGAGTTGTATTTTGTTTCATTCACGCATGTTCAAGTAATCCTGTATGCTGAGTCAGTGCCCTTCTCAACAGCTGAAAACTCTCTACATAGATATATGAAACTAGGAAGTGCTCCTGCGCATTTCTAAAGCCCAACCACCGTCACAGTACTCATTCTGATCATTTCAGTGCTTAAATTATCGTCACTATGAAGCTCGTTTATCTTAGCTTCCTGTTGCTAATAGCCATGCTAGACAGCCATGTTATGCTCTGTCCATTCCCCATTGTTGCCAGGCACCTAGCCTAATCATAGTGTTCTCTGCAAAGTAACAGCTCCCCAAAAGGAGACATTTTCCATATGTTATTTTAAGTTTTAAAATGTGAAACATTAATGCTAAAGTGTCCACAAGTATTTCAAAAAGCCTAAAAAACATAACATGGCCTGTGATGTTATCCTACAATGCATGATAATGCATTTTGCCAAAAATGCAATAATTCTGTTGGGGATTGGCCTGACAAAAACACAAACTTTAGAAAACTGCTGACTTCTGGCGTGTAATGTCTTTGTCAGCAGGTTACACAGTGCCCCTTATTGGCTTGACAGGCCCGCTACAGACACCAGAGAATTTCTTTGTGAACGTAAATTGGCAATGGCATCACTGTTGCTGTTGTAAATTGTGCCTTAAAGTGATATTACTCAGTTTAATTTTTTTGTCTATGACCTAGTTCCCAACCACATCACTCACCCAAAACAACAGCTACACCTGCTTTGATTTATTTTATATGAAATCAAACTGTAGTTTTGACCAAACCCATACTTGTATCTATCCATCAAGAAAAGAAAACATATGGTAGTGAGGGAATGGCATAGAGCCATAAACTCATCACTTTGATTTATGAGGTGCACATGTAATAATTTGATTGACTACTTTTACCAGTGGAGCCATATAAATGTTCAATGTAACTTTACATATAAATAAAATTAAGTTTTATGTGAGCGTCTTAGTAGATTCAAAGACACAAAGAGAACATGCAGACTCCACCCAGATAGGCCCGACCTGCCATGTCTGGGAATTGAACCTGGAAGCTTCTTCTAATGTTCACTCTGGCAACTGTGACCTTCCTTTACAACAAATTTACATGTTAGTGAAAGGAGTCCAGTCATATTGCGTTTACTCTTCATTTCTGCGTGTCTTAACTTGTATTACTCTGATAGAGTTTGGACACTGACACCCACAGATTAATCACACTGACTGCGTCCCGTACCAGTCGATATCGGGCGCCCTAAGGTGGGCTGTCGACGGCCCGATGATGAACTGTGTTTGCCCCGATTTTTAGCCACAAGCGCGCTCCTGCTCTGTGAGAAAAATAGCTTGGACCCTTGTTCTTTAATTCGCAGTGGGGGGTGAGGGGTGGCAGATTAATCATGCTCCTGTCATGGTCCATCTCTGACAACACCAAAACACAGGCGAAGTTGGTTTGAGGAGCTCACTATAGAGTCAGGTAAATGTACGGGAGTGAACTGAAACTATAATATTTACTTACATCAATTCACTATTTTTGTATGAGATTCAATTGTACCTTTCAGACACCATAGTTGTCTACTTAATGTAAGTTCAGTCATATTCCAAGAAGAAAGAAAAGGTAAATGTAATAGTGTATATTGTTAGTACTTGGTTTTAAAATGTTTAAACACATTTAAAAAAGTATTTAGTGGTTCCGAAAGTAAATTTACCATTCATTTTCCCCAATGACATCTGGAAAAATAGGGATAAATATTTGTCAGTGCCTGGACATCCTTGGAAAAGAGACTGTCAAGCTCAATGGATTTTTCCTGGTTTAATAAAGATTGAATAAAATAAGAGAAAAATGGCTTGGCAGAGGGCAAACAGTTATGGGGTAACTCCAATCGAGAAAACATAATTTCAATGAAAATAATTATTTGAATCTTGATAATAAGCAAAGTTACAAACATACTTTGCTGTAATTTCAAGTTTTAGAGCCTTTTTTGATCAAAATTAATTGTGTTATGTTAAGTTAACCCCATAACTGATTTGCCTCTGCCAATCTTTTAAACTCCTAATATTTTTTTTTCTTAAATCAAGTGGAAAAATGAATGGCAAATTTACCTCCAGATATGAGCGGTCACTGTTGAGCTTCAATTCCTGGTCCAAACCATGCCATGACAACCAGCCAAGTAACCGTATCACTCAGCACAGGGTACATGTGAGGATATCATCATGCAAGAAAGCCAAAACAAGTTCTTTAAAATCACTAGTTCTGTTACAAAGGGGTTAGGGGAAAAAACTCACTCTTATAATTACTTTGTGTTACTAAACAAAAGGCTGCAATTTGTAAATACATAATGCAAAGCATAAAACATACACTTCCTGTCCATCTATATACTGTGTATCTCCAAAAAGGTATAAAAATAAATCTATAAAAAATACGTTGCAGCTTTGAAAATTGTGCCTTTTCTATGACCTGAAACATAGTTAGTACGTGAACAAAGACCAGAACACATGCTGTGAGGACAGGACAACAAATTACACTTTGGAGGACTTATTAGCTCTGTAGAGCACTGCATTTGTTTGTTCATTAAATCACAAACAATGCCCACAAGATTGCAAATCCTAATGTCATTATAAACAAATATTTACATGGGTTCCAACAGATCCCTTTATAAACATCTGGGATTATCTGTTGACACTGACCACCATCCTCTTGCCAGACTGAATAGCATCCCAATGACTGTGTAGCTACAGCATCTAAATACAGGAGGCTATCACAGGATGGAGCAGTGCCAAGTCTGCTCTTTCCCATTCCCAGTGAAGTAGTCATGGGGAATGGAGGGCTTATAATACGAGCGAGCTGAGCCTTTCTCCAGTCATCATTTCCATGCCGCTTTACGCTGATTCCCTAATATCCTTAGCGCTGCGCGTAGGGATAAGCCCCTCGCGCCCAAACATGGCTGTCATGCCCATAAACCGTTCACGGCTCTAAAGAATCCATTATGGCTCCTCTGCAAACATGTCTCCTCAAAGGGCCACTCCGCTCAAGCTCATTTATTCTTTTAAAGTGAATTTATTTACCCACAGTGCTCCGGCAGCGGCTTGTAGATATGAGGCGTTTAGGGATAAGTGGTCATTCAGATCATCTTTGTACAGGCAGCATCTGGTGGAAGAAGACATCAAGCACAATGTAAGCACATTAGTGTACAATTTATACTGTAAAAGGTATTATTGTAGTATTTCCAAAAAAAAAAAAAAAAAAAAAAAAAAAAATTCAATTTGCTCAATATTCTGGTTATGCAGTGGCCTGGCATTATTTGTATTTACACATATTCTCATTTTTATTCTTAGTAAAATCACTTTTCCATAATCTAATGTTGTGACAATTAAGATGAATAAGCAAATCTGTATTTTTTTAAATGCACAAATAGTAAGTGCAAAGTTTATTTATTTTTTAACATTTGCTTAAAGCTCTGGTAGGCAAACCCCAACGTTTACAAAGTCCATCATAAACTGTCCTATAAGTTGGCTGAAGAGATGTACAAAATAAAATTGCGCATAGCTTTCATTTTGAGGCTTCAGAATAATCAGAGAGCAAAAAATATGTGTGATATTAAAATGCATTTCAATGGCTGACACCTGGTTTAGCATCTTTTTATAAGGTCTATGTGTGATATTATCTTTTGCCATTCCTTACTTAGTTCTGTGGTTAATATGTTTCTCACAAGTCATGTTCATAATAGTTTTACTGGGATAGTGCCGGTCCTGAAAATATGGGGAGCTAAGCAGGTTGAGGGGCCAAGCTTCTAGGTCATTTTTGACATTTTACTATATAAAATTTTTATTTCTTTGAAACACTGACTATTTTTCTATGGGGATGAATAGTTTGAGACATTTAATTTAAAAAACTTAGTAAGGGGGGCCCAGGTAAACAGAAAGTAAAACACATTAATATATATTGACTGCATTGGCCCCCACTTTCAGATAGACTCTCTGAAAAATAACAGCAGATAATTATAACCAGAATTTTTATTACATAGAGGTAACAAATTAATCAAATCAGCAAGTAACAGATAAACCTGGGGCCCTCTAATGTCTGTGGGGCCCTATGCAGCTGCTTAGGTTGCACCTATATTGTGGAACCAGAAGAACACAGTAACGCCTATTGTCCCTTGTTTGCAGGGGGCACAGTAAGGTAATAAAAAAGTTAAGAGAAGAAGAAATCCCACTCATCTATTAGTCCAAAGACCTTCTGCACGTGCCTCAGAGACTCGCCTGGTAGTGTGAATACCCCGTCCTGTAGTGGCCTGTGTTCAAATTCTGTCTTGGCCCAGTTTGCTCCTTGTCATTTCCCTGTCTCACACTGTCCATCCATCCATCTTCTTCTGCTTTATCTGGGGCCAGGTCGCGGCCTGTCTCATACTGTCTCCATAAAAATATGTAATAAGTGCACTCCTTCAGTTGTATATATAGTATGTGTACATAATGTATTTAATGAATGACAAGGTTTACAGGAGCAATATTTGAATCCGAATGCAATTTTATTACCATCAGTAGAAGTAGTAGTAGTTGCCATAGTTGTAGTAACAGTAGTAGCAATAGTTACAGCAGTAATAGCACACACCAACACACACATTTCTGCATGGATTATCAACAAGTATGGCCAATGAGTATAAATTAATTTGCCACTGGTAATGGATAGAGACATTTTGCTGAGATGCGTAAAAACAGCCGAACTGCTGCCGATTACCTGCCGGAATCAGCCTTCATCAATATCAGGATAATTACAAAGCACTTCTGGCAGCGCGTGAAATGAATGGAGCGTGCAACAGATTGGGTGGCGGCCATAGATGTCTGCGGATATTAAAGCGCTGCGGAGGGGAGGGATACCTGAGCAGAACGAGGGTTTCTAGACAAAAATAGAAAAAGGACATTAAAACAAGGAAAATGGAATGAAATAGAACAATTATTTATCAAGTTATACATATTTAATGCTAGATAGCATCCACTACTTTGCAATAACATTATAAAGCATTAGTTAAGTATCAGTTAAACCTTAGTAAGTAGGGTTGGCCGTTTGAATCCCACACTCATACTATCATTGTGAGCTTGTGCAAGACACTAAATCCATGCCTTCTCCAGTTACAGTATGTAGCTGGTTGTGAAAACTTGCCAAATCACTGTGCAAATGATTAGAGAAACAAAAACAAAAAATGGCAACACTCATCACTTTAAAGCAGCAATAAAGCATTAATAAACATGTAGTTAACAAAAATTTAGTGAATAAAGAGTTTATAGATACCAATGAACCACAAATGTTTTTAACTTTGCAGCTCATTACTCAAGAAATAGACATTAATAACAATTAGTTAATCTAAAGTGTTACCCAAAAAACATTAACAAGTTGCAAACACTGTTATCAATGTTTAATTCTTAATAAACTACAGTAAATCTATGCAAAATTTGAAACATCAGTGCTAAATCAGTATATATTCATTCATTCATCTATTCAAAAGTGTTACTGATGGGTTGTCAGTTTATCTGCAAATACTGACTGATTGTGAGACTCATTGTGACCTACTTTTTAACACAAATAATTTTTCTAAATTAATTTACCACCACCTTTATCACCATGGCGCAGGAGGTTTTGCAGGTCTACCACCTTCACTGCACATGTATCTGGTTCACCATCTCATGTAATTAGAACTGTGTTTAGACTTCAAATAATAATTCAACCTCAATTCTGGGCTCTGACCCACCAGTTGAGAATTAGGGTACCTAAGAATTAATGTTATGACAGCTTTAGTTCAGTCTGATAGATCATTTTAGAAAAGTCAGCTCCTCAGCAACAGATCTAAAGGTTTTTAGATTTCACCAGAAATATTACTAAGTCAGTGGCTTGTATTAAAGATGAACTGGAGGAGGAATATAAAAATTTTTATTAATGAAGAAAAGAGCTGGATATGGGTCTAATTTCTTAGTTTTTAGCCTTGTAGCTGTTGGGAGGCTGAGATGGCTCAGTAATGGTAAAAAATGCTGAATATAGAAAGGTGGTGAGGCGACACACATGTAGATACTATATCAATCAAATGCATCTTCTCATTGTAACAGAACAACAAGCATCAAGTGTATATATTTAAAGATGCACCACTCTTTCCTTTCCATATTGTTTCCCTTTTCTGCTTCTGTTTTTCTTTTTTGAGTTGTTTCTTAGACACAGCTAGTACTGGAATAGCCATTTTCTCTGTTATCTGCAGCCATCTATTCGGTATTAACCAACCAATGAGAGCTTGATAATAAGTGTTGGATGAACAGCTCTTATTTTCCTTTAGTAGGACTGGACGTGTCTATGGGAAGCTCAAAAAGTTCAAAATCTGTGTCACATACAGTGACGTTTAAAGGAGTTACATGACAGCAGTTGAGACATTGACTCTGTGCTATTTTTATTTTATCTGTAAGTAAACATTTTGTCCACCAAGTGAGTTATTCACCAGAAAATGTCGAAATGTGTTTTAGGTCATAGTAACTTTGGACCTTGAACACTATTCTTCCCTTAAGTCCACATAAACAGAGGCCATGTGCAGCTAAGAATTTTGAAAAGATTTATTCCCTTCCGAAGATAGATGTCAGCACACTCCCAGTTTAGAGGAGCACACAGGAACAAGAGACTTAACCATGTGGTAGGAGTAGCTGTCAAAGCATTGTTCTAAACATGACCTAATTAGTAGCAATACATAAAACGAAGCCTGTGCTAGGGTTAGGGCTACTTCTCCAAACTGTAGATGTGCTGACAACTATGAACTGTAGACCTACTGTTATCTATTGCTAAGGTTCTCTTTAAGGTAACAATATAACTTTTTCTCAAACTTTAACATAAAGACAGACCACAGATTGACAGAAGGCTCTAATTTAGTGGGCATATAGTGTAAAGAGCCAATGTCATGAAGTACGATAATATTCAATGCAATATAATGTGATGTTTATAGTTAACAAAGCAAGAACCATGAGGCACTAACATATTTTTTATAACAAAACAGCTGTTGCTAATAACCGCTAGCTTTGTTACAGCTGTGAAGGTTGATTTGTTTTTGTTAGCAAGAAACCTTTTCAGGTTCTGATGAAACTTTCAGGAAAGATTTATACTGGACCAAGGAAGAAATTATATTTTTTTTCTGTGGATCCAGAATATTTAAAAGGATTCGATTGGGTCTGAGGGTGCTTTGACACTTGCAACAATGTCTGATTAAAATTAACTCCAGTTTGCTAATGCCCCAAACAATGGGCCTCGGGTTTTCTAAATAGTCTCCAGAGTGATTTGTTTGTGGCAGAACACGAACAAGCCTTGAGTTGGCCCTGCTCCTTACTGAATTGTACTTTTTGGTCTGAACAAGCTTCCATAGTACTAACAAAAATCTACTAATAATTTAACTAAACAGCCTTTGTAAATGTCAAAGAACTCAGAAGCACTAATTTTCAGAAATATTTCCTGGCCGTATATGTTGGCTGAGGTTCAGGAGGATAATGCCATAAGGATTGGGAACTAATTTATTTTACTGGATTCTTTACCACTGAAACACAGTATAAGTTTTTTTTTTTTTGTGTTGGAATGGCTAGAGCATTTACTCCTGAACTAGGAGATCCCTGGTTTCATAATGGGTCTGGATTCTATCTCTTTATCATTGTGAATTAGGACCAATGACTATGTGAAATTTCTTAAATTCCAGTAAAAATGTTTTAAATGCTAGCTTTATATGTAATGCCATGAAGTAATTATTCTAAAATAGTCTAACAATTGTATTTCTTTTATTAAATAAGGCTTTAATTGGACAATGTTTTAAAATGTAAAGTATGAATTACTGTTATATACAAGACCACCATATTAATATTGTTATTACTGCATGATTCAACCAGGTCTTGTGATTTTGATATAGTCATTGTTAATGTAAACACCACTGCTATATACATTTTCCTTACCATTAAATATTCCTGTTGGTATTTGAGGAACTTGTCTGAATATAAGGTAGTGGTCTCTGAGGTGTCGATCCCCGTCTTTCCCAGACTCCACTTCCATCCGTCACATGGAACCACTTTGGGTGTCCCCCCTCTCCTCCGGCCCTCTGCTCCCGTCTACTCCTCCGAGGGCTAGGGGCGCAGGATCGGGTTACCTCGGTCCATCTCTGCCGAGTGAAAAAGATGACTATTCAGGTGAGAGAGCGGAGGAGGAAGGAAACCATTAGGTGTGGGGTGAAGCGGGGCTTGGAGACGCAGCTGGGGAAGGAAGGAGCGGCGGGATGGAAACTCGAGCTCTGTGGAAATGGTTGAGAATGACCCAAGAAAAACTTCCGCTGGCTATATACCATACTACCAACCATGTCCTGTCCCATCATCAAGTGATTCCCACAACTGTCTGGTCTGCCATTACAGTCAAAGTGCCATCAGGTTCAAGTGTATAGGAAATTGGGTGTACAAAAATCCAATGCTAGTTAACTTGCAACTGACATTTATCACAATAGTAAAGATATAATGACCAGACTCAAAACATGTATCTTCTAATTCAGGGGTAGATGCTCTATCCATTGAGCCACAAAGCCCTTGCATGCCACCAATGCACAACAGAAGGTTATACTACTTACTGACCTATTGTGGCTGGAGTTAGTATATTTGTGTGTACAGGGAAACTCCTATTTTGCTGCAATATTCCTGGATTGAGAGGTGTTCTGGATCAACACCAAAAAATTATAATTTCTTGGTTAGCCCATTACTGACCTTTACTGAAAATTCATCAGAAATGACCTTGCCAAGAAAATAACAAACACGCCAATCTTGGTGGACAAATAGACAAATGCCTTAAACTGCCTTAAAATTTTCTGACTTTTTTAATTACTTTTATGGGCATACTTTATTTATTTTTGGGAGAATTTGTATTATCTGAAAATTAATATTAGAATTTATTTTTATTCAATTTTAGCAAAAAACAATTTTATTTTTATTTATAGTATTTTTGAAGTAATGGTAGGTAGCAAAAGTAGTACTAGAAGATTTTAGTAATTCAAGAAACTAGTGGTAATAATAGCAGTAGTACTAGCACTATTAGTAGTGTAGTGTTAGTAGTAGTAATGATGATAGTAGTAGGCTATTGGCAGCAGCAGTATGTCCTTATTACTTTGTAGTAGAATTCAATCTATTATTACTTGTAATAATTTTGTTGAGCACTTGTACTTCCACTTGAGTAATATTATTATGAGTAACTTGAATACAGATCGTCCACCTCTAACTTAGACATACTATGACCTTAAGAAGCTACATTTGGTTCATTTTGTTATGTCTGCCCTGAAAATTCCAAACTTCCAACAAATAATTTAAACCATGCACAGCTGTTGGGAATGTGGTCGGGTTTGGACGACACATTTACATATCTGGGTGAACATTTTCAAAAAAAGAGAAAAATCTCGCCTTCAGAGACTATTCTCATATTGTTTCCATTTCATCTGGACACAGGCTTCGAGCTAGACTCGCACATCAATCACAGGCTTATTACAGAGAAGGACTGGGAGAAAATAATGCTCTTCATGTGAGGAATGGCTTTGTATAATTGGTGCACGTTTGACCCAGTGTTCTGCAGAAAATGGAACGGGAGGCAGTTTGACGGCCTCTTACACCTCATTGTTTGGTTTGCAATTTGTTGTTCTCTGTCTGCAGCAACATTTCGTTGCAATATTATGAAGAAATTGAGAAAAAACAAAAAAATTTCAAATGATCTGTTTGAACAATTTCTGCATCTGGTTATGATCCAATCTGCTAAATATATGCCAGGGGGGAAATATATATAGTATATATTGTATGTATTGATTTAAAAATTACTTATAATTTAAAGAATTTACAGTTATGTCATGCTCATGTCTGTGTCTACAAGGGGCCAGAGAGGACAAACTACTTTTAAAGCATACTCATGAACATACCTATGTCTACTGAATTTGTTCATAGACAATATCATGCCCCTAGAGGGCTACAGTAGGTTCCTTACAAGGTGGAGAAAATATGGTTTTGTGAGATGGCTTTGCAAGTTGTCAGTTCACTTAAAAATGTGGGATAAAGTTATTAAAATATAAATAGTTAATATACATACTCATAGATAAACTGGAAAAAGTGCACAAAGCAAGCGCAAATTAGTATGGCCCTCAGTTAACAATCACTGTCCTGATCTTAGTGTATCTGCAAGTTTTTCATTATTTAGCCGAGCTAAAACTACAGTGATATGGGGGGAAATGCCAATGTTTCTATTTGCAGACCTTTAAATGCTCACTACTAAAATATGCACGCATATTTTTAAAAAATCTGTAGTATATCCTAATTATACTAACACACCTGCTTCCACCCTCTTTAAAACTACATATGCCATTCCAACACCTGATTCTGATAACACACCACTTATATGGGAGTAAGTTATTTAGGCCCGAGCCTCTCTCCAGCTGACAAACGACCAAGCTGACTGAACTGAAGCCCTGATTGCTGGGTTAATATCTACCATTGATCTCCTCATTGATCACTTGCCGGCTGCTAATGACCGCGACTAGAGTGTTTTTAAATAATACGTCTCGCCTGTAACCTGACATCAGAGGAGACGGATAAGGATCGCAAATCAGCGGCGGAAATGGAGACGATATTCTTCAAAAAAAGGTTGTGCTTTTTGTTCCCCTTCTGATCAGGACTACCACTGCGCTCCTTAACATCTGGTTGGGCAATTTACCCCCCCCACAACTGATGACTGGAAAGGTTAAACCACTAAAATCTAATATTTGCCTAGAGGGGGTCAAGGCACTGCAATTACAAGGTACAATCGGCAGGGCTAATCAGCTGGTAGCGCCATACTGGGGGCTAGCATGACCAAATAAGCCCGTGATCACAAGCGCTGTTCTCTTTCCTCTCCTGTTTACTTATTAAACCTCATGTTCAAGGGCTCCACAGCAGCCTCTGCCACCCCCCCTCGCCCCCTACGGCAAACCGCGGGGGAGTAAATTTAGCTCCTCTCTAAATGGGACCTAACCTAGCGAGAAAAGTAGCAGTGGTGTTAATCAGTATATGTGGCCTTTTGTTGCGAAATGAGCGAGAGTGACTTTGCTCCAGGCCGGCGGGCATTAACACCTGAGGATAGGGGAGAGGTGTGTGTGCCCTGGAAGGAAACACAGAGGACCCACGATGTTGTTGGAGAAGTTGTTGTGTGCTGCTATGCTAGGGGTCAGCAGACAGCCATCTCCAGTGACTCATTTTAAAAGCTCTAATTGTTATGGTATGAAGTAGTTTTGAGCAGAGGCTGAAAGAAAATAGATACTTTGACTTATTTGAATTTATTTGGAGCAGTGTTTTAAGCATTCACACAGCAACTGGAGGGTCGGTGGTTTGCACATTGCTTAGGTGTCCTTGGGCAAGACATTTTACTCATATTGATTACTCCAGTGATTTTAAATGGCTAGTTGCGACAGGAAGGGAATCTGGCATAAAAACCTGTCAAATCACTGTGCAACTGGTTCGCTGTAGTGACCTCTAACAAAAAAGGCAGCAGCAGAGAAAAAAAACCCAAAAACAAACCAAAAAACAAGAAAACAACTGAATTTATTTGAAGAAAATGTGCTTTCGGTGTACATTTTGGAAAACATACTTCTGCTTCAGGAAATTGCTTTTACTCTAAATGTACAGTACATTAATTCAGGCATTCATCTTCTTGGGGGTCATGGGGGCAGGATCCTACCTCAGCAACTATGGACAATTGCCTGTTAGTCAACGAACATAGACAGACAACTTGACTCTGACATTCATGCATTTAATTTATTTACTGGGGGGGATTTAGAGTCAACCATTCACCTAACATTTCTGAATCGAGTACTGCCAAAGGCCCATAGTTGCAAAATGGTTTGTACCCTTATCTGACAGTCAGAGGAACATGGGTTTGTAGCAGTAGTAGTGTTGCTCTGGTGTTTGGACCCCTTAGCTTAAAAATGTTTATGCATTTCAAATTTAAAAATGTAACTAATGTCCAAGCAGAAATTTAGCCGTAAAAATCTGGTTCTCTTAAAATTGGTGGGTCATAGATTGAAATAAATTAGAAATAAATTGGAAAAAATGTTGGTGTTTATTAGGACGAGGTGTATGAGGTTATGATGGTCTAATGTCACTAATCATTTTGTGTGTGTGTGTGTGTGATTAGTCCAGTTTTACATTTTAATAAAATTAAAAAATGCTATGTTGTTGTTGAGGAAAATAACATTTTGAGTGATGGTCCTTTAAAGTTGTACACAAGACTTTAAAATGTAAATATACTGAATAACCAAACCATGTGTGAACATGGTATGATGCATGGAGAAACAGTCTAAAGCTGTCTTTCTTTCATACAGACAGCTACTTAGCTACTTTGGGCCTGAGGCAGGGAATCGTTCACTCACATACTCACTAACACTCATTTTCTAGGGGCAAATTAAAGTGATAAATTTATCTTTACAGCATGATTTTGGATGGTGAGAGAAAGGGGTATCTGGGAAAAAACACTGTAATACAATACAATAAGGTAGTGCCTTTATTAAATTGCCTACCTCAACTTTAATTGGGGTATCAATTTCATATCTGTTTGCATTCTACAAAAATTTAAAGGGCTCAAATATGACATCTTTAATAGTTTTATAATCTTGTTAATATCTATGTCTGGCATGTCTCCTTGTGTCCCAGCGGCTGCTCTCCATGCTCGGTGTTGTTTACTGCCTGCTCTCTGACACACATTTCCTAATTGACTGAGTATCAAGAGCAGGATTAGTGTATAATATATCACAACTGTCTGGCACGCAACAATTTTGAACAAGGCTCGGGAACAATTACCAGTAATTAAATATGTGCCAGTTACTGGAAAAGATAATTATGTCCTTCGTGTATAACACCAATTAATTACTTTTATTTCAGCAAGCGGAGCTTTTAAACGGCAGCAGAGGACGTTCACATGGCGCTTGTGTTTGAGTGCAAGCAACCTCTGTGTTTGCTAATCGTAAATACTGTCTTATGAATTTTACATCTCACAGCTTTTCTTCCAAGACCTGTGCTTCCAAAACATTGGGTTAGGGGCTCAAAAGTGGGTCATTGGAGATTTTTTGTGAGTTGGCAAAAAATGTCATTTCAAATAAATCTCTTATAATTATTAAATATATCTGAGAAATGTTATGGCCATTATATGAAAAAATTGTGCTTTGGGGAATTAGAAATGCTGCCAAATAAAACTAAAGCTAAGCTAAAAAAGAACAAATAGCAGAAGCAAAAAGCAAAAAAAAAAAAAAGGAAACACAAAACAATGGAACACTTCTGAAAGCCACAGACAATAATTTCTAGAAGTGTTTTGCAGTGATTTCCAGTTTTAATGCAGTGGCACTTGACAACATGAAGATCATCAGCATCCACTACATTCAATACTAATAATGCAAACTCTGTCTTTCTAAAATACCCCTTTTATACCCAGACTAGTTACTGATATGTTTCTAGTTGATCAAATTAGTTGCAAAAAGCCTTTTGTTGTACCTGTTCCAACTTTTTGAAGTGTGTTGCTACCATCATATTCCAAATGAGCTATGAATTATTATTTTATCTTTTTATTTTTTAATTTTTATCAATCCATAAATATAAACACAGATAAACAGAGAGTGTTGGCATTTGGAGGAGGTTAAAGCTATGCCAAATCCATGTCAATAAACCTACTAATGTTCTCTACTCAGGCATGGAGCTCAACTGTGACCGCCCACCTCTGCTTCCATAAGTAATTTTCCCATTCAATTTCTCCATTGACTTTTGAAAAAATACGTATATTAGGAGATTAAAGGCTTGTTGATGGGTTATCAGCTATGAGGTAAGTCATGACCATAACATGGTTTATTTTGATCTAAAACATGACCTGAAACTTGGAGCAGGGCAAAATAAGTTTGTACTGTGGCTTTTTTCTTTTTAACTAAATGAAATGTGTTACGGTGATTCATTAGTTCTCATTCATAGCTGATTAGCCTCTGTCGAGTCTTTGTTTTAAAGTCAGCAGGGAAAATGAAAAGAAAATTTACGTCCAGAACCGGGGTTGAGAGGTCACTGTCGAGCTCCATTGTGATTTTATTTATTTTTTAAGGACAATTGGTATTTTGTCTATTGAAAATATATAGCAATCTGCTTAACTTGCAAACCCACGTTTCACCTGTTTAAAAACACTCAAATGGTTGATGGTGCATTCCCCAGCTCCAGCTCTTTCTATGAAAAGCCAGTGTGTTCCATTTTGCTCAATTCTACACTTCAACATTTTACACAATGTACCAGAATCTGACAGCTCTGTTTGCCATACAGATCACATTTACAGTAAGAAAAACTGCAGCACTGCCTGTACCTTGAATACAAGTGTGAAGCAACAGTTCGACATTTCAGCACTAAGCGTCTCTGTCATATTATTTTTTACCTCTCTGCTCTCTCTCGAGGCATTAAACATTGACATAATAGGCCGAATGAAAGAGAGGCTTTTCCGGGGAGGGCACAGCTCAAGTCTGCGCTGCTAAGAGGATTGGTCAGATTGGATACAGAGGGAATCAGGGGCGCTTGGCATATCCCCACACTTCCAGTACTTACACCTCTGCACACACAGATAGAAGCCCAAGATTAGCTGCTCATTTCTGGTCACCCCCCCCCCCCTCCCGCCTTTAAATCCAAACATGTATGAAAAACACTATCTTTACTCACATACTACTATAAGAAGGCACAATTTCCAAGGATTACCAAGTTGCATCACTAATGTGTAACTTTGAAATACCTGGGGCCGATCATTAGTAATCTATTAAATCCAGCCTAGAAATGGTTAGACGTGAGGCCTGGAGAGCTGACGGTGGCTGATGCTGCTTTTCCAACCCCCTCCGCTCTGGTTAATGACACACAGAGCCAGACGGACCAGCCGTGCTTTCACCTCTCTCCCAACACATTTACATTTTATCTGCCTCCCTGCTTTCTGCTACTGGATTCAGTGTTTATAAAACGAATGACACCTATCTAATGTCTGTTTATTTGGCTGCGCTATGTCTATCATTGTGGATCTATTTCTGCTTGATCATCATTATATTTAATTATTTAAATATATATGTGTTGATATAACTAATGTTTCACTTTCCTTACAAAAGTGGAAGTAGGGGTTGGCTCTTTGGATTTTTGTTCAGCCACATTTGTCCCGTATTGTCCCACCACCACTCTGCTCAATAAGCCGGTATCATATTTAGGTTAAGCAACCAAGAAAGCAAAAAGGCAATCCACTAGGACATGGTGTTCTGTAAAAATATGGTATGGAAAGCCCTTTTATACTCCATTTTAAAATATTATTGGAATATTCGTTCTCTCTCTTTTCTATCTTACTGGTTCCAAAAAGGCAGCTAGCTTCTACTGTGCACACATGACCCAAGCTTTTTCTTCCAGTCAGGCAAAATGAACAACATAAGTGCTATGTATGTTTGCAGCCAAAAGGCACATGGCTAATTTGCATAAAAAACAACAAAGTGCAGTATAAACACGCTTCATTGGTTATTGTGGTTATACACCTTATACGGCATGGATTTCCAGTAAAAGTGAGCTGTTTCTGTTTTGCTTAAGCTGTGTGTGACGCATCTGTTATGGGACGATGATGGTATTACTTTGGTCTTGCAGTGAGGTAAGCACCCTATTGTCCGTCGGGAAAATTTTGGTTTGGTTGGGGAGCTATGGGTCTGCATTTGAACACTGGTAAGCTCTAAACAAGCAAATTCTGGTCTGCCTTGTGAACTCCAGTGCAAGTCAATAAGTAAAAACGCAAAGTGGACTAATTGATAAGCCAGGGACAGGTAACTATGTCTATTATTAGGCTTGATGTGAAAACAAATCAGATGAAAAGAGGTATAAATATTGCAACATTAATCTGAAACTGAACTATGTAATCAACAGTTAGAAGTGAAGATCCTAAATCTCCATGCTAATGCAGTACAAAACTTGTGAGTCAGCATTAGGAAATCTGCAATGTTTGCTTGTCTAGATTTTATATCGAAGTGATTTAATATTGTTTTACTGAGGGGATCAGTCAAGCTCTAGAGAGTAAATACTTAGAACCCTTCAGAAAGTGGGAATTGTGGCAAAACTGAAATTTAGCAATCATTTTCAAGCAATATTATATTTTAATGCTTGCTTGAAATACAGCAGTTGTGCAGTCTATATAAGAAATAAGCTGCATTTGAATTGAACTTATTACTTAAATAGACTTGGGTTTTAGGATTTGCTGTTTCTATAAGCCTGGGTGAATTACTGAGAGTCAGTGGTTGTCTGTGTATGTCTCTGTGTCAGCCCAGCGTCTAACTGGCCAGTGTCCGGAGTGTACACTACCTCAGGCTTAAAGTTACTGGCCGGATGCCCCTGGCTCCGGTCACCTGCAACCACTAACAGGAATAAGCAGAAGAAAATGACTGAATATTTCTGTAGCTGGCTCTAACCTGCACCAAAGTAGATTTACAAGTCATTTCGGGGGTTACCTGTACAAAACTATGTGGTACTAACCTGACCTGCAACATACTGTTCAATATAAACTTTTTAGATGGTGAAGTCTGACAATAAATAAGGCAAGTATATATTTGTGTGTGTTTTCTTCAGTGCCTGTGTGTACAGTAGGTGTGTGTGTTCTCTGGAGGGGCCCGCTGGTGTGTCACTGCGGGCCGGGCTCCCTGTGGGTCTAACCAGTATTGACAAAGCCATCAGAGGCGGTGATGCATGGTGCCCCCCACTCCGCCCCCCTCCCCGGTGGCTCCCTGACATGCTGTCACCTTGGTAACTGCTGCCGAAGCCGACGGGGGCCTGCTGGGACGGCTGACCTGAGGTGGGACGGCTGCTGCTGGTACTGCTGCTGTGGGGAGGGAGGTGTCAGTGACTCGCCCCTGTCCCATCGATCTGTCTGCTGCTGGGAGAGAAGGTGTGGGGGTGTCGGCGGCCCGGGACGTTCAGGACACTGGGACACACAGAAAGGGGATTAGCAGGATGCAAATGGGATACACACATATTAGTATAATGTTAACATACACACATACACAAATGTTATGAATGTTCATGCTGTCATTTTTACTGTTTGTTGACTTAACTCTCACCCTCTCCAGGAAGCACTGACCAATCAACAAGCCCTCTACATCCAGTCTGCTCTCATTCATTTATTTAAAAAAATGTGTACACTGTACCTCATTGTTTCCACTGATTCCTCACTTTTTCTTTCATTTTGTAGTGGCAATGTACCTTTAAGAAAGTAAAAAACTTTTTTTTTCTGATTCTGTTCAAAGAAGCACAACACAGCTGCACTCTGCTGGTCTCTTTATCTGTTTCTTTATGGCACCATAGAGTACTTTATTTATTTATTTTTGTCAATGTTTTTAAAGGTTGTAAACCATGCAGTGCTGTTCTAGAGCTGACCAAGATTGGTTTAAAAAAAGGAATAAAAGCATATAGCACTTGTAGGTTGACAAATATAAGAAGTGAAAAGGGTGGGGTCATGAAAGGAACCTATAACATAGGCACAGTTGGAAATGCATGGGGCAATAAGTGATAACTAAATTAACTGACCTCCATTTCCACTGGTACAGTAATGTACATGAACGCTCACTAAGTTATTGTTGATGGTTTTCTTTTTGTTCTTCTTCTTAGTGGTGAAAAGTAACTAATTCATTTTACGCCACTAATTTAAGTACATTTTTTAAAAACACTTTTACTTGATTATATTTGAAAGCAAAAATGTTACTTTTACTCAAGGAAAATTTCACTTAAGCATGAATGTCTTAAAGTGTTGTTAGTGGCAAGCTGCGTAGCATGCTGCCTTGCAACCATCCCACAATCAATAGGTTGCATTCACATGATATCATAACATTCTTAAGGGCCTATAGTGAGAGACTGAGATGAAGGGCAGGCGAAAATAGTGTCAATATGCTGATGTTTTAGTGTAGTTTTTGGTTAATATCTCAGCTATATGGGTCTATGGACATAAAACAAAAACTGGCACTGAGTTCAAAGTGCCCTCTGTCAGCACTTAGCACAAATAAACAAAGCTGAAAGTTTTTTTTTCACTGTGACCCTGCAGATGTAATTAAATTCTAGAGCATCAATGCATCCTACATTGTTATGGTAGTAATAGTATCAGTAGTAGTTGTTCTTTTCGGTTTGCAAGTGCACAAAATAATTTTTTTGTTTATTTTTTATCATTTGCTTTTTTTCAGGGTTGCCACAGCAAACCAGTCGCTGATCTGGCAGGTTTTAATGCCAGATGCCATTCCTGTCACAACCAGCCACATGCTGTCAATAGGGTGGGCAGTGAGGGTGAAGTCTCTTACCCAGGTACACAACGACAGTACCTGTTGTAGCTGCTTCAGGCCCAAAGTAGATGAGAGAGGCTCAAGCTCCTACATGACTCTTAATGGGAATAAGCGGCATTAGAAGACATTAATAGTCACTAACCAAACACTTCTTCTGAAACTGAAGACGGATTATGTTATGACCAGAAAAATCAATGATGAAAAGACAAATCTCACATTGTGTGCCATGTGTACTACCTCGTGTCTTATTATAAAGAAAATAAGACTTGGCACAATGACGCTCCCTAACAAATGGAACATGTATAAACTTATGAGCACTGTAAAGGCTTTGTTTAAGAAGTGCATCCTCCTCCATGTGATGTTTACTTCTGAACACAAAGTACTGGCACGTCCTCGGAGAATCACTTCTTCTCTTCTACTTTTGGAGGTTAGCAAGTCATTCCTTGGCACATTGTGAATCCCTCTCTCTCTGTGATTCTTGGCAGCGTCCGTCCGGCTGGCTGGCGGCTGTGGGCGTCGAGTCTTCACCAACGCGCCCAGTTCTTTGAAACGCTCGCTGGCTTTTTGACATGAGGCTTTGGAAACGTTTGAGCTCTAGCTGCGAGACGTGAGCCCGGCCGGACGCACGGGGCTGCTGGTTTAATTCTTACTTTGAGGAGGGACCAAGAAGTTTCACTAGACAATCTGTTCAATTGTCCCACCTTCTAAAAACTAAAGTAAAACTAAAAAATTAATATTAATGTCCAGTGTTTCCTAACGCTGATGAAGGGTCCACGATCAGGAGAGTGAACAGTCTGTAGAAGTATTGTATGTGACTGTTAAAATATTCTGGGATATAAAAATCATATTTCTTTGATTCGTTTGAAGGTGACTTGCAGAGCAGACAGGAGACAATTGACTCAAAGAGCCGGAGAAAAATACTACGAGGAGCATTATTTATAGTTGAAATAACACAGCAATATGTCTCTGAAGATTCTATGTCATCCAGGCTGTCACAATCAAAAAGGGGTTAAAAGAATCTGGACATGTGTTGCCTGGACATGGTTTGAGAAGATAAGACATTTAGTTTTTCATTCAAAAGACTTTGTCTTCCTCCTAATATATGTATTTAAAATATATACGCTCAGTTTTTCTAAATTATAAAGCAAATCAGCAATGTTAAATAAAAATGCAAATGCACATTAGGTGTATTAGGTGAATTGTGAATTTTTTATAGTGCCAAATTACAACAAATTTTCCCCAAGATGCCTTTCAAGTAGACCATTTTTTTGTTTTTGTTTTGGAGAGAAAACATGCTCTTGGTGACAGGGGCAAGGAAAACTGGCTTTTTAACCGGAAGCAATGCTGGACGGAACCTGGCCTGGATGGGTAGGTTTCTGCCTTGACCGGTTGGGTAAAACTTAAGTAGGGAGACCAAGGCAAACAGCTGTTGCCAGGACGGGTACAATACATTCATACATACACTATACATGGACAGTTATAATACATTCACATATACATTTATTTAACATCTGCGGGAAGAGAAGAGTCCATTCAGCTGAGTGAGAAATGCTGGGGTCATGGATCTAAATGAATTTTGCAGAAGCTTGAAAAAAAGTGTTTTGTTTGGAAAACTGTTTTTCTACCTTTTCAGCATAGACAAGGGAAATGATTTTATTATGGTATTATGACCATACCAGAGTGTGTAGAGTAGTGATGTTTTGTTGATATTGTTATTATACTCATGTCTTATTATAAGCAGGAGAATAATTGTATCTACTTCTCATACTATTCGAAACTGATGTGACTTGCAATGCTAGAGTTGTTTTTTAAAAATTTGTTCCTTTTCTTTTTATATTTCATTTTCACATTTTAGCAAATTTCAATGTTTAAGAAATGACTGACTTAGATCTTATACCACAATAATGAATTCTTTTTCAACTCAAAGTGCACCTTTTTATAATTTTTATACCTGCCAGAATCCTGCTTTGCGAAATTCTGATTACCAAACGTTACACTAATGACAGTTGCACATAATAATATTTTTGCCATCCACTTCTGAAAACCAAATCACGCACATTCTTCTTGTACCTACCGTTTAAATGTCAACTTGAAGCTGGAATGATTAGGGGCCCAATCAGCGCTGAGTCCCACCCACGGCCGCGATTGTACTGTGCTCCACACTCCAGAGCTGTCTCCTGTGTCATACAAATAAACAGCACAAGACGATGTGAAAGATCGCTAACTAGCTTCCTGGTTACCGTGGCAACCGATAAAGCGGAGCCGGCCTTCTTTCATCAGGGATCAGGAACATGTGTTTGAGCAGGATCCACTAGGAGTTCTGTGGGGAAACAGGGAGAGGGCAGAGACTTTTGCAAAAATACTGTACATAAATAGACATGGAAACCACCTTTTCATATACTGAATGTATGCATCTGTTGTTCCAAGCAGAAGGTGAAATATTTTTTCACAAATATGAATGCTCATTTTGAAGTACACCAAGTGGTCATTTAAAACATCACCAAAGATATACAATATCTGCACTAAGGCCCTGGGATGCAAAAGGCTGCACTAAATACTTATTATGCATCCTACATTTTTGCACACCCCAAAGAAACTTGAAATGACAATTTTCAGGCTACTGTAATAGTTGTAGTCACTTCTATTTTTTTGCAATGTACCTACTATACATTTTTATAGTATCTGCTGGTGATAGCTATACAACACACTTGACCAAATTAGAACAAACTAAGCCAGGAACAAGAGATACAGATTTTAATACAACACCTGTCAACCCATTTTGTTCTAGATTCTGAAAGACATATGTTCCTCAACATTTGAATGAATATACTTTGTTCTGCTTTGCATATGGTTGATATTATGAAATAATAATTGTTGTTTTATAAACTGCTTTATTACAGTCTGGTATAGACATGGGATAATATGCAGTTTTGCTGGTGTAATAACCTGGAGGTTAAATATCACACTATTGTCGTTACAACTTTAAATGCATTTAATTTCCAGGTAATTTTCCACCAGTTTCACTGGTTTTATTGGAATTTTTCATTTTATATATATATTTTTTAAACTGGACAATAATTTTAGAAACAACTAAGAAGCAGTTTATGGGGATCATTCTGCCTGTCTGCCAGTCTGTCTTACAGGATAATAAATAATGACCATAAAAACATAAAAAGTGTTCAAATATATAAATGTATGCAATATATTTAGGTCCTTGACATAATCTTCCATTGTGACAATAGTAAATACAGTCCCTCTGGTTGTCTAACCTTGCTGTTAAAAGGTAGAATAAACTTATACGGACCATAATTGTACTTTAAACTGTTTTAAGGTTTGACAGCCACATTGTACCATTACCCTTGCAAATGAACTAGTTGAAATCTACTGTTTATCTGATATGAATAAATGTATAATGTGTAATATGTAAATGTAATTAATGTATAATTCATTTGAAATACTGAAAACATTGGATTGTCTTAACACTTATCAACTAAAAGACAATGTAACCAACTTCACTAAGTTACTAAGTAATTCTATATTTGCATATTATGCCTATTACACACTTGAATGTAAAAAAATGCACTGTGAAACTTCAGAGAACATGTAACTTCAATGCTTGGATGTTTGAACTCAAAGTTTTATTGTGAGTATCTTGTAACCCACTTCTTGCCATCCATTATTTATAAGGATTACTGGACTAAATATTCACCATACCTTCTGGTTGTGACACTATCAACTTACCTCGCTGGTGTGTCAGAATTTCTTGGTCCTCTATTTGCTCCATGCCAATCTTGGAAAATAAACGCAAAAACTGTTCCTTGGTAAAATAAAGGAAATATTAGTCTTCACAATCTACCCATTTTATGGGTATGTTTTGCTTTTTACCTAATGCTCATTAAGACCATAATTTATGAAGAAACAAAATGCATTCTGCATGCCCTAGCCTTCACTTAAAAACTTTTTCTTTGTGTTAAAGATAACATTTTTTCTTTAAAAACATCCTATATTAAAGGCTTAAAATATAAAGAGCTCCCTAAATGTTAAAAAGAAGCCAAATTAAAAATAAAAAGCTATCCTAGTCCAAAGCAAACTTAAAGGTCATGTTTATTAAACGAATCCAGATGATTTTGGTAGATAATGATACAATGAATTAAAGCTGTATTGTAAACGGCCACGGGGTGTCGCTGTAAGGCCGGAGAAGCTCACAAAACGCTTTCCTTTTCAAAACGAGTGACGGGTCTACAGAGAATTATGTAAAGTGTATTCATAATGATACATGTAGTTTATGTTTACAGCGTTTGAGCTGATTTTATATTGAGTCAGTGTGACATTTACAAGGAGAGTAAGCAATAGCCTATATGAAATAAATAGTGTGTTACGTGGTGAAAAGTTGCTCTAACATTAAACGAGGAAACAAAATATGAATTTAGGAGATAACGTGTTTTTGATTTGAGGTTTTATAATAAATTAGACTAAATGCAAACATGCAATTGTATGGTGCACACGGGCCTGTTGCAAGTTTGCATAAAGCTAATGCATTTTAATCCTAGCTCAGACAAATTGCACCAAGACAAGTGTAGAACTTAAAAAAGCAACAGAATTAATCTATATCTTAAATATTATTATGAATTTTATTCTATTTTCGTAACCTGCCATGGCTATTTACGTCCATGTTGAGTCGCAGGCTGAGTTTTCTTCATAACTTTCAGCATTAGGCCTCGACGTAAAGTAAGCCACACGGTTTAAAATGAGTTCAAGGCAATATGTTTAATATTAAGGCTATAGCTACTAGCCTAGCTTCTATTTTACAATCAGTACAACATAGCCTAGTTTTCATAGGCTTTCTGACTTTACATAAAATGTGTCGTTCAAAGTGTTGGACAAAGAATACAGTTTCTGCACGCAACATTGTGTCAAATGTTAGCTACTTTTAAAAATTAAATAAATAGCCTAGCTTAGCCATTTTCCTGTTAAATTACCCAATATCACAAAGAAGGCGTAATGTTGAGTAATAACTTAATACTGCGCTTATGGCTTCTTAAAGTATAGTAGCCTAAAGTTATATTAAAATCATTAAAAACATTTATTTACCTCACACATTTGAATTACTCACCAGGAAAAAAAAGTGTAGCCTATTTTTTGCCTATACACTGTAGCCTCCACGACGCGGGGAAGTAATTTTATAGAGTCTCCTAACTCATTAGACGTAATTACGACCTGAAAAACACTGTATTTGTTTACAATGGCGGCAATATAATCTAAAAAACCGTGATTAGGCCTAAACCAGTAAGCCGAGAAGTGAATTTTAACAGTTAATGAGTGCAAATAAACCCATAAAAAAAAAGTTTATCAAATGGTAGTTTTGTATTACGTGACAGTGTAAGCATAAACCCTGACCTCCACAGTTTATAGGGAGGAAACCCCGTAGAGACACGTAACGTCTCAAAACGTCCTCGCGCTGCTGCTGCTCCACTTTTTCTATAAAGTCTGGCTTTATAAACTTGCCACAATAGTTTACGTAGGCCTGACGTAACCTCAAACTAGACTAAATAAGCCAGTTTGGTTACGTACAGTTAAAATGAATGGTCGTAAGGAGTATAAAACACACAAATAAACTCGTTGAATGACCGTGAACATGAACAAAATTGTACTTTCTTCCTTGTCAAAAAGCATTTAAACTATCCTTCCGCTACAAATGACCAGACAATAACAAGCCCGTAGGACAAGCTAGTTTTTTCTTTTAAAAATGGCCCCCAGCTTTATTTACGTATTTATTATTTATATTATTATAGTAATAATTATACTAATGATAATAATTTAAAATATCCCCATCTCCTTAATCAACTTTTAGTTTTATTTATTGTGTACTAAATAAAAAATAAACAAAACAACAAACGTCCATTATTATACTAATAAATATAATCTTGTGAATAATAATAATAATAATAATAATAATAATAATAATAATAATAATAATAATAATAATAATGCATTTGGCCAGTAATCCAAAACGCTAAAAAATGTTTTAATAATTCAGTACTTTTTATGTTCCCAATCCACGTGTAATGAAGTGAACCAAGATGAACAGAATATTCCATACAACAATTAGAGTATGCATAAGCCCTGAGCAGTGTGGGGGCAATCCTACTATACTTACTGTAAAATAAGAGCCGTAACAGTGATCAGCACGCAGCAGCCACATGCAGACACTGGGATCTTCCCTGAGCTTCACTCCCTCTCTCTTTTTTTTCCTCTCTCTGTCTTTCTTTGCGCAGCACACATAAATCCATGCGGACGTGGAAAAAGGAAGGCTCCCCGCGGAGAGGAGCTCAGAAATAATCCATATTCATGCGCTCGACACGTGGAGTAAATACAGTATGAGGACAGGAGGGGAGACGTATGCGTAAAGTTGCTTGACGCACAGGTAGAATTACACAGGAAATGCACGTAAAGCCTAAATAAGCCTAAATTCACATTGTTACAAGGAAGTCTGGATATTACATGTTTTTATTTTTTGTATAATTATGCATGTTACTGACAAGATTAACTGATAAGACATAAAAAAGTAAGGACATATGCATTTTACGCATGAAAACATTTTACGCACGAAACCATTTTGCTTAAGCGGATGTGTAAAGCAAACCTACGTGATTAGAGGTCATTCTAATAGATTTCCAGTTTTAACTTCAGTTCTGACAGTGAGTGATTGATGAGCTAGCATAGCATGTGCTAAGTTCAAAGGCTAAATTGGCGTGTCTTCTAAAAAACAGGGTCAGGAGTAAGTGAAATATCCGCTAAAACCAATACAGCAGCCGAAGTGCAAGTGCTCCAAGGCCTGAACGCAGCACTAAACAGGCCTAGCGTGCGCCTCGCTGTGCACGCACACTCATGCTGCTGCCAACACGGTTTTGAGGAGCCATGAAAAAGGCAAAGCTGTTGGAGAATAGGCGGATCAAAACCCATTATAAGATTTGAAACTCTTTTTGTGTCGCTAAAATCTCTTTCTAGATTGGGATATTTCTGCACATGGGCTGCTGGCACACTGAGGGATGTTTTTTTTTTTTTTTTTTTTTTTTTTTTTTTTTTTTTTTTTTTTTTGGAGATGGATATGTGCAGGCACGGTGTAAAACGCGCAGGTCTTTGCCGCTGCTGGATGGGATTTGTTCGAGTTAACTTGGTAGCAGCGAGGGGAAAGCTGGAGTGCGCGCTGATGGAAGGTCTTGTGCGTTGAGAAGCGTATAGCAGGCTTATCTGAGCGCGTCATGTGACTGCTATGGAGAGGAGCACAGGAGCTGCATGCATAATGAGCAAGTGTCAAGGTAGGAAAGGTAGACTGTACCACAACAGCAGGCATGTTCTCCCTTCTGCTATTTTTACCCCGAGTGAAATTAAACCCACAGTCTCTGTATATATTCTGACATGTGCGTGCGATTATTGGAAACATTTACGAGTATAAACTGGTATCGATATGCGTAAATGCGAAAGAGACATGACCTTCTTCCCCAAACGGCCCCTCTAATTAACCAAATTCTATAATCTATGATGTGACCTGATACTAATAGCTAAGATAATACACAATAAAAGCGTATTAATTTTGTTTAACAGAATTAGGCCCAATTTTGGTCTGACATCTTTATGCGTAATAGAAATATTTATATTTCTTATTATTATTACTAACAGCTACAGTGTTCACCTCTCTTGCATGGTTTATTGACATAAAGTTTATATATATATATATTTAGGTTTCTCTCCTGTACACAACTTGTATCAAAGACAATACATATAAACTCTTGATGCCAAAATAATGTTTTGCCACACTCTAAAATGTGTCGCCGCATTAAATATCAGACTTACTGATCCTGATCACAGTTACACAAACACAAATGTAACTCTCCTGTAAGTGGATCAGGACAATGTTAAATGTAAAAATATTTTTAATATAAAATAATTTAAAGTTAGGGTCAAGGACTGCACGCCTATTTTCGCTGTTGACATGACTCATGGCCTCTCACCAACGTGAACAATCTGTTGTTTTTACACTACCGTACAGTACAAATTAACTAATATACTGTAAAATGTTTATACTTTAACTATACGTTTTACAGTTAAATTTTGGCAACCACAGCTGCCATTTTCGACTGTAAATTGTACAGGTTTTTCATTACAGTGTATTTTTGGATTGTCCTTATGCGTAAAGAGCTTATTTTGGCTGGTTAGCTCATTGACATACACAGATTATTACTAGTACTACAAGATTTACTCTTACATATCACTATTATAATGCACACATGTTATGGTAATAAGGCATTTGAACACTAATAAAAAATACGGCCTTGTACTGCGTTTTTTGTTCGTATTTAGTCCAAAAGAAGAAATCCAAGCTCGCTGTTATCCTATAGTTTTGTTTGGAGCCAACAGAACCCCACTCTGAACATCTGACACTACACCAGAGTGTGTGGCTGCCACTTTCACTAATGGAGACAAAGAAAAATGATGCCTACTTCTCTATAACATTGAAATCGTTGCTAAGCAACTAGTATGGGAAATCATCCGCGAAATTCAAATCCTGCAGCGAGGAGACACGTTTTGTGAGTTCTGCTGAATAGGCGAGTAAGACAACTAAGAGAGAGAAAAAAAAAGTTTGAAACGCAGCCGTGAAGATTTCATGGCTTCAACGTGAAGAGAACAAGCCTGCTGTAATGCCCATGAAAACACTGCATACAAAAACATCTGCATTCAGGAGAGAGGAAAAAGCGCAAAAATAACGCTGTTAGAGGCTGAGTTTTGGTTCGAGTTCAGCCCCGGGTTTAGAGCAGCTTTAAAAGAGCTCTCCTGATATGAATCATGTCAACAGCGCCTCTCCGTTCATCTCCAGCAAAGTGCACAGGAGACACAATCAATAAAAGCGAGTGGCCTACTGCCCCGGATCCTCCTGCAGCATGTCAGCTCACTAAACCTGCCACACACACCTGGGAGACGCACCTTACACCACCACCACCACCGCGGTCAGACCAGTCCTGCCTCTGACCTCAGCTTAGGCCTGTGGGCTCCGATTACGAGCAGCGGCCATTTTAACACCCACATTATAACTTTAATGTAATTACTCTGTGTTTAGATTAGTGACACTTGCTCAGAATGCGTTTTAGACATTTTTCTTTTCACAAAACCTCAAACTCAAGCTGCATATTCCTTGTTTCTATTTTGAACCTAAGGCCCCCTGAACAAGCGCCAGATGTAAACAAACAGCGAAGCATTAATTTAAGGCCTGACCATCGCACTTTTAGCCAGTTTTTGGTACTTGTACATAAAAATACGCTGCTTATAACAGTTTAGTGTGTTTATTTACGCTTTAAGGCACACGATAAGGCTAAAATACTCCACAATTAACGAGTTTTATAAGCAAATAAATAAATAAACACAAACGTTATTGTTTTTTTACAGCAGTTTGAGCTTGAGCGCACGGGGCATTTTAAGGGCGCGCGTCTGGGACACAAAATAGTCCTCCATTTTCTTCTTCTACGGCTTACACAGCAGCTGCAGCACACACAAATCCACCTCCAACAACGACAGGCAAAAGGGGGTATAAAGGGGGGGACAACAATAGTATCACCACGTCAAAAGACAGAGGATGCTGTGCGTTTCGTTCTAACAAATTTATTGTCTCAATCAGCTCGTACGGAACCACTACTGAAAAAATTAAGTTACAATCAAATGATCACATCAAAATATAGCCTTATTACCTATAGAACAACGGTCAGCTCACGATGAATTGTGCTCCTTTAGGAAAACAAAATGAAAGGCGACAACAGAAAATAGAAGAGAAAAAAATAAAATAAAATAAAATAAAAAGAAAAAAAAGGAAGAAATTAATGAAGGGAAAATCGTACACAAGTTCCAGGGAGGAGAAAAATAAATTATCATTTGGAATAATTCATATGTATTCCGAATAAAATATTAAAACAAGTCATTCTGATGAAAAATATAACGTAAATAAGTCAGACCAGTATCTGATCTGATCTGGTGTTCTCTATTGCCGGCTTTTACAGAGCTTCGTTTATTAAAACCTACCAAAGAATACTGCTTAGAAAGGGCAGCATTAGAGTGTATCCACAGCACCCACCCAGTCACACTTGGCAACACATTTTCAGAAATAAGTGCAGCTAAGTCTTTTTTCAAATGTCTTATGCTCTATTTGTTGAGAAAAAAGGCAGGAAAATTCCACTCACGGTGTCAGAGTCTTTTAAATAATAATATTTAAAAAAAAAAAGAAAGAAAGAAAACAGGGTGATCTTTGAGATCAGGCGGGACAGTCCTGGATGGTCCTGGATTTCTTTTCTCTCTGTGGGTGAAGAAAAAAATCCTAATCCTCGTTTTGCGTGAGCGAGTGTAAATGAAAAAAGCGTGCAGTCCACCTCAGAGAAAAATCAAAGAGCTGAGAAAGATGGAAGCTTCAGGATGTCTTCTTCACATGGGTGCACTGTCCCCCTTATACTGTGGCCAGGGGTGCACAGTCCAGTCCCCCTTTTTCTACAAATACAAAAAGCCTGCTCCTTTGTTTAAACAGCACATACATGAGGAGGGGAGTCATTGGAACAGGGAGAAAAGAGAATCAAACAACACTGGGTTTTCCTTAATGCGCCAAAATTACCTGGTGGAATGAACTTGTGGTAGTCACCCTCTGGTCGCTCGCCTCACTTGCATCTTTTAAGTAATCTACTAAAAAATGCCCCTGAAAGAAAAAAGCAGAAGGAACCTTTTAGGTTAAGACATTTTAGGGCCTGAAGAAGGTGCGTGTTTGGGGTGTTGGGAGGAAAAAGGGGAAAGGTAGTTTTTTTTTCTCTTTGAGATTTTTCTGGTGAAAAATATAAGACATTTGCAGTCTCATTATAATCCCTCACAATCACAGTATCAAAAGATTTGGCTATCAGGCCGATAGTCTGTAAGCATTTCACTGGATATAAAATACTCTGTGCTGTTCTATGTCTCACTGAACATTCTTTTGCAGTCCATGGAGGGGGGCGGTGTTTCTGCACTCACATTGCCGACCTGAGAGTACACATCCTCCGGTGTCTGCGCCACTCCCGGGGGCGTCATCCGCTTTTCCTTCTGTCTCCTATTGCAAAACCACACTCTGACCACCTCCTTCTCCAGCTGCAGGTTGTCCGCCAGCGAGCTGATCTCCTGCGCCGACGGCTTGGGACACTTGAGGAAGTGGCTCTCCAGAGCCCCTTTGACGCTCACCTCGATGGAGGTGCGCTTCTTTCTCTTTCGGCCCTGCGCAGCGATCTTGTCGATGCTGGTGGGGCTGCCGGTGGACGAGTCCGCCTCCTCCAGCCACTTGTTCAGCAGAGGCTTGAGCTTACACATGTTCTTGAAGCTGAGCTGCAGCGCCTCGAACCTGCAGATGGTGGTCTGGGAGAAGACGTTACCGTAGAGCGTGCCCAGCGCCAGGCCCACGTCCGCCTGCGTGAAGCCCAGCTTGATCCGCCGCTGCTTGAACTGCTTGGCGAACTGCTCCAGGTCGTCCGACGTCGGCGTGTCGTCGTCCGAGTGCGGGTCGTGGGTGTTGTGGCCGTGGTGCTGGTGGTGCGCGTGCTGGTGGTGGTGGTGATGGTGGTGGCTGGCGTGGTCCAAGTCCGGGGTGTCCCCCCGCACTAAGCCTGGGTGCACGAGGCTCTGGCTGCCCGGGCTCAGCATGCCGTTCACAGTGAAGCCCCCCGGCTGCGAGTAAATGAGCGACTGCTGCTGCTGCTGGCCGCCCGAGATGGAGTTGATGTGCGCCGCGGTGGTGCTGCCCCACGCCCCGGCGTGCGTCTGGTGAGGGGCGAGGTGCGGCGGCCTGTGGTGCAGCGCGGTGCCCGTGTGCAGGTCGTCTCTGGCGGAGCCCTTGACGTCCTGCTGCTGTGGGCTGCCCGTCATCCCCACGGGACTGGACGACCAGGGAGAGCCCGCCTCGGCTGCGGCCACAGCGGCAGCCGCTGCCGCCGCGGCAGCGTGCGGCAGAGAAGTCACCCACTGATGGGCATGGCTCAGCATGTGTCCCCCGTTACTCGCTGCCATAGCGCCCTGCATAAAGTCACTCTGCACCATCTTGACTGAAGGGTCCCCCCTGTAGCCCCCAGAGCCCGACGTAACCGCAGCGCTGCCCGGCTGCATGCCCCCTCCCGAGTCAGAGTGCACGATGGATCCGGATGATAAGATGCTATTGCTGGGCAGATAAGGATTGGAAGCCGCGGTGGCCATTCCGTCAACCCTTATGAATATGTTTGTGAATAACCCCCCTCCCTTTTACAGTCACTTGTTTGGAGCAGGCGAATTGTATCTCATGAATTATTCAACTTTAAAAGTGAGGGGAGCTTTTGGCGAGTCGCATGGACGCGCGTAAAAACGCAGAAACTTCAAATGGTGTGAGGCAGCAGCTGGGTAAGATCCGCGTGGATTTACAACATGGTACACTTGTGTGAGCGAGAGCCCGTTTAATTCCACCTTCCTCTGAAGCCCTTTGAAACAATGTGCAGTCCAGGCAGAAAGTTTGCAGATGGTCAACATGAAAATTCAAAATGAACGGAAAAATAAAGGTGTCCCAAACAAACTTTTGGTGATAAGAAAAAAGGGAAATCTCCGTGAACTGTCCTTAGTCCAGAGTCTCGGGAGGACGAGGAGCGGACTGTCCGTGCTCTTGTGTAATTGAGTCGCTCAGATGAGTCTTTCTTCTCGCTCTTCTTTGAGCCGTGGAGCTCTTTGTTCTGTTTTGATGTGTATAAACCTGCCAAACCACAAACTCCCGCTCAAGTAGCAGCCCGTCTAACGGCGCGCGGCGCTGCCCGCGAGCCTCAAATCTCATTCGCTTGTTCTCTCTCGCGCTCTCTCTCTCTCTCCCGTGCTCTCTCTCGCTCGCGGCGCGCTGGCCCCGCCCACCGCGCGACGCGACAGACGCGCCCGTGTTCACCGCGTGCGTGCGCGCTCATTGGCTGTCGCCGCCGTGAGTGGCAGCTTTGGCTCGGGGCAGCGCGAGCCCTCCTTCGGCTGTTCCGATTGGCTGCTTTTTAATTGCAGCCCAAACAAAACGGGCTCGTAGTAAATATAGAGAGATACACGGAGGGGAGAGGCTGGAGCTGTGACCCGGGAGTCCAGTGCGCAGTCCGCTGCAACACACCACTGAATCTACTCTCTCTGGAGAAATACACACACGAGGGGTTTTATTTTTTCATTTTATTTGACATGGAAGTGACAGTTAGACAAAACAGAAGCATAATTTAGCGTAAAAGTCTATCCACAGCAAGTGTTACTGGAAAACATATTTTAATTCCCAAAGAAACAATAAAGAGAGAGAGAGAGAGAGAGAGAGAGAGAAATGATACAAGAGATCTTTATTTCATCTTAGTCTATGGTAAGTGTTGAAACTGTCATGTAAACACAGTGGTTTCATCCTGAGCCATTCTCAGTCTTGTGTTAAGGTTGTGCGTAATCCACTGAGTTCCACCGTGTCTCCGCTCCTCCACAGCTCCAGCTCCCAGAGAAGAGTGTGTGTATATAAAATGACATAATAAGAATATGGCCAACAATTATCTGCACGGGCCTGACCTGATTGTGTAACAGAATAAGGCATTAATACAGCCCCGCGCTCCCTCAGGGCTGCCAGGGAGAAGAAAACACAATGAGCAGGACTAAATGGAAGGCGCTTTATCTGCCTTTGGTAACCCACATGCGCATGATGGGGACAATTAGGAGCAGTTTTGGGCCTGCGTGGTTCTGGGACTGGGCTGACAGGTGGACTGAGGGGGAAAAAAGAAAAACAGGACCAAAAACAAGGCCAGACTAAAGCGGTCCTGAGGGGGCTGTGAGCTGGAGACGGGAGAGGAGGACTATATGGGCTTAGAACTGTCCCACAAGATGAGAGTAAAAAGAAAGAAGAAAAAAGAGGAAGGGGTGAATGGGGGGCTTTGTTGTCATGGTGGGGGACCCCTCGAGTGTATGGACGCACCCATGGGTGATAACAGGGTCCCAGGGGAAAACGGGTTTTGATAGATGCCGATCAGATTCATTATTATTCTGTTGATACATGTAGGCCTATTTTAAATAATGTTACGGGTATGAATGGGTGCATACCTATGTTCCCCAGTATCTATATGTTCAGTATCTATGTTCCCCACTACCTATGTTCCCTAGTATCTATATGTTCAGTATCTATGTTCCCCACTACCTATGTTCCCTAGTATCTATATGTCCAGTATCTATGTTCCCCACTACCTATGTTCCCTAGTATCTATATGTTCAGTATCTATGTTCTCCAGTATCTATATGTTCAGTATATATGTTCCCATATATGTTCCCCAGTACCTATGTTCCCCAGTATCTATATGTTCAGTATCTATGTTCCATAGTACCTATGTTTCCCAGTATTTATATGTTCAGTATCTATATTCCCTAGTACCCATGTTCCCCACTACCTATATTCCCCAGTATCTATACATTGGGTACCTATGTTCCCCAGTATCTATGTTTCCCAGTACCTATGTTCCCCATTATCTATGATCACTAATTCCTCTGTTCCCCAGTACCTATCTTCCCCAGTATCTATGGTCTCTAATACCTATGTTCCCTAGTACCTACATTCCCCAGTAACCATGTTCCCAGAAGAACATAGGGCTAGTGTTAGGGAACTTCAGTACTTACCAAAATGCACAAGTATCTATGTTCTCCACTTCTCATGTTCCCTGGTGTCTGTGTTCCCCAGTCCATAAAAACTGGGGAACATAGGTTCTTGGGAACATAGATACGCACCCATGGAGGCTTCAGGAGACTTTTTTGCAGTCCTGAGTTAGTTTAACTTAGAGCCGGTGTTATTCTTGTTTTAGTACTGCTCTGTTTAAGGATTACATCTGAGACAAATGCTTAGTCCTAATTTTAGTCCTGGTTTAATCCTGGTTTAGTCCAGGTTTAGTCCTGTTTTAGTCTAGGGTCAGTCCTGGTTTAGTCGTGCTTTTGGCCTGGTTTAGACTTGATTGAGACCTGGTTTATTATTGTTTTAGTCTTGCTTATGTCATTGTTTAGACCTGGTTTAGCCCTGGTTTAGTCCTGCATTTGGCCTGATTTTGACTTGACTGAGCCCTTACTATTTTAGTCTCACTCATGTTGTGGTTTAGACCTGTTTTTGTCCCTATACAGTCATAATCCTTATTTTAACCACCTAAAGTTTGAGAATCACCAGCCTAAGTCACTTTTATGACTATTTGAAGATGATTATAAACTTTAAACTTAATTTTAAGAGCCAAAAGTTCATATTTGGAGATAAATAATGGATATCTGGTTTATATTACTTACACTGATAACAAATTATTTGACAATAAACCACTTTAGTAACAAAATTGTTCTCAAAATAATTCTGTTAGAGACAAAAAACACTCTTTGTCATGGTTTCCAACTCTTAAATAGTCTGATTGTATCGACATATCCCACAAAACCTCTTTTAAAATACGCATATGTCCAATTGTGATCAATACAAATCCTTACAGCTCCCCTTCACGTCTCTGTAGATTTAATTTGGCCCGCCTCCTATTCCCGTTTACACTGAACAGTCCCAAGCTAGGGGCCAGAGCCGTGCATGTGGGGCCCCTCTGTCCATTACAGTAAGGATTTCTGTTTTGAAAAAGTCTTAAAAAGTGACTCCACTAGGGCCACCGTAGACAGCCCAAGCCGCAAAGATTCACACACTTGGAATGCAGTGCTGCGTAAAAGTAAAAAAAAAAAGAAAAAAAAAAAAAAAAAGAGAAAAATCCATCCCCTGATATATGTTTATTATTTATTTGCTTATTATAAAAAGGTCCCCAAGTTCCCTGCTGTGGGGGAGTTCATTTATTTTGAAAGAAGAAGAAAAAAAAGAGAGAAGTGAGGGGAGAAAGGAGGAGGGAGAAAAAAAATCATCCCCAAGTATAACAAGAGACGAACAGTTAGTGCTGATTTTCATTTGCATAAATTTTCATATATTTTAGTGAAAATAATAGCGGGAGCTGAGGAGTGCTCCTGCTCAGTTGAGGCAGAGGAAAGGAAAATCTTAGGGCGCAGCGGATCGTATAGGAGAAAAAGGGGGACGCTGGGACTGGAGCGTTTGTTAAAAAGCCGGACCATGTGAAGCTATTTCGCACCGTTTGGACACAAGGTAAGGTCTGTTCCAACGTGGGATTTCTCGCTGGGTTTTTACGCACGACTGTCACTGCTATTTATCGCCGATCTTCGCTCCTTTACACAACGCTACTGCCTTTAACTCCAATCTATTTGCAACTAGAATCGACCCGATGTGCTACGTGGCTTTTTCTGTGCTTTTATTTATTTATTTTTCCTGAGGAATTAGCGCACAGATGCCGGGGATAAAGCCGCGGCCGTTTTTGTAAGCGAGCGTCCACCGGAGAAAAGTGCAATCAATCACGTTTTTTAAAGCGGTGGAGAAGAGGAGAGCGCGGAGGAAGAGGAGGCGGTGTAGGGGGGGCGATAGGCATAGCAGAGACCCCCACTCGCTTTAAATCCTCCAGAGAGACCCGCTAGATATGAAATCCTTTAATACAAATCGATTAAGGAAGTTTGTTCAAAGTTTTACGCAAAAGACGACACGACAGGTTTTACGCACGCACTAAAGGTTTGCTTTTGGATTAGGAAAACGCGATTTTGTGATAAATGGCGAAGTAAAAAAGCAGTTTTTAAAGTACAGAGAAAGATTTGGAGGTCGTTTGGAACCGACTTCTCCACAGCCCTCGTCCTGTTTTTCTCACGCGGTGGTTTCATTGAAGGGGAGTGCATTGCTGAGCCGCGCGATCGGTCGCTATGGTGAGCCCCATAAAAAGAGGGGGAACACTAGGCGCATTAAGCTGTATGTTTGTGCAGTGGAGGAGAGATAAAAAGCGGCAGCAGCAGCAGCAGCAGCAGCAGTAGAGGTGGTGGTGGTGGCAGGAGCTGCAGCGGTGTGGGGGGGGGGGGGGCGCGGAGCACGAAGAAAATACACAGACAGATGTCGTTTTGCGTTGTGCGTAAAATGAATGTGACGCGTAAAGTTGTTTTTTTTTTTATCCGATTTATTTGCAGAAGTCTCAGGGATTTGATGGTGTCGTGAGCCGCCAGGTGTCGCGCTGCCTCGTCACGCACGCAGAGGTTACAACCTTCTCTCTATCCCCCGTGTACAGTCACACATTTTTCAATTCACACACACGGTAGCTCTGTTGGCCTTTTAATAAACCTGCTGTGCGTAAAAGCTTATGTAATTCCATTTGACGACATTATAGCTGGAATATATTTCTTTATTTCCCATTAAGGGACTTTTTCTCATAAAAGACACAGAGATACTCCAGTTTAAACACTACTTTTATGTACTTCTGATGCGTGTGAGGGCGTATAGTGTGTTTCATGAAGCGTAACGTCAACTTTTTAACAATTTTCTAGGTTGCTTCTATTAATTCCCTTGGCAGTGACAGTGCTTATGCAAATGAGTCCAGCAGCTTGGCGTGTACCAGAGGTGTAGATATGTATGCACAGGCTGTAGGGACATTAATCTTCAGTAAATTATCCATACTAATATGTGAATGTCGTTTAAAAGCTTTTATAGATGTACGAATTTGAAACAAGTATCACATGTAGCTGTGTTTTGACAAGTGTAGCTATATTTTAAACAGACTTTTTGTCATTAACTTACATTGCAAATTCTGTAAATGCTTATTATGGGTTGATGTTTGGCATATGTTACTTTTTTAATAATGTGTACATATACCTTTAAAAAGAGCTATATTTTAGAATTAGAAAAAAATCTGTAAAATGTATGATAAAATATTGGCTGCTGTGGTAGAGAATTTTACTGTGAAAAAAAAAAACAATATAAAAATATTAAAATGGTGACAATATAAAACTTTACAGTACTTTACCTTCATTTTTCCATTTTTTCAGTAGGATACAACAGTACTTTTTATGCAGATCAGAGACAATAAGTCATACAGACCAAGCAGAAAAAGTGTTTCATTTATTATAAAAGTTTTAAACTGTCACCAGATTTATAGTATAATTCTGACAAACACAGCTGCCATTATTTTACCGTAAAATTTTACAGATTTTTTTCCCCCTTTTTCCCAGTGTGACTTTATTGTTCTAGAGTCTAGGGTCATACATTGATTTATTGGCATCTGCTTATGACTAAACATTCACAGTTCAACTTTAACTATTTACAGAGATCTTGCCTTAAAACAGCAGCCACTTTTATCAACAACATCTGGGTCAAAATAATCTGTTTACATGTGGATTATTGCATACTTCTTTGAATAAATATGCCTACCCCAGCTTTATTTAGTGTCCTCCTTGAAGGCTGTTGTATGGTTTGTGACATGAAGGTATGTCATGAAAAACATGTATCTCTGATAAAAGTCCGTTAATACCGTGGTTCTCAAACTATGGTACAGGTGCCGCTGGGGGTACGTGGGTTTCTTCAGGTGGTACACAGGAGTCTACTGCAATTCAACATTATAAGATTAGAGCCAGTTTTATTCCTGCTTTGGTCATTGATTTTGCAGACGAGGATTAGCTGGTTTAGTACTGGTTTAGACCTTGTTTTGTTCTGGTTTAGACCCAGCTTATTCCTCACGTAGTCCTGGTTTAGTCCTGGTTTTGTTTTGGTTTAGACATGGCTTAGTCCTCATTTAGTCCTGATTTAGTGCTGGTTTAGACCCAATTTCGTCCTCGTTTTGTTTTGGTTTGGACTCAGCTTATTTCTCCTTTACTCCTGGTTTAGTCAACCTGATTTAATCCTGGTTTTGGTTTATTTTTTAGACATGGCCTATTCCTCATTTAGTCCTGGTTTAACTCTGATTTAGACCCAGCTGATTCCTCATTTAGGCCTAGTTTAGAACTGGCCCTGATTTTGTCTTGGTTTGTTTAGCCATGATTTAATCCAGTTCTAGTTTTTGATTAGTCCTGGTTTATTCCTGGTTTAGTCCAGTTTAAATCCTCTTTTATTCATGATTAAGCTCATTTTAGTCCATTAAAGATGGTAGTTGGGGAGTAACATTTCTTTCTGAGGTGATACTTGATGTAATAAGTTTGAGAATCACCACATTAACACACAGTAAAATGTTAATAGGTCTTTGTAAGAAAATAACAGTATGTAGAAAACATCTGAGAACCTTCAAGGACGTAATATCGTTGTTAGTCATGACAATTATTCATTCACAATGTTCTTTTGATTTTTTTTTTAGTATGATATTATTGCTTTGTAGCTAGCTTGTTCCATACAGTTCCAAAGACACAGAGACTAAAAGGCACTATTGGCCAAGATTAGAAGATGCCAAAGGCCGGATTTGGCCCCTGGACCTTGAGTTTGCCCTGTGCACTTTCAGTTCCCAGCTATAGTCTGATTGCAGGACCCAATTTTATCCCTAATATAGAACAGAAGTTTTATTTTTCAATTATTTTACTACCTTTATGGCACATGTATTTAAAATCAGCATCACCATTTTGTTTAATGTAAAAATATTTAGGTTTAAAATAAAAAAGGCATTAAGCTTTACCATGACCCACTTCTGTGTCCTGACCCACTTGTTGAGAATCACTTTTTCAGCCTGATTTAAATGCATAAAGTTATTTCAAAGTATGATGTGCTGTATTGTAACCCATGTTTTCTTTAGTTTTTAGAGACCGTATAGTTTCTGCGTGCGTAAAATGCGTGAACATATTCCACTGCTTTAAAATTCTTCTTCAAATTAGGAGCAGCTTGAACCATCGCGAGATTTGAACCTGCACTTCTCTGCATCCAAACATAACCCCCCCCCCCCCCCCCCCTCTATCTCTATTTATTCCCATTGAGATACACATCTATGATGCGCTTTTACGCACCAAGGCCTTTCTTCTCTCCTTTGCCATTTCGCTCCTTTCCAAAGCTCCCTCCAATTATGCTTCACAGTAACACATAACCTCTTTATTAGAATACAAAGTGGCCACAAATCACACCCCGAGAAGCAACGCGCACGTCTCCATAAAAGCTCATATCCTCGTCCGCCCTGCATCCACTTAGCGCGTAAATTTACGACCCAGAGCTGGCGGAGAGCGAAGGGACGGTGCGTCGAGGTGCGCGCCACCGCGACGCCGCTCACAGCCGCATTCACGCTCGTTTTAATTAGCCCCCGCTTATAAAGTCGCCTATGGGGCAGCTCCATCATTTATACCTCCTCCCCCGCCATGATGACATACGTGTAGTGCGTGAATAATAATAAAAAAAGCTCCAGAATGATAGCGTTAATTAAATGGCATTACATGGAATTGAAGCGTTAAACATGACTTCACTTCTTCAGACATGAATGAGATTTTTTTTTTATTTCCAACCAGTCATGGAGTTGTTATTAATATTCTGTTAATAAAAAGCTGAGGTTATGCGCAGCTATGCTCTCGTAATTGGTGAACGTTACGCATGGAGACAGATGCTGGTGGGTGGATTTGTGTTGTCACGTGGTAGGAGTCATATTATATTGATATATTGATTTAAAGGAGATCAATAGGGATCCAAAATACTTATTTTTTCACTTGACAACTCTGTGATTTCTGATCTAGTTTGTATACAGTACTTTATAGATAAAATGGACATTTAGATGACTACTTAAAAGCCCCCCTTGATGAGCTTTTACTCATGTTATAATGTTGGTTGCACCTCAAAAACAAACCTGGAGTAGTATTTGCATTCACACATTTGCGTAATCCTGAATGCTGAGGCCATCCCCTTTTCAAGAGCTGGAAACGCGTGGTCTCACAGCTCTACGTAGACATGTGAAACCAGAAGTGCGCCTGTGTGCTTCTAAAGCCCATACACCATCACCAGACTCATTCTGACATTTTCAGACCTTAAATTGCCATCACTATGAAGCAGTCAGCTCATTTGTTTACACCATGTTGCTAATGGCCACTAATGGCTGTTGCTAAAACCTGAAATTCTAATGCAAAGATGTCAAAAACTATCTCTATAAAGCCTGAAAAAGAAGCATAATATGGCCCCTTTCACTTTTTTCTTTCAAAAAATCATAATATGTGATCTATTAAAATTTGTGCTCTTCCAGTGCCAATTTTTAGTAAAAGACAGGGGCATAGCAAAAGGGTGCACAAAAGTGGGCAATTGTGAAGAGTCCCCAACAGAAGGGGGCCCCCAAGTTTTACTTTTTCAACTACTCCTACTATAACTACTACTCCAAGCGTACAATTACTGCTACTGCTACTTACAGCGCAACAGCTAGGGGACTCCTAATCCACTGCGCCACTGTTACCCCAATCCCATAGTACCTGATAATTTAGTGAAATTATAATGTGTCTTAGGAAAAAAATAAAGCAAAAGGCTGAGGTGTCACAACAAGGTGGGCATACTGGACCCACCAAAACGGGGCCCCAAAGGTATTTAATTCAATGAGATAAATTGATGTTTGTTGCATATTCCACTGCATATAGCTGCATTCAGCACCTGGAAGTGGTTGTCTTTAGCAGGTTGTGTCAGGTTGTGTGGGTTTATAATTATGTAAGAGACCTAAAATGGCATATATAGAGCACTATGCCATACAAAAAAACACACACTATAATTTCATATTAGAAGCAGTAAAACGGCATCCAGGGGGTAGCATCTCGTCTCTGTTTGCCATAAATTCACAAAAAGGAACCAAAGTGCTCAGTGGAGTGTAGTGCTACTGAATTATTTATAATCAGCCATTACATAAAGACTGGCAAGATGCTGGGAAAGCCTACTGTATGTACTGTTACTGTTCCTATGTCTACCAGAACTGCCTACCCTGGCTTTAATAGAAGGGCAAATGGTACAATGACGTAATGGAAGCAGTGATTTATGCAGGTCCAGTGAATGCATGAGCCACACAAAGAAGTAGTGCCCTCTACACTGACTTCCAACAATGTAATGCAGTGTTAAACAAAAAAATATTAATTATGCTTAAGATAAGTTTAAGTGGCTGTAGACCAGGGGTTTCCAACCAGTAGCTCTCAACCACTTTCCAAGTAGCTCCTCAAAGGCTCCATAAGCTTTAATCAAATTTGATTTGTCACTTGGCAAAGCAGCTTGTGTATGTATCCAATCAAATTTGTAGTTTCCAACCTCCTTTGTGCAAAAAATGAATATTACAAGATGTATGTCTGATCTGAGGTGCAAGCATGTCAGTTGCCTGCATACAGACATACAAAACGCACATACAAGGAAACTAAATCTTTTTGTTGTTTCTTTGGGTTGAAAGTGTCAGCCCTACAACTACCTGGCCACTGTGCAGGGTTTACCGTACCCCACCTAAGGCCCATAGTTACTGGGATAGGCTCCAGTACACGTGACCATTAAAGGGAATAAGGAAAAGATGACTGATTAAATGTTACACGAGTAGCTCTCTGCCGTTTTCATTTTATAATATATAGAATATATTATACTATACTATATTATATATTATACGTAGCTCTCCAGAGAAAAAAGTTGGAGACCCCTGGTGGTCATTCTGGTCTCTTAAACTAGAAAACACATTGAAAAGACTTGGAATGCAAAACAAACAAACAAACAAAAAACAAAAACAAACAAAAACAACAACTTTTTTTTGGCAACCTTGTGTGGAACTTTTAGCATGTAGCATTTAGCTTATGCAGTGCTATAGGTTCCATTGAAGGTCCCATGTTATGATTTTTTCAAGCTTTTTGAAATAATTATGCATTAATATTTCATGTTTTCAACTTAAAATAATGTATATGTGGAAAACCTCTTCTTTTTGGGAGCTGTTAATTTGGCTTTGCAGAGAATGCTTGGATTAGGTGTCTGTCGCCCCCTGCTGGCAAGGACAGACAGGACAGAGCATTAAATGGCTGTTTCGCACGGCTATTAGCAACATGAGCTGACTGCTTTGTAATGACAAACTTAAGCTCTGAAATGATCAGAATGAGTCCTGTGACAGTGTGTGGGTTTTATAAATGCGCAGGAGCACTTCCAGGTTTCACGTGTCTATGTTGAGATATGAGACCGAGCGATTTCAGCTCTTGAGAAGGGCAGCGCCTCAGCATACAGGATTACTCAAACGTGTGAATGAAACAAAATACTAATCCAAATCTGTTTTTGAGGAGGCAACAGCATTGTAATATAATGCTCAAAGAAGTTGATTTAGCAGAATAGGTGACCTTTAAGTACTTTTTCCACCTTTAAACTTGATACAAATGGATTCGCCAAAACATATATCTTTGGCCAAAAACACTATTTAAATTTTCACTGTGTATGCAAATAAGCTGTGTGCATATTATTCTATTAGGCTGTATTAAACCTGCTAATTATGAAAGATATGATGATATTAAGCAGCTAAATCCACTAATGTATAGAGACGTCTATGTACTGTAGCAACTGTAGCTGTTTGTTTTTGTTTGCCGTTCCCTAAGGATTGTGGGTAGTGGGGGCTCTGGGGCACCTCCCTGTCCTAGGATTACATTAATCAAAGTATTTATTTCCCTCGGGGGGCTGGCCACAGCTCACTCCAAATCCCAGTAAAATTGGATAAAAGTAAAAAAAAAAATAAAAAAAAAATGTTCATGCCATAACCTGCTTTGGAGAAGTTTAACAGATCTGCGAGAAGAAAAGCGGCGGTTTTCAAGGCCTTAGAGAAGACAAAAGATTGGACAAAATCTGGAATAAGCTGAACAAATAAGAATCCAGTGTCCCTGAAGTCCCGTAAGTCCAGGTCGATCCGTTGCCAAAGCCGGCCCTGATGCGTCTGTTTGTGAAGTAATTACGTGTGGTGTTTGGGTAAAGCCCGGCGGATCATAAATCAGTAAATGTTTACAGGCAGGCCGCGCCAATATGGTAATAAAAATATGAAGGGTGTTAAAGGTGATGCAAATAAAATAATGGGGAGTCATTTTGTGATATTGTAGCAGAAGGTTATTAATAATCATATGTGGAAAAAAGGGCAATTTAATCAATAAGACTAGGTTTCAGGCATAGAGGAATGATAGACTTTGCTACGCACAAACACACAAACAGATCTCACCAATGAGGTCTGGCCTGAATATTCAATGACAGTGGTTCCAAAACAATGGATAAGGCACAAGTAGGTTGACTATAGTTTTGTTGTTTAGCTTATCTAAAGCCTAAATATTATTTAAATTGTGCCATAAATTGTAATAATTTTGTAAAATAACTAAAAATAAGTGGGTCACAATAAAATGATCAGGGATAATGCAGGCTTCCAAATTTACACAGGATATTTTCTTTTTCTCATGATGGAGACTTGTCTGCTACATCTACCACTACTCCTGCTACTAGTACTACTATATATGATATTATATGTGATAAATGTGTTGCTACTACTTTCATATAGTATAGCCAAGTGAGCTCCACTGCTGCTGTTTCTCACTGGTAACCATACTCCACTCTATGCACTCATAGTTCTCAAGTCTGGCTTGGCTCATATAACAGGACGGTTACTGGAGTTGGCTGTTCTATAGTATATTGTTTTCACATTCTGGAATGTAATGATTTCCCGCTGTCAGATGGGCGGCAGGTGTCGGTTTCACTGTAGAGGTTATATGCTATTTGCTATTTTCATTAGAACAATCTAAAAATGAAATTCACAAAACTTGAACCTGATCATTTATATTAGTGACAAAGTACATGATCTTGCTATACTTATTCTAACTCACCACTATATCTGTTATACCAGGCACAACTGTAACTTTAACTAAAGTTACAGCAGATTTTACTGTCATAGCGCCACACACTGGCTGGAGGAATAAAGTACATTGTGGCTCCTACAACGTTTGAACCATGAACATTTTGGGGCAGCAGTAGCTCAGTAGGCAGAGCTGTTCACCCACTAACTGGAAGGTTGGCAGATTGATCCCCACTGCATTACTGGCTTTGTGTCCTCGTGCAAGACACTTCACTGATTTTGCCTATTTTAATGTGTTTGTGTGATTGGTGGTGGTCGTAGAGGCCGTTGGCATAGAATGGCTGCCATGTCTCCATCAGTCTGCCCCATAGCAGCTGTGGCTACAGAAGCTCATCACCATTGAGTGAGACTGAAGAGTGAATGAATAAGGGCATGTAGAGTGATTTTGAATGTCCAGAAATGCATTATTATTATAATTATTATTATTATTATTATTATTATTATTATTATTATTATTATTATTATTGTTATTATTATTATTATTATTATTATTATTTCTCAAGTTACACAATAGGGACAACTAAGAAACAATATACCTCGAAACCTAGCTGCACATATCCTACTTTTTCAGGCCTTTAAAAAGACAAAGTTAAAGAACATTTCAGAGTCATAGCGCCACATGCTGGCTGGAAGAATAAAGCATTTTTTTTTTTAGCTCCTACACTTGTGGACAACGGGAAATGATTAGTCCCACCCCAACCAATATATTTTTTTTTCTGCCACCATGTAAACAAATATTGACTGAAAAATGATGTGCTCATAATGTTGCATTATGCTAAATTTTACCAGACAAAAAGCGAATACAGATAGCAGTTATAAAATGCAACACGTGGGAAATGGCCTACAGGTCTTGGTTTGGACACCTCTGGCAAAAAAAAAAAAAAAAAAAAAAAAAAAAAGGTCAATTGCAAACGAGGAGGAGCTGATAAAGCAACATTACTACAAGCATCTAACATACTTTGTTTGACTGGAATATTTAACACCTTTTTTTCTGCGTATATTTTTGTCATATATTCAGGCTTGGGTCTGTATTGAGTATTCCTTATGATTACATGAATGAACCTATAATAATAATGAATGTTAGAATGGGCTCTGCTGTTTTCAGTGATATATACAGCCACAGACAGTGCTGTTCAGAACACTGAGTTTGTGTGGTCACGTTCTGGCCCCAGTATACTCCTGATTCATGTGGGAATTATGCAAACCGGACGCTTATGGCCCCTCTCCCCGACGAGGGACATTTGTTTGGAAATGGATCTCCATACATCTTGTACTGGAGCAGCGTCACCTGCTGAGAGTAAGTGTGTGCTAACAAACAGGAACACAGGCAAAATACAGATGATACAGAAGGGAAGCAGCACAAATCTGGCAACTTAAAAACTGAGCAGGGGTCAACACATAATGCAGTGATGCAGTGGCATAACTTGGCATTGAGGGGCCCAGGGCGGGTCTTGAGAATGGCCCTAAAGTTATGAAACATATTTAACACTTTTCTAAGGCTACTAACCCAAAAGTTGGTGGTTCAGGCCCCATCTATCTATCTATCTAGGCATGGGACCAGCACAAAGACTACACTATCACCTAACTACATTTTTGTTTTTTTACACTGGGTTTTATGGTCATGAGCAACTGAAAGTGTTTTGCCATGTAATCAGCATCACTATAATAAGCATGTAGATCCTTATGGTCTCAATCCAGCCACAGTCTATTCTTTGTGCCACTCCCAAGCCTGGATAAATGCAGAGGTATTGCCTCAGGAAGGGCATCCAACATAGAGCCTATGCTTGTACTATAAAGCTTTATCACTACATTCAGTTAGAAATCCTGTTCTACATATAAATACTGTAATTTAGTTTTAGTTTTAAATTCTAAGCACATAACCTAAACAAGGACTAACCCAGAACTATTGCGAGGGAGGCAAAGAAGGGCGATACCAGGACTAAACCAGGTCTAAAACCAGAACTCAACCAGGAAAAAAACAGAACTGAACCAAGAAAAAAACTAAACCAGAGGTAAACCAGAAATAAACCTGAACATTATCAGGAACAAACCAGGTTTAAACCAGAATTAAATTAGGTCTAAACCAAGTTTAAACCAGGTCAAACCAGGATTAAACTAAGAATAAACCAGAACTAACCAGGACTAAGCCAGGTCCAAACCAGGACTAAACCAGCACCAAAACAGATTTAAATCAGAACTAAACTAGGTATAAACAAAGTCTAAACCAGGTCAAACCAGGATTAAAGCAAGACTAAACTATAACTAAGCTGGGTCCAAACCAGGACTAAATCAGGCCACAGGAGGTACAGAAAACCAAAAAGTTTGGGAACCACTGATTAATGTACTCTTTGTCCCACTCCCAAGCCTGGATAAATGCAGAGATGCTGCCTTAGGAAGGGCGTCCAACGTAGAACCTATGCTTGTACTATAAAAAGCCTCATCCCTATATTCAGTTATAGTGTTATACATATAAATATTGCACTTTTAAAAAAATTCTAAGCTCATGTAACATAGAAGTTAAACGTGAAAACAGCAAAAACAACATATTCCCGTCTGTGCAGATCCCTCCGCTGTGGGTACAGCCAGTCCGGGCCTGCAGCAGCCTCAGACAAAAGCCGTATTGAGAGTGTTCTGAGAGTGTTTTACTGTGAGCTCAGTCCGGCCACATTACTCACTACGGCTCACATCCACCACAACAACAACTACAACAACACACTCGGCTTCCTCTGCCTTTGTTACTGCTCAACAACCACAGAATCACACTCGCACCCAGGCAGAAGAATAGAAGGGTTGTTGTTGTTCAAAGCCTGGTGCTGGTTTGTGGTTTCTAGTCAGATATAGATCTCTGTTTTGAATTTTGCTCGAAGTGTTGGTTAATGTTTTCAGAAGTGTGTATGTTGTCGCTGGAATAGGTGTATAGGTGTATTATTATGCATGGTAGCAGAGTGGTTAGTGCTCTTGCCCACCATAAGCTGGAAGGTAGTGGGTTTGATGCTCAGGCCGGTCACCTGCAGTTACTTTTTAAGGCTTTTTGAAATAGTTTTGCATTAGTATTTCATGTTTTATTACTGAAAATAATGTATATGTATGGAAAACGTCTTCTTTTGGAGAGCTGATACTTTCAATTTGCGGAGAACGCTTGGATTAGGTGTCTGTTGCCCCCTGCTGGCAATGGTGGACAGAGCATAAACAGATAAATAAGTTGACTCATTCATAGTGACACAAAGTAAGCGCTAAAATAATCAGCATGAGTCTGGTGATGGTGAATGGGCTTTAGATGGGCTGGTTTCATGTGTCCACATAGAGCTGTGAGACCAAGCGTTTTTAGCTGTTGAGAAGGGGACCGCCTCAGCATACAGGATTACTCAAACATGTGTGACTGAAACATGTTTTTAAGGTATAGCATGTACAGTATAACATTATAACACACACAGTAACAGTATAGCATGGTTAAAAAGCTCAAAAACGTCGATTTAGCAAATTAGCGATCCTTTAAATGTCCCCTAGTGGCAACCTTGTGACTAGCTGACCCTTAACCAAAGTGTACCCTGCCTCAGGCCCATGAGGCGCTTTACCACTAGATCGAAATGGGGCAGGATAGAAGAAGAATAGAATAGATAGAAGTGAATTTAATGCACTGAAAGCTGGAGCTAAACCTGAAGTAGTCTCCTGTTCACTGAAGCTAATACAGCTTTAGCTCCAGCCTCACACAGACACACACCAGCCTCGCACAGACACACACCAGCCTCACACAGACACACACCAGCCTCGCACAGACACACACCAGCCTCGCACAGACACACACCAGCCTCGCACAGACACACACCAGCCTCACACAGACACACACCAGCCTCGCACAGACACACCAGCCTCACACAGACACACACCAGCCTCACACAGACACACACCAGCCTCACACAGACACACACCAGCCTCGCACAGACACACACCAGCCTCACACAGACACACACCAGCCTCACAGACACACACCAGCCTCACACAGACACACACCATCCTCACACAGACACACACCAGCCTCGCACAGACACACACCAGCCTCACACAGACACACACCAGCCTCACACAAACACACACCAGCCTCACACAGACACACACCAGCCTCACACAGACACACACCAGCCTCACACAGACACACACCAGCCTCACACAGACACACACCATCCTCACACAGACACACACCAGCCTCACACAGACACACACCATCCTCACACAGACACACACCAGCCTCACACAGACACACACCAGCCTCACACAGACACACACCAGCCTCGCACAGACACACACCAGCCTCACACAGACACACACCAGCCTCACACAGACACACACCAGCCTCGCACAGACACACACCAGCCTCGCACAGACACACACCAGCCTCACACAGACACACAACAGCCTCGCACAGACACACACCAGCCTCACACAGACACACACCAGCCTCACACACACACACCAGCCTCACACAGACACACACCAGCCTCACAGACACACACCAGCCTCACACAGACACACACCATCCTCACACAGACACACACCAGCCTCACACAGACACACACCAGCCTCGCACAGACACACATCAGCCTCACACAGACACACACCAGCCTCACACAGACACACACCAGCCTCACACAAACACACACCAGCCTCACACAGACACACACCAGCCTCACACAGACACACACCAGCCTCACACAGACACACACCAGGATTTACTCTCCTCTTTTTATTAAATGTTGCCAGCGGCTTCATTTTTAAAGTGAGTTTCAAACACGTTTTTATCTCATTAACAGAACTTTTGTTGTGTTTGTGTGATGTCAGTGTTTATGTAACAGACGCTGGTCTCCTGGACCGAGTCATGGAAACACCAGCAGGTTTTGGGGCTACTCGTTCTAAGGCGTCCCATACTGACACACCCTGTACTCTTCTGCCTAGTAGGAAAAGCATTTATAGTTGCTGGGATAGGCTCCACCCACAACCCATTATAACACTGACATCAACTGCTAATTTATTTTACAAACTCAAGATTCATGATGTAAATGTTTCTAAACTTTGTATTTTTATTCACTAAATAATCCTGTTTAATCAAAGTACCATACCTAAGCATTTCATATTTTATTTTAAAATTAATTCAGAGGTTCATCGCTACAATACTCATCAAAATCAAGACTTCCATTTGCCAAAATCTGTAACATTCAAAGCCCAGTTTTGCTCAAAATATAGAGGCTATAAAGTGAATTTTCCCTTCTAGTTAAAATCAACACATCACTATGTCATATAATAAATATTTAAGAGAGTTTTTGATTAAATCTAATTTTAACAGTTGTTCTACTCTATTTATGAAGAATGCTTACTGTGTTAACTATAATTTTAATTGTATGTAACTTTTGTATGTGTTTTATAAAGTGGAGGCTTTAAAATAAGCCCTTTTAGGTTTTTTGCCTCTCCCCTGCACTTTGTACTGCTCTTTTTTAATAAACATTTTGTAAATTTACATGGTCATTTTTATTATGTCCAAAAACAAAAAAAAAAAAAACAAAAAAAAAAAACAACAACAACAAACAAAACTAACAAAAACAAAACAAAAACAAAAAATTAATAAATAAAAAATAATAATTTTTAAACTGTGGGAGTGAGACCAAAGAGGAGCTAACCATGGACAATTTTGAGTGTCTGGATTTACAGTGGTGAGAAACCACCAGTCCACAACTATACTTTATACTACCACTACTTTATACTTTATACTAGTGGTTCTGAAACTGAAACTCAGGAGTCTTTTACTGTTCGAATCCAGATTTAGTTTAATTTAGAGCCTGTTTTATTCGCGTTTAGTCCTGGTTCAGTCCTGGTTTAATTCAGGTTTAGTCCTCATTTTGTCCTGGACTGGTTTAGTTCTGGTTTAGTCTTGGTTTAAATCTGGTTCAATACTGGTTTATACCTGGTTTAGAGATTAAATTCTGGTTTACTCTTTGTTTTGTTCTGGTTTAGTCCTGTACTGGCTTTTTTCTGCTTTAATCTTGCTTTAGACCTGATTTAGTCCTGGATTAGTCCTGAACTGCTTTAGTGTTAGTTTAGTCTTGGTTTAAATCTGGTTTAATCCTGGTAAAGACCTGGTTTTGTCCTGGTTTTAGTGCTAGGTTTAGAGCTGGTTTTAGTGCTGGTTTAGAGCTGGTTTTAGTGCTGTTTAGAGTTAGTTGTAGTGTTGGTTTAAAGCTGGTTTTGAACTGGTTTTAGTACTGGTTTAGAGTTGGTTTTAGTGTTGGATTAGAGCTGGTTTGGAGTTGGTTTTAGTGTTGGATTAGAGCTGGTTTTAGTGCTGGTTTAGAGCTGGTTTTGAACTGGTTTTAGTACTGGTTTAGAGTTGGTTTTAGTGTTGGATTAGAGCTGGTTTGGAGTTGGTTTTAGTGTTGGATTAGAGCTGGTTTGGAGTTGGTTTTAGTGTTGGATTAGAGCTGGTTTTAGTGCTGGTTTAGAGCTGGTTTTAGAACTGGTTTAGAGTTGGTTTTAGTGCTGGTTTAGTCTTGATTTTGATCAGGTTTAATCCAGGTTTAGTCCTGGTTTAGTGATGATTTTTTTCTGTAAATTTGTAATTAATACATTTAGAAAATTTTAAAAAGAGAAAAATAGAGATGGTGGATATCTGCTAAATGCATTGCTTATGAGTGTTATTATTTTACAGTGCATTTCTAGGATGTAGAGTCTACTACAGCAGCTTTTTGTTTTTTCCTCAACAATAGTATCTTCCTCTGTAAACTAGTTGCCAGTTGCCTACAGTAAACTGCATGGAAACTCTTCCAGCTTCCATCCAAACTGTACATTCTGAGCCAGAAGGACAGTTACATAACACTGAGAACTAACTCTGCCATCCTCCAAAAGTATGTCAGGAAATGCTCTGAAAGCTATTTACAGTAAAGGCGGGGTAGGTATATATATATTTTGCTCAGTAACAATTGCCACATCAATACATTATTTCGAATTTTTCTAATTTGTGTTTTGTATTCAATTCTAGCACATGCAGTCAACTGAGCCTATTCCCTGAGGATGCTAATGCTCATATGTAAATGACTTGTCAAAATATCATTCATGTTGACAGATGATGAAAAGCTAACAAAAGAGTATACAACTTTACAGTCTGGTGTGTACATTTGAACAAAATTGTTGACTAGAAGCCTGTCAAATTCAGTTTACATAACAGTTTTTGTGACTATTGAATGATTTAGTTACAATAAGTTCCACATTCAACAATCCTCAAGTATATATACACAATTATTTACAGTAAAGGAGGGGTAGGCATTTTTTGCATCATAGTAATTGGCGCAAATGGAGAGTTTTGTAGTTTGATTTGGGGTATTTAATTCACATGCATTAAATTGAGCTGATTGCTTGATAGAAAATTAAAGATCAACTAGGCAGAACTTGTTAACACTAACTGCACTTGTTGTAATTTTAGTTTATTTTGTTTAATGGCTGGAGTTACAATATTGGAAATAATAAATGAACCTAGCTACACAGACAAAATGGAGGTAGCTTTCCCAAATTTTATTTTTTAGTTGGTAAAAATTGCTTACACTAGCTTTAACAGTAACCTTTTTTATTTTTATTTATTTTATTTAGCTAGTTTTGATAAATTTTAATTTGTAAAAACTGGACAGATTGTTTTGGACTGTCTTCCTAAAACTGCCTACACCAGCTTTAAGTGTGGCATTTCTTGATATTGTTTTCCTATTTTTAGCCTCATTTCTTAAGCTCAGATCCCCTAATCAACTCAGACTTGATTATTTTTGTTCATTTAACACATGCGAAAAATTGCCTACACCATCTTTAATATGAAGACACGAACCACTGAAGCTATAGCTACAAATCTAATTATAAATCTCAAGTTTCAACAATTGCATGTGGTCAAAAGAAGGAGCAGTGTATAGATATTATTATTATTGCAGACTTAAATCTTCTGAAGAACACCACTATTTCTCCTAAATCCCAGTTCATTTAAGGTGTCAGATGTGTTCCTCTCCTCCTCAGAGTTGCAGTACTGTACTCCTCACTGTACTTCCTGGAACTGTCACTCAGAGCGGAGTGTAGGCGGCTCACTGTACATACATTTGTAGCACACACGCCTGACATTCGGTTTGGTTTGCGTGTTCCAGCTCCTCTCCTCCTCCTCCTCCTCTTTCAGAGAACTCCGGCAAAAACTAAACACTCGGAATCTACCCAGGAAGAGACTGTCACCGGGAAAGGATCGGGGGAAAAATGAGTGCAAAGCAAAACAGCAGAAGAAGCAACAATGGCACTTATTTACAGATGCTAACCCAAAATGATCTATTTATAATTGTGTTGGGACACTTTTTTTTATTTTTATTTTTTATTTTTTTACATTATGTCTACAACTTGCATCATAAAGTTTCACACCATATATTAAAAGTGTGTATTTGGAAAGTAACATAAGACTTAGTGCTTTTCCCTCAAAAAACACACAAGTAAAATAACAATAGTGATAATAAAACAAAAAATAATAAAACAACAGTGCCACAGTACGACAGAAAAAAAAATGTATACAATAAATTAGAGGTGTAACGCTACAGTTACTACATCAATGTATCGATTTTTTTCTCTACGATTCAACTATATCAATACACATTACCTTGTATTGAATAGTATTGTTTTCTAGGAAATATATATCAATATACATGGGATATTGATCAGTGATATTGGAACTATCAATATTAGAAATCTGCACATTTAAATAAAACCAGATATGGCTTTTTGAATGTAATTTTTGTGTTTTTAATGAAATAAAATGTTATATTCAACTTTTCTTCACTATCTGTCTGCTGGACATAATCAACTCTGTCTGTGATGCTACATTTGAGAGTAATTGTTTATGATTTTTGGCAAAAAGTTGCTGTATTGATTATCAATATGAAGGTGTTGAATCATATTGAATTGTAGTGTTCCAAATTAGCCAATATTGTTCTTGAATCATATCGAAACAATTCTAATCGATACGTATTGTATTGTTGCAAAAACATATCATTACACCCCTAAAATAAATGTATAAATAAATGAATTTATATACATATATTGAATTTTTGACTCATTAAGACATTAAGGCTATATACCATAAGTGCATGTACATACTTATACATACATACGCACATACATGAACATGCATATATGCTTGTACATATAAACACACTATTAGTCAGCAAATTCAGGAATGTTGACCACATTTTGAAATACAGAGCCAGTGCATAATTTAGCTCATGGCAAATATGCTCAAGCTTGTCCACTGAGACCGTTTCATTTAACCTGTTAATGGATGGGCCAGTTGGTGATTTCCAGTCATGAAAAAATATGTTTTTTGGTTTCATCCACACCAGTCCTTATAATCTTTTTGGTATGACAGACAAGTGGTTCATAGTCATTAAAGTAACCCAAGATTGCTATGAGAGGGTCTAGAAACATTGTTAATGTTGTAATTGTCACAAAACTACCAAAATAAATCAGTCCAGATTTTTGGTAAAAATGGGCAATGCCAAAATAAATGAGCCAATGAAACATAAAATACTTTGCATTGATCACACATTGCAGACACAGAGTGAAATATTTTGTTGTTAACTTTAGAATAATGGAGTCTGTGGATTACCTAGAGTTAATGGAACAGCTTCATATGTTTCTCTCTTTTCCCCCCACAGCTGGGTTTTTTAGGAGTTTTTCCTTACCGAGAAAGTGAGCTGTCCTGGGACTGTTTAGTTCAGTGTAGTAATTGTTTATGTTTGACTGTGTCTTGAGACTTTTCTAACACATACTTTTACTTAATCTGACACATTTCTGTAAATACTTGTCTAGCATTGCATTAAAATTAAGAAATGTTTCAGATGTAGCCTTGCTAATTATGGATGCTAATTGCTAAGTTAAATAAAATACCCATTAATGCTTTCCAACCAGGCTCTGATATTATTTACATCAATTGGTGTCAGTTGCCAAAATCACCTTAATTATTCATAGTTTGCGATATTTCGTGGCTAATGCTAATTCCTCCATAGAAAACATATTGCGGTCTGTTTAAGTTATATCCTAATTTTTTAGAATGCAGCTGTTAAAAAGTAGTAGTAGAAGAAATAGGATAAGTTATGGTATGAGAAACATAATGATAAAAGCAGTAGTATTATTAGTAGCACCAGTAGTAGTAGTAATAGTATTAGTAGAAGTCAGTGTGCCAAAAGTAAAATGAAAAAACATGTGGCCTGGGACCCAAAAGTGGGACAAAAGAAGGCTGAATATAGTCTAGCTTATTTGAAGTCTAAATATGGTTTTAGTGACATAAAGTAGTGATACAGATTTAGAAATAAATGTGGAATAAAAATGTCCTTCTGTTCGACTTCAACTGTACAGTGGTTTGCATATTAATTTGACATAGCTTTTAAGCCAGATGCCCTTCCAGACTCAAATCTCCACCTATCCAGGCTTGGGACAGTGGCTTGTGCACTGTGGCTTAATATTGCTGTTGTATATTGGTTAAACATTTTTCAAATCGAGTTGGTCCAGAGGTAGTTGTTGATTTAATCTACGTTCATTTGTTTGGCTCCTCTTGGAAATCTAACCTGAATTAACTGGATTAAATGAATTTTGGAAATCCTGACCTTTGACACGAATTATTTTTTCCTGCTATCAGTATATAATTAATGCTACAGATCTGCAAAATGCCTTAGATAATTTAATTTATCGTATATATTAAAAAACAACAACAGAAATGGGAATACTGTTTTGTTGTTATTGTGCTCTTTCCTTTCCAACTTGATCTTGTGAGCAGACTTTTTTTAAGGCAGGGTTTCCAGGTTTGCATTCTGCTTTGAATGCAGCATTTTTTGGTAAAGTAAAAAAAAAAAAAAAAAATAGGATGGCTGGCTCGACTATTCATATTGTTATAGACTTTTTGGTGCAAAACTTGGTAATCTAGTCACAATCTATCATTCAACTCTGTGATTTCTTATGCCAGACATGTCCAAACTACGTATGTCCTGGGGCCCAAATGTGGCCTGCAGACCATTTTTAATTGGCCCTCTGGCTTTATTCTCAAATGGCTCAAATTACCACAAGTAGTACTTTTTACTGCAAAGTTTGAAGCACAGGGAAAATGCATCTTTTGTGTGAAACCTGGCATTAAAGAGGAAAAAAAAATGGAAATAATGTAAGTAACATACTATGTGCTGGTCCCAAGCCTGGATTAATGTTGGGTTGTGGAAAGGGACCAAAAATAAAACCTTTCTCAAAATGAGAATGATTCACTGTGAAGAGCCCTGAAGGAAAGAGATGACTTCTTTTATGGTGACGCAAAATACAGTGCCTCTACTCAGGGGCCCTCCTTTGCATATATTTTTCACTGTGGCCCTCAAGGAAAATGTTTGGACACCACTGTCTTTAAGTTATTAGTAGTTATTAATATGAATCAATAAGAGTATACATTTAAAAAAGTATAACTTGGGTGTTTCTGAGACAATACTTTTTTTTTCCATTATCTCATAGTAAAAAAAAAAAAAAAAAAAAAAAAAAATCAATTTATGTGCTTTAAACTACAAAAAAAAAAGAAAAAAAAAGAAGAATTAGGTTTTGCCAAAGTGACTCAATTCATCAGATTTAGTTGAAATATTAATTTGATTCAAACTAATAAACTACTTTAGTACAACTTCATGTTTTGCAAAAATCAACTTAACCATGACAGAAGTGACCAATGCCACACATGACCTGATGTCTTAAAGAAGACAAAGAAATGCATTTTAAAATCCTGACTACCATCATTGAATGGGCCTTGGTTGAAACAGTCTTGAGTGTTGAGTTCTGAGTTCTGCTGTACGTAAGCTTCAGTATACAATACCATGGTCCTGTCCAGTCATGGTGTAACTATGACTCAGAGAACATGACTCCTGTTTTAAATTTTCTCTGTATACTTTTATTTTCCTTAAAAAAATTGTCTTGCCTGGTTCTGGAGTCATGATTGCACCATAACTGATGTGGACTGATCCATGTTGTATATTGTAGTATAAGTAAGTTGAAATATATTACAGAATATATACAGGAATTATTTTATTTTATTTTTAATTTAGCTCACATTTTTATTATTTTTAATTTTACTCTAGATATTAATGTTCACTGAAGTGTCATTCAAAGAAGTAGAGATGGGATTTATTGGTCTTTAACTGAAGCTGAATCTTTGGGATCATTTCATTTCTAAAAGCTGTTCAAAAGACTGGCTCATTTTTGGATTTATGTTATTTTAAGAAGCCAGTCAGTTCATACACAAATGCGATGAGTGATACAATATAATTTTAGTCCAAATAAAATGTATTCTATTGGTGGGACATTATTATTGTCTTATTTATTGATGATAATAAAATGAGCCTGTGTGGACTAAATTCACTAATGGTGATGCTATATACCTCTGCCACCATTTAAGATTTATTATATGTCCACGATGCGCAAAATATAGCTACCTTGACTTATATTCATGCAAAAAATGTCAGTAAAAACTAAAAAGGCAACAATAAACTTCATGCACACACATGTTTCTGTTCAGTTTGACTCTTTCTTGAGCTTGAGCAAAAAAGATTGTGTTCATTTTGATATAAGAGTAAAAAACAACAAAAAAAGGAAGGAGCCATTTAAAAGCTTATTAGTTTAAATCAAATTGATGTTTCATTTTTTTGTTGGGGGTGTATATGTTCTATATGTTGTCTTGTTCATTCTGTAAAGTATTTTGTGTAATGGTTTGTAGAGCATATTGTGCTTGTTAGTCTTTGTACTGTCTCTTGTCTGCAAATGAAGTTGAAAATTATAACTTAAAAAATAAATAAATACAAATTTCAAATAAATCTGATGAAAAGAGTCACTTCAAAAAAAAAAAACTCAATCATTAATAACTGAAGCAATTAAGTTGGTTCAATGAAACACTTTTTTCAGTGCAACTAAGTATTTTTGTCCTTTTGTCTTTTTCAGGACAGCAGACCCTCGACACTCTCCCAGACTCCAGTGGCCCCTCCCATCCCAAACCAGACTCTAGGTAAGAGCTGTGGTGTGTGTCTATCTGAATGTGCTGCACAGATTTTCAGCCCCCACCCTCCCCCCCAAACGTCCCCCTCTGCCGAAGTCGTCTCTCCAGCTTCCGTTTCCTCGCTGCTGGAATATTCACGCTTCAGGCTGTTTCCTCTGAGAGAAACATGAGAGAGAGAGAGAGAGAGAAAGAAGGAAAGAGAGGATCGAAAATATGCAAATGACATGGGTGAAGTGGGAGCAGAGCAGGGAGGCTGGGGGAGGGGCCGAGGTGGTCAGGTCTGAGATGACATGAGGGGTGTTCAGGAGGAGACACGCACTTAGACTCACACATCTGCAGGCAGAAGTACGCTAAGCTCTTAAAAGGGTGATGTTTTTTAAAAAAAATCTTATCATATTATGGAAAAACTTACTAAGACTATAGATTGAGGCATATGTGTAATGCCCTTGAAGGTAAAATCACAATAACAAAACATAAAATCTTTTTTTTGGTGCCTTTCTAGTGGAAAGTTCAATTTTCACTTTGGCTGGTAACACAAATACTCACACTTAACGCTTTGGCTGGATGGAATTTATGCACCCATGTCTTAATTTCAGAGAAATTTATATTGCTATGCTTAAATGTATTCCATTTAGTAATCCAGTGGTTCCCAATGTGGGGTCTGGGAACGTACTGTAGGGGGGCCCCAGATGTTGTCTATATTAAGAACATAAAATGAAATTAAGTTTGAAATGGACTAAAATCATACACTTGTTCAAAAGTATAACTTTTAGCCAACAGTCAGAGTTTTTTTGTAATGTTTTTATAACAAATCTATGGAGAAAGACATAATAGTCTTTTGAATATGGTGTTTTATTGTTGGAGGTCAGAGTGGGATTTTTGGAAATGTAATCGGGCTGCGACACTCTTGACTTTGGGAATGGCTGTAGTAATCCATCAAGATTAAAGAAAGGAAAATATGAATTTAAACAAAATAACTTGTTTTAAAATATGTGACACCATATGCACAGAGATACTTTATTCTGCTTATAGGTAAACCTGTTTTTAATATTTGATAAATCCCTTTCTTTCTCTTGTTGTTTGACAGAAAAAGGGAATGTCCTGGGACAGTTTAGTGTATTATTGTTTTTGTTTGATTGTGTGTTTATGGTTTGGTTGTGCAACTCCAGTGCCAGAGAATTCAGGATTACTCAAACAGGCGTGAATGAAACAAAACACAACTCCAGATGAGGTAGCAACATTATAACATCAATTTTTGAAAATAAATCCCCTTTAAGTGTCAAGATCATGTCTTTGTGTATTCCCAAATATCTTTCACATTAAATAAACTAATAGATAAATACGTTTTGTTGCTGCAGTGGTGGAGGAAGGAATCAAGTTCTTTAATTAAGTAAAAGTACAGATAAAGGAGCAAACATTTACTCAAAGTAAGTAAGTACTCAAGTAAAAGTAAAAGTATCACCTTAAAATTTCTACTTAAGTAAAAGTATAAAAGTACTTGCTTTCAAATGTACTTGTAAGTAAAAAAAATAAAAGTATTTTGCACAGACTCAACAGGGGCGTAACATCAGGCTCTGGGGCCCAGGACATGAGGGGGCCCATTAAGAGTCCTTAATTATAGTCAGAATTAGTTTATGTACAGTCTGGACAATAAAATACACGGCATGACTCCCACTGAGGAACAGGATTTTCTATGATTTCTAAAAGATTCAAAATATTTCTTCACAACATGTACCTAATGCCTAAAAAGTTTAGTGATCAATAACAATTTTTTTATGCGCTAACATGTTTGATTTATTTTAAAGAAATGATTAGTAGACTTTAAGAAATTACAGTGATTTTTTTATAACTTAAAAGTATGATGTGTGGACATATAGACTTCCTGAATGTGCTTTAGGGCCCATACTGAAAATTTGCACTGGGGCCCCTCATTACCACTTTATGCCGCTTACACTAAACAAATCGTGAATGTGTTAAATGTGAGGGATTTTGCTGATTCAAGACAAACTGGTGCAGTAGTAGAGACTGAATCTGTCGCTGAGGTCTTCTGTCTTTATTATTCTGATGTTTCTAAAGCAGTACTACTTTACTGCATCTGTTATATTTAAGTACTGTGTGTCTACAATGAAGGTACAACAAAAACACATGATTTTAAACCAAAACTCAGAATATTTTGTACTTCAAACCAACTGAAGAAGTGCAGTGGAGTCAAAAGTAGACTGTATTTTGGGTCAGTGTGGAGAGTCTGAGAAGAGCGGTGCGGTCCATCTGTAAAACCCTCACGCTCTCAGGGAAGACTTCTGCAGTGATTATGAAGACGCCTCAGATCAAAGCCTCTGACAAGTGTGTACTGGGATAATCTCACCCCCCTCTACAGTCAGAGAGCCCCCCTCTCATCCTTAAACCAGACAGCAGAGGTCCCCAGCTGCTCCTAATGTAACCTGACACTCAAGGATACACAGATTATCACAGACACTAACTCCAGAAATACATCTTCACATTTATTCAAGGAATCCGTTGGAAGTGCAGATGTTTTTGTTGTTTGTTTAGGGCAGTGGTTCCCAAACTTTTTGGTTTTGTGTAACCCCAGGACCTGATTTAGTCCTGGTTTGGATTGGTTTAGGTTTGACCTGGTTTAGACTTGGTTTAGCTCTAGTTTAGTTCTGATTAATTCCTGGTTTTAGGTCTGTCTTTTTTTCTGATTGAGTTCTGGTTTAGTCCTGGTTTCGACTTGGTTTAGACCAAGTTTAGTTCTGGTTTAGACCTGGTTTGTACCTGGTTGAATAGTTTGTGTTTAGTTCTGGTTTTAGGCATGGTTTAATCCTGGTTTAGTCTTGGTTTGATCTGGTTTTGACTTGGTTTAGACATAGTTTAGTCCTGGTTTTAGGCCTGATTTTTTTTCCTGGTTGAGTTCTGGTTTAGTCGTGATTTAGTCCCCCTTTTGTCCTTCTTTAGTGTCCCATCCCTCTCTATAGTCCTGGTTTACTACTGATTTAGATTTTCTTTAGTCTTTGAAAGCCAAATATATAAAAGGTACTATAAATGATCAAATATCTCCTGTTAGTGCTACTACTACTGCTGGTATTACTAAAATTACAGCTACAACTACCACTACAGCTGCTATACTACTACTACTGCTGCTACTGCTGTTTCTACAATGTTGGGATCGATTTTGTAACATTTTATCCCCTCCAAAAATAGTTCAAATAAATTAAGTAGTAGTTGCAGTATTGCAGGTAGTTGTAGAAGTAGTAGTAGTACCAAAGAAACATTGGAGTATAAAGTTTACTTAAGTATTTTTAATTTTATTCTATAAAATTTACCAGAAGGCTGTACTAAACTGTAATGTGTAAAGTGCTAAGGTAAAAGTATTGTGTTACAGAGGGATTTGCAGTAGTGGTACTCTCAGCAGTATAGTAGAAGGAGTAGTAGTTGCAGTAATGATAGCAGTAGCAGCAGCAGCAGCAGCAGCAGCAGCAGCAGTAGTAGTAGTAGTAGTAGTAGTAGTAGTAGTAATAGCAGTATTTTTAATGTTAGCAATGGAAGTGTTTATGTGACAAGTTGGAATAGTAGTATTAGTAGCTTTATTTTTAATTTTAGCAGTTGCCATAGTAGTAGTAGTTGCTGTAGTAAAAGTATATTTAATGTTAGCAGTAGAAGTAGTAGTAGTTGTAGTAGTAGTATTAATACTAGTAGCAGTAGTATAGTAGTTGTTGTTGTAGTAATAGCTGTAGTAATAGCAGAACTTTTAATGTTAGCAGTAGAAGTAGTAGTAGTAGTAGTAGTAGTAGTAGTAATAGTTGATGTAGTAATAGCTGTAGTAATAGCAGTACTTTTAATGTTAGCAGTAGTAGTAGTAGTAGCAGCAGGAGTATAGTAGTAGTTGTTGTTGTAGTAATAGCTGTAGTAATAGCAGAACTTTTAATGTTAGCAGTAGAAGTAGTAGTAGCAGCAGGAGTATAGTAGTAGTTGTTGCTGTAGTAATAGCAGTATTTTTAATGTTAGCAGTAGAAGTAGTAGTAGTTGTAGTAGTAATATTATTACTAGTAGCAGCAGTATACTAGTTGTTGTTGTAGTAATAGCTGTAGTAATAGCAGAACTTTTAATGTTAGCAGTAGAAGTAGTAGTAGTAGTAGTAGTAGTAGTAGTAGCAGTAGTAATAGTTGATGTAGTAATAGCTGTAGTAATAGCAGTACTTTTAATGTTAGCAGTAGTAGTAGTAGTAGCAGCAGGAGTATAGTAGTAGTTGTTGCTGTAGTAATAGCAGTATTTTTAATGTTAGCAGTAGAAGTAGTAGTAGTTGTAGTAGTAATATTATTACTAGTAGCAGCAGTATACTAGTTGTTGTTGTAGTAATAGCTGTAGTAATAGCAGAACTTTTAATGTTAGCAGTAGAAGTAGTAGTAGTAGTAGTAGTAGTAGTAGCAGTAGTAATAGTTGATGTAGTAATAGCTGTAGTAATAGCAGTACTTTTAATGTTAGCAGTAGCAGTAGTAGCAGCAGGAGTATAGTAGTAGTTGTTGCTGTAGTAATAGCAGTATTTATAATGTTAGCAGTAGTAGTAGTAGTAGTAGTAGTAGTAGTAACAGCAATGTAGTAGTGGTAATAGCAGTATTCAGTAGTAGACGTGTACAGTACACATATGTGAGTATGTAAGTATTAATTAAAGATGAATCCATAATCCTCAGAACCTCAGTCAGTTTAGTCTCTGAATCCTCTGAAGAAGAAGAGTTTGCTCCCAGCAGGATTTCATCTCGTCACATTCATGAACAGCAGTACTCCAGCTCATCTTTATTAATAATGATGTGATATGGTTTATTACACTTAAGTTATATGGCTGTATATGTATAGATAGTTATGTATTTTGACTTTGTCTATTTGTGTTTGTGTTGACAGATTTCACAAAGATTCTGCACATGTGGACATACAAGGCACTATCAACCGGAACATGGGAAGTCATAATGGAATTTGTAAGTATAGTGTTGTATCAATAAAAAACATGGTTATACTGTATATGTCTTATGCCATAACCATGTGTGTAATAACTGTTAATGATAAACCATATTTTAATGTAGGATGAATATGGGTATAGTGGGACACTTTTTGAAAATGCAGTTTCCATGTTATGTAAAATTTGATTTGAATGCCAGATCCTTTAATATAATATATTTTTAAACAGCTTAAGAACTCTGCTACACATTACAGATGGAAATAATAATAATAATAATAATAATAATAATCATTTTACAAAAAACGAATTATGTTTTAGTTTTTAAAGCTTATAATCTCAAGATCATTCATCCCAAGTTGCTATGTCACTGTACACACCTTCACTTTTTTACTGCTGTAGATTTTGATTTGCCACACCTCAGGTGTGATGTCATCAGAGCTTAATTTGAGCCGGAGCTTGCCAGAACAGGATCCGGAAACTCCCTTATTTTGACGCAGTCCAATCCAGCAACTGTTTGCTTGGATCCGGTAACTCAGACACAACTCAGAACAAAGTGTTGACTACATTTGATTCTTTTGACCTCCTAAACCTGTGTTGAAGGTCGGAGGTGTAATTACACAGAAATGCATATGTTTTAAACATAAAAGCCACGCTTCATTTCCGTTTTAGCTCTTCACAATAATGCGCTTCAACACAGACTGTCCCCGCACTGTAATTCGTGTCTACAGAGTGTACAGGGAATCCGGTGTTAAAGACCTTCACATCAAACTGAAAGATCTGTTCACCACTGTTAACACCAGTGGTGTCTGCAGGTGTACAGCAGTACGCACTGTGCGTACCTTGAGATGTCCCCCGACCCCGCCCAATCCCTGCTGCATCCACAGAGCGCACAGAGCCATAGTAGGCTGTGTGTTTTTGCAAATGCGAGTGGAGCTACAGCTGACTGTTGCTCTTTAAGTCAAAAGTGATGTGTTTGCTTACAGCCAGAAGACAGTAAATCTGTTGAGGTTTGTCCTGACTTTGGTTACGCGGAGGGGACCTGCATGATGCGCTTTGGATGTGCCGCGTTATTTCCCCACTGTGCCCAAGAGCGCACAGGACATGGCAGTGCCACGTCACGTTTGTTCTTTTACTCAAATGCATATGGTAGCTCGAGCTAACGCTGATCCTGGGTCACAGGATGAGACCCGGGGCCAGTTAAACGCCAGTGTCACTGTTACATAGCCATAGTTACGCAGAGAAACCTTACGCCACGCGCCCTCGATGTGCACTTTTTATTCCTCCATTTATTCCCTGTGAGCACGGGACATAGATCCACAGCAGTTTGTTCTTTTTTGTTTGTTCAAATGCATCTGTAAGCTCGAGCTAACACGCTGAGGCTCACAGAGCCTGGAGCTGTGAAACGCCATTACGCAGAGAAGACTGCGCGCTCCACAGCAGTCACTAAAAAGAAGCAAAAGCAAAAGGAGAGACATGATTAGGCTGAAAGTTTACTGCTGCTGTGTGCTCCCTTTCCTAGTCTAGACTTTGTTTCTACAGACCACAGCTGCATGAGTCTGTGTTCTTGCTTCAGACTGGTGGCCACAGTAGGTCTATGACAGAGGGAATCTACAAAAGCGCAGTAATTATGCGTAGCAGCTTATTTCTCGATCAGCTGAGCAATCAAACAAATGTACACTGACACATTACACTGAAGTGAAACGCTATAATGTATAATAATGTTAACAAATATATTAAAATATAATTTAAAATTGAGTATAAATGAGCAGTTGCTTGGTATTTTGGCATGTGTGTGCGCCTAAGCATTGTGTTGTGTGTACGTTCCGGGAACAGTGTTGGCCTTGTGGACTCCAGTGTCAAACACTCCAGTGTTCCGGCATCGTTTGATTTACAAATTAAGCCCTGGATGTCATACCCACAGAACCTAAGATTTTTAATTCTGCACATTCTTATTATCAGCTCAGTGTGTTTTTTTAGTAAATGAAAAATATACATTAAAAGATAATAAATAATAAATGTAACTGTCCCACTTTACCCATATTCACCCTGTATGTAATGTTTATGGTGAGAGTTTAAACATGTACTTGAGAATCCCAGTTAATCGGGTTTTAAATATTCAGTTCATTTAATTCATAACAAACAAATTCAGAAAACAATATTATTTAGCCATTAGCTTACATGCTAATTGAATATGCTAATTGCTAAAAAGTCAGTAGTCTTGCAAATGGTTTTTAACCAGGCCCTGACTTTACACATGTACTGTAGTCAGGGCCGTACACAAGATTTTACAAATACTGAGGTCCATCATGTTGATGGCAAGTTTAGTCCTTGTTTAGATCTGGTTTAGTCTTTGTTTAGTCTTTGTTTAGACCTGGTTTGGTTCTTGTTTAGGCCTTGTTTAGACCTGGTTTAGTCCTTTTTTTAGCCGTAGTTTAATCCTTGTTTGGTCCATGTTTAGTCCTTTTGTTAGCCATGGGTTAGTCCTTGTTTAGATGTGGTTTAGACCTCATTTAGTCCTGGTTTAGTCCTTATTTAGACCTGGTTTGGTCCTTGTTTAGACCTAGGTTAGTCTTGTTTTAGTCCTGTCTTTTTCCTAAATAAGTCCTGGTTTAGAGTATTTTTTCAGGTTTAATCCTAATTTACCGTAGACCTGGTTTAGCCCTGTTTTTTGCCTGGTTTAGACCTGGTTTAGTCCTGGTTTTTGTTTGGTTTAGATCTGGTTTAGTCCTGTTTTTCGCCTGGTTTAGACCTGGTTTAGTCCTGGTTTAGTCCTGTTTTTTGTTTGGTTTAGATCTGGTTTAGTACTGTTTTTTTGCCTGGTTTAGATCTGGTTTAGTCCTGGTTTAGTCCTGGTTTAGTCCTGGTTTAGTCCTGGTTTTTGCCTGGTATAGATCTGGTTTAGTCTAGTAATAGAAAAATACTGAGGTCCCTTGTTCTGTGACCTCTGTGGTGCGTACGGCCATGGCTGTAGTTGATATTTAAATCATTTATATTTTGTGATATTTGGCGGCTAATGCTAATTCCTCCACTGTAAATGTATGATGGTCTGCTGAGCTACTGTTTAGAACACAGGCCTATTGTTTACAAACAGAAAAAAGAAGAGTAGTCCTAAGAACACGTGTCCCGAAATACGTCACTTATACCAAATATTGTCATAAGCATGATGCTGCTAATAAATGGGATACTCAAGTACATATAAACAGTTTGTCAATAAATATATACAGTATGCATTTGATACAGTGTAACTACTATGTAACACATGCTGTAACAAACTGTAATATTATGTAACTATGAATATATGTATTTCCTACAAACAAGAAATACACCATGTCAATATTACTAGTGTACAATGTTATATACATGTTAAAATATGATATGTAGCTTTGGTAACACTTTATTTGACACTACACTTGATACAGTGTAACTACAATGTAATACATGCTTTAACACACTGTAATAACATGTTCTTATGTTGTACTTACATAATGAAATTGTGTGTACTTACAGTTTCTATGTACAAATATAATAATAATAATAAAAAAAACTTACACTACTGGCTTATGTAATGACTACTTTACTAAGTTGTAATACGCACTTTGGTGAAGTGTAACAAAGGTGAAGTGTTTGTTGTAAGTAGAAATGTAACAAAAAAGTACACAAAATTTTATTAGTGCAACATAGGTACATGTTGTTACAGTTTGTTACAGCATGTGTTACATTGTAGTTATATTGTAGTACGACTGTTTAAAGTGTAGTGTATATTAAAGTGTTGCTAAAGCTACATATCATATTTCAACATGTATAGTGTTGTTTGCTAACATACTAACTTAACTCATCTAATACTAACATGTTGGTCCAAAATACTGCATCACCTACATTCTATTAACACTTTTTAAAAATGAAAACATAATGAATGCTTGTCAATAAAGATTTGCATTTATTGAATAAAAAAGTAAATAAATCAAAACAAGTGTTAATCTACTCAATGCTATAATAAAGAATGAACAGAATGTATTAGAAGTGTACAATACACTCACTACATTGATGTATGATTATTGTCCTTCACTGTAAAAATAATCTGTAAAATTTATGATAAATTAATGGCAACTGTGGTTACCAATATTTTACTGTAAAAACATATGGTGACAATATAAAACTTTATAATGAATTACCTTAATTTTCCCATTACAGTAGCATAAAACAATGTTTTTTATGCAGATCAGGAACAGTGAGTCATAGACAAGGCAGAAAAAGTGCTTTGTTTAATGTAAAAGTCACCAGATGTTTTTATGGTAAAATTCTGGCAACAGCTGCCTATTTTACTGTAAATGCAGATATTTTTTACAGTGTACGATTTAACTGCATTGATAAACATAACCTCGTATCAAATCGTATCAGATTACAGTTTATATCAATACAAAACTACACCAAAAAAACTGATTATAGTGATATTTTATATTATTATTTT